>JAODKM010000108.1:12583074-12600188 GCA_026780845.1 Petrocephalus sullivani
TGTGTGTGTGTGTGTGTGTGTGTGTGTGTGTGTGTGTGTGTGTGTATATATATATATATATATATATATATATGTATATATGTATATATATATATGTATATATGTATATATGTGTATATATATATATATTTTTTTATTCTCAGTCATTTATACAATGTGGTGTGTGCGCAAGGAAAAAGATGAACAATGTTGTTTATAAAAATTTAGCCCCAGAGACTTTATTCTACACAAGCCAGGAGGAAAGAAGTCAAGAGAAGACAGATGAGTAGCAGGTTTATCCCCAAAAAAGGAAGGGGGAAACAAAAGCAAATGATAAGAGAATCAGGCAGCAGAACAACCCGGCACTGCAGAGGGAGCAGTTTTAAAAACTGCGTGCACCGGGAGGCAGACAGTGTGGCAGGTGCTTGTTGTCTATGGTGCTCAGGCTTGGCCATCTGTCAAATGGCAATTGTTCATGGCTGCCATTGCGACAGATATAGCTATTTAAGGTAATTTTAAACTTGGTTTATTCAAATTATCAATAATGTACTATAGTCTGTGACTTGTTAATCCCTGATCAGTCCTGTCTCTTTATTTAGTCTCATATAATTTACAGCATTCTATTTTTTTTTCTTACTGAATGAATTCCGCCAGGACACAGGTTAATTTCTCTGTACTTTATGCTCCTTGATCAGAGGTCATATGGGTTGTCTGCTGCATTGCTTTGCTTTAACATGTTTAATCACTGCTTTTAGCTATTTTCCTTTTGCAGCTGTGGGGGTAAAGCAGGGCACTCTTGTTGAGTCACTGGTGGAAAAAAAAACATTGTCTTGATGCCCAATGCTTTCTTCATATTCATCTGAAAAGAATACATCCTACTGCAGTCATTTTGTTTCATGAGTTTTGAAATCTTCATATTTTCACTAGACTTTAAGTGCCAATTTTATATTTGCTGAAAATCATGGCTTTCACGTATCTTCATTCACATTTTAGTCGCTGTCAAATCCTTTGTGACAAACTCTCTTAGATCTTTGATATGCTACATAAGATTCCATTGGTTTGAGTACCATTTTATGTAACCTAAATGTAAGGCTGAGCGGTAAAGATGTGCAGTAACCCTAACCCTCCCACTCTCTTTAGATCCCAAGGATCCCATTGCAATTGAGAGGCTCAACCTAATGAATATGGCCAAGCTGAGCATAAAGGGGCTTATTGAATCAGCGCTCAACCTCGGGCGGACCCTGGACTCGGACTACGCTCCCTTGCAGCAGTTCTTCGTAGTGATGGAGCACTGTCTTAAACATGGCCTGAAAAGTAGGATAGGTCTTCTGCTCATTGAAACACGTAATTAATTGGAATAATTGCTGTGCAAATGAAAACACTAATGAAGTAAATCAGATACATGTACTTGATGTTTAGGCATTCAAACAATGGTCTTTTGGGGTAATGAAATTCCTCTAGGTATGCACATCTGATGATCACCTTATAAATTGTTAACCTTTACTTGCATTACTGCTATAAAACACTGAATTATCTACAAAATTATCTACTGTTGTATTATAGCCAAGAAGACATTTCTTGGACAGAACAAGTCCTTCTGGGGTCCTCTGGAGTTAGTGGAGAAGTTAACACCTGAAGCAGGTGAAATCACAGCCAGTGTGAAGGACCTCCCTGGGCTCAAGTAAGCACATTTTTTGTTTGTAGTCCACTCGATAAAATATACTTGTGCCATAGTTATGAGTTTTATCTCAAAAGTGGTGATAATTATTTGGCTCTTCTGTTGCATAATTGGTGAACAAACCTTTGTTAAGCTGATTATGCCCCATATTATTTAAGGATGAATTATGTTTTATGGAATAGTTTTATGGATTTCTACACTAGTCATCCAAAAGTGTACCTCAACTTGTTAAATTTGTGCATGCTGTTTACACTATTGATCTCTGGTATTCTATTGTTCTTCACTATATCATATGATGTCAGTAAGACATTTCAGACACAAAAATGCTGAATAACATAATGTGGTGCTACAGATTTTGGCGACAATGTTAATAACAATAAACCACTGCACATACCAAAATGGCAAGAATGTGTGGATTTTTAAATGGCCTTTAAGGGCGCTTTTCCACCGCACGAAATTCAGTAATTTCGCTTTTCCATTGACTTCCGGCCGAATACCAGTACCTGTCAAGTACCGAAAGTGCCAAACCAGTTGGGGTACTTTTTTGGTACTTTCGGTACTTTGGGGCGTAACTTGCAGTGCTTTCGCTATGATTGGTTATGCAAATATCCTGATTCTGAAACGCAATGCGATCGCTGTCTTGGCAAACGTATGAACTCAGAAAACAGCAATAAACTAAAAAAAATTATAATTGCGATCTGGTCGGAAGAACGGATACAACAAAATCAGGACGGCATAAAAAGAAATTTTATTTTATTTAGTATTTTATTTAATATATAGTCTACTACTGCAGCACGGTACTGGACAGTCTCCAGATATAGCGATGTGATTTTGTTGTAATAAATATTGGGGTATTTATAAGTTAGTTAACATAAAATAAAAAAAAAATAGTTAACATAAATTTCTCACAAACATGTCTAGGAGTGATTTAAATAAGGGTGAGGATGATTATGATCCTCTCTGAGAACACATGCAGTGCCCATCAAAAGCAGCGGAGGTAAACTTTAATTTTAAAAACATATTTTGAATATAAATTTAATCTATGCAAGGAATAATCATTAAAATTGTAAAGTTAACTAAGCCTTTTCCCTATGCCAAAGTAAAAATGTTTTAGCAAAACATTAACCCCCTGTGCCATCCGTAATGTCCGTATAAAACCGAAAGTAAGAAACTATGATCTTAATGTAACTCACTAGCGATGTAAGAACTGCATGTGCATAACATGCAATGTTAAATTTTAATTTCCAACATCGTGCAGCTGTATACTACAGCTATTGTTCGAATTCAGTACGAAATGCCCCGCTTGACGTTGTGTTTTCATTCAGTGCCGGTACCAGTATTTACGGCAGCGGAAAAGCATTTTGGCGTAAGAAACACAGTGCTGTGCGGTGTGGCGGTCAGTCATATATCATTTGGCACCGGTACCAGCCAGTGGAAAACCAACAGAAAGGAATTAACGAAAGTACCAAAAGTACCAAAAGTGCCAGACTTCGTGCGGTGGAAAAACCCCCTAAGTTAGCCTCACTTAATTCCCATTTATAATGGCATGAAAAACACTTTGGCACTGAAGCCATTTTCAGCCGACAATTAATTAATTTCCTGATTCAGGACACCAGTTGGACGAGGCAGAGCTTGGCTTCGTCTTGCCTTGATGCAGAAAAAACTGTCAGATTACATGAAGACTCTGATCAACAGAAAGGATCTGCTTAGGTATGCATTTTATTACTAAAACAGTATTATTACTCTTAACTGTCAGCTTTTGTACTGATGCGGCAGACTGTTCAGTATGAGTAACTTTTGATTTCTCATAGTGAATTTTATGAAGCAAATGCACTGATGATGGAGGAAGAGGGAGCAGTCATTGCTGGGCTGTTAGTGGGTCTGAATGTTATTGACGCAAATCTCTGCATGAAGGGAGAAGATCTGGATTCTCAGGTAAATTTTTTTCTTGTTACTGTGGTGGTATATGGTTTTAGTAGTCTAGCATAAAATCTCAATGCAACCCTTATTTAGAACATTACCATGTAATCATTGGAGAATCACTAAAATGATTCTGCATATTTCATTTAAAACATGTTTAATCATGATGTAGCTGAAGTATTTGCATACGAAAATTCATTTGGTTATTTGGTTCATTTGGCATTTGAAGGTTTACAGACCCTTTAATTTACATTCCTGCAGGCAGTTTTATCTCCAAGGTACCGAATTAAGACGGGAGCTCTCTTTAAATGGAAATGCATCAAGCATTAAATGGCCCTCTGTTAAAGCAAGCTATGTTATTGCTCATAATGGAATTTATTGTGCTCACCTTCTAGTAGGAGACATTCTATACTATGACAAATACAGAACCAATGGCTCTTCATGCTGAACACTTATTTTCCTCTAGGTTGGCGTTATAGATTTCTCCATGTACCTAAAGGATGGAGGACCTAGTAGCAAGACCACAGAGGGGTAAGGATATGTAAATTTACGTTTTTAGCAAAATAGCAATAGAAATTAGTGAATTTCTGTCCAAGTTAAGTTTTTCGTTTTTGTTGTTTAGCGACGGACAGATTACGGCAATTCTTGACCAGAAGAATTACGTTGAAGAATTGAACAGACATTTGAGGTACTCTTGCTTGACTCAGATATTACCTTCATCTGTTATGTACTCTTAGCTGAAATCAGTGTTGTTGTTGTTTTTTTTTTTTTTTAACTTTCAACCAACAGTGCTTCTGTGAACAATCTCCAGGCTAAGGTTGATGCACTAGAAAAATCAAACACAAAGTTAACAGAAGAAGTAGGTAAACATTTATTTAGCAAGGTCTATACATGCTTGTAATGTAAGATTTAATGCCTGATTTAAATTTCTTTTTAGCTTGCAGTTGCAAACAATAGGATCATAACTCTGCAGGAAGATGTAGAACGGGTAAAAGAAGAGAGTTCTCAACTTCTGGAGTCCACCTGCAAGGTGTGTGTAAACATATATATTCACACATGAACTAGAATTCGAGCAGTACTACTATAGGTCCTAAGATCATGTACCCACAGAAACATAATATTTTATTAGTGTGTTTTTTATACAGTGTAATCTGCACATATCAATGATCAATAATCAAGTAATCTGCTGATTTTAATCTGATAATTGTCTATTGTCTATATGTACATTGCAATTGGTGCATATTCGGTCACACAAAAGGTCAGTTTAGGCACTTCAGTTCACTCAAGTTACATATTTGAGGACAGTGGAAGGAAACCGGAGGATCTCCTGAAAAGCCAGGCACACGCAGGGTGAGCATACAAACTCCACGGACACCAAGCAGCAGTGTGCGGCACCCACTGTGCCACCCTGACAGGCTTGCATAATGTGCGATGTTAATATTGTCATGGCATTTCTTGCGCTTGCAATTAACATTACAAGTACTGAGATGCTGGATTGAAACCATCAATGAGTTAAACAATTTTACTTGGAGGTAACCAAACCTAGCAAGCTTTTTCGATTTTAATGATGGTTCCCCTTGATCATCTACTATATGGTTCCAAAAAAAAAAAAAACAAATAACTGAAGTGGAGACAAGCGAACAAAAGCTGGTCACAAATAGATATGTCTTCTGCTCTATATATTTTGTATTCCATAGAGACAATATAGAGTAGAATGCCATTTAGTCCCATTATATTCGAGAGAAGACTGACAATTCTATGACTGATGTCTCCAAAACTAGGCAACTCGAAGCAGAACGACCGAGATGGATAGATAACTATTAAGCCCCTCTAAAACCTAACTGTTTTTCAGTTTTAGGAAGAACAGTCCCTTTTAAACTTCTGAATTATCTGAACAAAAAAGTGAACCAGGCCTTTTCCTCCTGTTTTGATGTGGTATTTTATTAGTCTATCAATATCAGACTTCTGAATTATCTGTTGGTTTAATACTGAACTTTAGTACTTTTGATCTGGGAAGGTGAATCACCCCTCGTGACCAGCAATGGCAGAGAATTGTGTAGGTCAACCTAATACAGCATTTGAGACAACGCCATTCAGGAAGCCAAGTTGCTTGTCTAACTGCTGTTTTGCGGCTGGCCATGAACCCCATGGACCCATCACAGTAATGAACAATTCACAAAGAAATATAGGCTGACCTGGGATGAGATAATGAGCCTCCTTAGTCTGGTACAGGATAAATTGAATAAATGTACACACTGGAATTTTGCCCTCATTGGACCGTGCAAGTTCTCTCTGCCTTTATGCCAGTGGTGGATTCCTACAGACCTACAGATGCACATGGGCTCAGCAAGGCTGCTGTGTCCTGCATCTGTGCATTCATTGATGACATTTCTGTTGTGCCATGTGCACAACTACATGCAATGTCCAGTGGCCTCCCTTGCATGCCTTGTCCAAAGATGCATTGCATGACACTTAAATTGCTTTTACCTGAAATTGTTTGTGCAGTAGACGGAAAGCTCCACCCTATTCATATTCACAGCCTCTTGAATCCCATCTGTACTAAATGTCCGGGTGACATGCAACCATCAAGGACATTTTACAGACGTGTACTCCCAGGTCACTTGGAGACAATGATGCGTCTATCTAGTCCAACTTTGGAGTGTCAGATGGCAAAGGATGGTACATTTGCTGGTGGCTGGTTATTGGGAGGCACCAGTCATCCTCTTAGTAAATACCTTCTGACTTTCAAGTGCTCACTAACACAGATTTAGACAGGTTTGTGAACAATATTTGAGAGAAATGGGTCTTTTGTGTATGTAGAAAAAATTTCCGATGTTTAAGTTCAGCTCATGAAAAATGGGAGCAAAAACAAGAGTGTTGCGTTTATATTTTTGTTCAGTGTAAATAAAATATAAATGAAAGGCTGTGTCATGTTTTAATCATGATTGCACGCATCCTCCATTGTCTTGGGGTGGTGCTGCAGTTTCGAAATAAGTGTGAATTTATAAAATGAAAAACAGTGGTCAAATTTGCAGATGACACCAAGGTGGGTGGTGTAGCAGATACTGAACTAGCGGCTCAGCAGCTACAGCGGGATCTTGATGTAATTAGTAACTGGGCAAAAAGGACATTGCGGCCTTAGAAAAGGTACAGTGTAGGGCTACAAGAATGATTCCTGGTCTTAGAGGAATGTCATACGAGGAAAGGTTAGTTGAGCTAAATTGTTCAGCCTCAAGCAAAGGAGACTGAGGGGGGAAATGATCCAGGTCTATAAGATTCTAACAGGTTTGGATGCTTGGATGCCAAATGGTTACTTCACAATTAGTTCAAATACAAGAACTTGTGGCCATAGGTGGAAATTAGCGGGAGAACATTTCAAACTGGATTTGAGGAAGCACTTCTTTACACAGTGTGTAGTTAGAGTATGGAATAGTCTTCCTGATAACGTAGTGCAAGCTGAATCCTTGGGTCCCTTTTAAATCAGAGCTAGATAAGATTTTAACAACTCTGAGCTATTGGTTAAGTTCTCCGCAAACGAGCTTGATGGGCCGAATGGTTATGTTCTTTTGAGTTAATTAATAGCTAGATGGCTAGCTAACAACGTCATTGTTAATTGTGAATATAAAGTGTTGTTAGATTGTATTTTGTTGACACATTGACATATTTGTCATATTGACGGTAATACACGCAAGAGAATTTAAAACATTAAACCATTCACTGACAGCTGTGTAAAGAGGTTTCTATTTGTGATGCTAAGGATGTCTCAATGTGTTTATATAGGTTTGTTTTGTAAAATAGTTTTTCATCCTCTTGAAATGGATTTTTGGAGATGTTTATTTTTCATTGGATGGTGTCAATTTTGTATATAAAATTTTCTGTTCCTACTGGCTTTTCAACTGAATTTTAATGTTTGTGTATTCAGATGTCAAAATCCGATGGAAGTGCCAATGGACAAGTACATGGAGAAGCACGGAAACAAATCAAGGAGGAAACTAGACTGCGTTTGGTGTGTTACTCTGTTCTAACGACCATAAGTCTAATTGGCTGTACAATTTCTTTACATGTGTATATACATGATAAAATATGAATTTAGTTTTCATTGATACAACATTTAAGGTATAGATAGCCTATGTCAGCTAATGTATATTGTGTATGAACCAGGATGTGGAAAAGGAGCTTGAGGTTCAGATTGGCATGAAGCAGGAGATGGAGCTTTCCATGAAGATGCTGGAGAAGGACGTCTCTGAGAAACAGAATGCTTTGCTGGCACTTAGGCAGCAGCTGGACGACTTGAGAATTCTAAACGAGGAGCTCTCCCATAAGTTGCAGGTAGCGTCCCCTGCAGATTCCTTAGTCTACAGACATACCCAGAGGGAAAAGGGCTGGGGAAAATGTCCATGGAGCCCTGTGAAAAAAACAGTGCAATGAACATGAGGAAACAGCCCTTTTTGACACCCCAAAATGCCAAAATACAATTTACCAATATTACAGGATGATTATTAAGACTAATGACAATGCAGACTGAAAACTAACACTGTGACTGGCATTCCAGCCAATTCAATTATTTGCTAAAAAGGTAAACCCTCTCACATGATCATTATAATCACAAAATAATCAAACTCCAAGCAGTTGTTTTGAATCGATTCCATCTCTTGTGCTGGTAAGCTTCTGTGCATGTGTGTTGTGATTAATTTGTATGTGGGGATCTTGGTCCACCTCCGTATCTTGTTACCTTCCTTAGTGATTATTTATTGTGGGTAGGGCTGGATTGGATTGGATTTTTTAATACCATTTTAAAATCTACTATCTGATTTGATGTAATTGCAGAGCTCTGACGGAGCCATGAAACAGAGGAATGAAATCATCATCCGTTTAGATGAGACTGCAAACCAGATGGCCGGGACTATTAAACAGCTGGAGCTGAGGTAGGAAGCTAAATCTACCACTTCTGTTCATTTATCAAAAATGCAGTTTGTATACTAATGATTGACAGTTCAAAAATGCAGTAAAATGTAAGCCTATTTTTATAACACTATTGCTTTTTGAACTGGTTTCATAGTGTTGTGATTCAAATATTACTTAAGTAATCTAGTAAAAACCATGTAATTATGGTTATGTCCTTTGCTTAATATCAATGTGCAAATTCAAATATTCAAAATATATTTGTTTGATTAAGTTCTGCTCACCTCAAAAGTGGGCTGTTTGGTCACCTTTCTGGTAACTATAATTCTGTTCTTCTCTGCTCTTTTTATCTTTGTTTTATTATTATGTCTTCATTATTTCCATTTCATGCTTCTTTATAACTAGTGAAAAGGATATGGTGAAACAGGCCAGAAGTCTTAATTCTGCAGCTGAAAAACTCCTTCAGAAACCACATTAGGCCCACAAAGCAAACCTACTAATAGTTTCCTAAATCTGATACTAAGTTTTTATTATTATTATTATTATTATTATTGTGCAATATACAAATGTCTGAATTAAGATATTTATTTGAAAGTTATTTTATCAACTGTAGAATACTTTTCCCAAGTCTCTTAGGACTCCTGCGCATTTGCTTTGTTTATTGGTTACTAAAGCAGCGTTATTCTTAGTTTCTTTTTTGCCTAAATGTTAGAACTACAGTGTCCTCAGCAAAGGGTCCGTATGCCATAAGAGAAATTTTAAAGTCTGCCTTCACTGCAAGCTGTTCTGTTCCTTCATTCGTCGCCACTCACACTTCCTTACAGATATTTGGCTAGTGTAGAAATGGGTGTATTCCCCACTTTCATGTCACCTTACCTTACCTTGCCTTTTCTATGGATACACTTTTGTGTGAAAATGTCTGATGGTCTGCTGTAAAGGAGCATATCAGAACATGGCGAAGTAATAAGAGAGCCATTGCTTAAATATTGTATATCGAGCAACAAATTGTTAATGTGCATTTACACCACATTAACAAAATACTTAAAATATAATCCTGTCTGTTGTATCCCCCTAAATGGTGATGTTAAATTGTGGAACAGTATACATGATGTGATCAACCATTTTCGAGAGAGAGAGAGTCTCCCAGAAGCTTTAATTTGGCAATGAAAGCGTCAGCTTCAGCTTCCACATAGAACAGAGATGAAAAGCCAAAAATAAATGTTATATGATATCTATTTTGTTTGAATTACCTTTCGTTCAACAAATGTTACTGTTTTTAGATAGCCTTTTTGTTCATTTAAGTTGCCTTCACCTGGATAAACCCCTTTGGCAGAAATAATGTTTTATGGGGAGGTTTAACCAGAAAATCAAAATGAGAAACAAAATGAATTATTCAGTTTACGGTTTGTTGATGTGCCTAATTTAAATTGCTAACCAGTATCATTAGTCAGAACTGCTAGGTAGACATGACACAAAAAACTCAAGAACTCTTTAGAACGTAATCTTGAACAATCTAAATGAATGTTTTATTGTTTATACAAAACTCATAATTGCAATTCTACTGTATTTACAGTTTAAGGGAAAAGTGGAAATGTTTGATTTAACAGATGTAAGCTGTAATAAAGTACCACAATAAAATAGGGGGAAAAAGGCCTGGTTCACTTTTTTTGTGGAAAAATTCATCACTGCCACCCTTTTATATTTATTTTCCACTTTCCATTTAGTTTATTTTATTATTATTTTTTTTATAAACATTTCCGCCTGAATTTTGTTCTGTCATGAGTTCATCTGGCTCAAATCCAGATCTCGACAGGCCGAGCAAGGGCGGGATCTTGCCCATGAGACCAGTGGGTTCTTTAAGCAGGAATTTGGGGACAAAATCAAGACATTGCAGCTGGAGATGGAGAAATTGAGAAAAGAGAGGTACTGTGTGCAGCATGCTTGTTTTTTCTTGGAAGGTCAGAGCTCTTTGGGAGTGGACCGTCTGAGCACCGGCCATCAGGATGTCGCAATTCCAGTTAGTCTGACGTGAATGACTTGTAGTTCTAGTACTTTTAGTAGTTATAGTAGAACAGTAGTTTTTAAATTTTTGTGCCTTACCTAGCAATCTCTATGCCAGAACTTGCATAATCCTTGAGAACCTGTGTGAGCATTGTAGATATGTTGCAACGTAATTTGGATTACTTTTTATTAGATTCAATGCAGAATTTTAGACAATGTCACATGATAAAAATTTGAAGAGTATTTGATGCAGGTTCTGTTTGGAGATGGAGCTCAGGAAGGAGAAAGAGCGGAATAGTGGCCATCATATGTACACCTTGTCAGGTGTAAAGGGGTCTTTTCCAGCACTGAAAGATTCCAGGCATCAAATAAAGGAGTTTACAAAGGTAACAGATAAATGTCTGTTTGATTTTCACAAACCAGAAGGCAACTGGCATACTTATTTTCCATTAAATATGAAGATGCTTCTTATTTCAGGTTGACTACGCAATTATTTTCAAATTTTAACTAAAAATTTAATCGTACAAGCAATATTTGGAAGAACACAAAACAGAAAAGTCTAATTGACTAATATTCAAGTATTTCAGTGTTCATCAGAAAAATAAAATGCACTTCAAAACTTTGGAAAAAGTCCTCAGACTAATTGTTTTTAATGATTTAATTGATAACTGGCAGCTCAATGAAACATAATTAATAAAAAAAAAACTCAAGGAATATCTTACCTGCATTCTAAATAGCCAGGAGGACTGTTGCTGAATGGAAAGTCAAATGTCTTGAAATGATACACTTCTGTTTCTCACAGGAGCCCAAGGCGGTCAAAGAGAATATTCTTTTGCAAACATTGCTGGAGTAAAGCAGAGCCTCAATTCCTGTGTGTGAGTTCAGGATGGTTGGTTTCAGTTGTCCATATTAAGCCACATGGCCACAGGGTCAACACTGTCATCTCAACTCTGGATCACAACTTTTTTCTGACCTTTTCAGGGCCAACCCAACGGAAAACAAAGTGACTACTGTTGTTTTTCAGCTGCGAGTGTTAATCATAGTTCAAAGGTAAATACAATATATTATTTAAGTATAACTGTCTATTGACTCATTTTAACTGAATTTTTAACTTATCTTCTATATACTTGTTCTCTTTTATGGTTGCTGCTACTAAACATAGATGAACAGAACTTTCTTTGAAGTTACAGTATAATTACCTGTAACCAAATGCTATAAACTATACTTCATACTTGGCTATCATAATTCAGAGGGAGAAATTAATAAACTTATTGAAGGTACATTTGTTAGGATGGTTACACTATTTTACACTATTACTAGTTTTATGTTCTATGTTCTGTTTTAATATTTGATGTTTTCAACATGCTAGGTAGCAGAACAAAGATACTGAATCTTAAATGTGTATATAAATTTGTATATTCCTTTATCAAAAACAGGAAACTGGAAAACACTGCTACAGAAGTTTCATGGCAGTTGACTTTACCTAATCTTCAGCCAACCTTGCAGAAGTCTATAATACGTACCTTCTAAATGTAACTACTTGTTATGAAGGAATCTTTTTTTTCTGCCTTTAAGAGATGACCAACTCAAAGTTCAGCATATTGTTAATTGAAAATATCAAGTAAATCAGAACATGCCACTTTGGGGGGGAAAAACCTGCCTTAATCCGGACAATTACCGTTATTGACCACAATGACTGACTGTTGAAATGAATGACTTTTCAGGGCTGCTGTTGTATTACTTGAATTGTTGTGTTAATGAACTTTGTAATGATTGACTATATGGGTATCGTAAATATTGGGTATCTATTGCATTAAAATATTGATTGAACATATTAATGATATGTCTTTGGACACACACTTTGGTTTAAATGAGTTATTGAATATTTTAAATTAACATTTCATAGAATTAATTTATTTCTACCACATTTTTTTAACCAGTTTGTGATGAAAATGATCTGGAGTTTTATATTTGCCTTTCTCACTAATACAAGGAGACCTGAACATGTGTAAGAAACGTTGAATATAAACATTTGAAACGCATATTAAAAAAAATAAATAAACTATACGGTGTCACTTCTGGATACAATTTTATTAATGACTGGAGGTATAAATGTGATCTTAAATATGCTTAACTTCACAAAATGCTCTCAATTCATCCTCATTGACATTCACTCTGCACTCATTCACTGTTTTTTTTGTAATGATTGTAAATGAGAGTATTATACTTAAATTGGTCTTTAGAAGTAAATGCATTCAGTTTTATTTGAGCAGTTTTAAAAACTCATTTGAAAATTGTTGTGAATAAGTTTTTTTTATATTGTCATAATTTTGGCCAGTATAAAACACATTAGAATAGTGTTTCTGAAGCATAGTTTTTTGTGATTAATCTAAATCATACTAGTGCTGAGCTGTTGATCACTGAAAAATGTGCTGTGTGGTATGAATTCTGAAGTGTTTTTAAATGAAGTAGGAATAGTAGAACATGAAAATTGAGTAAAAGTTTCCTATTTTACAATATACTGTATATATAAACTTCACAAAGTTTACTTAACTGTCAGTCTTATTGTTTTGCAAGCAGAATGTCCTAAATATACTCTATCAGGTTACCAATGTAAGATAAGTGAGTATCAAAATTGCTTTAAACGAATGCAGAAGAATAAAGAGTGCTCCTTAAACCTGGGTCAATGCTGGTATCCTTATTTTCTGTATAACGGATGAATGATTCATTGTTCTCCCTTTCATAATTGACATTCCTCATACTGCTCTTATTACATCTTATAACTTGTTACTACTTATTACATTAACAATAGTCAGAAGATTCTTATTTTGCTCTTATTCTGCTAAACTAACATGAGTAAGCAGTTAAGTTTTAATGTGTGAGATCACAAATCACATTCATATGTTTATATTAATCACAATTTGGAGACTGGCATGATAAATCAAATTTCCCTTCTCTATCTTTTAATCATCAAGCATAAAATGTCTGAACCTCAAAATCAAGACAAATTGAATCAATTTTTAATACTAAAATGGTAAATTCAGTCATTACCAACTCCCAGCAATTAACCTTATTTAATTATTCAGACCACAGGCTAAACCAGGGGTGTCCAATCTTATCCGCAAAGGGCTGGCGTGTATGTGTGTTTTCGCTGCGACTCCTTAATTAGATCACTAATTAGAGGATTGATTGGCCGAAGAGTCCTCACACCTGGGTTCGAACAGCTGATCTAAAGGTTATCCCGAAAACCTGCATACATACCGGCCCTTTGCAGGTAAGATTGGGCACCCCTGGTCTAAACCCTTAAAACTTACACTTTGGTTTCCCCAAATGAATCAGTATATTGTTTTATGCCCTCAAATCACCTAATATAGAATTTTTATGAGAAAGCAAAAGGTACCTGCGTATCCTAACTTTTGAAATTTCTGTGACACATACTGTACACTGGTAGAAACAAAATCCATTGTAAATATCAGAATGCTGCACAGATTTTGTTACAGCAAATATGACAGGACAGATCGGGTGTATTCCTAAAACAATATCTTCAAATATTAAATATTTCTCATGAGTTAAATATATTTTTTAAGTGACAAGCAACAAAAATATTTCATTATAACCAAATGTGTCAATGCTGAGATTTCTCTTAGACAAACTTCATAAAAATGTAGGCAGACTTGACACGTGGTATTCCTACAGAGAATCTGATTATAGAGTTTTGTTTTTTTAATAGCCGGTTTACCTAAAACAACATGCATTATTTTCTGAATGTAACAGGCCTATCAGAATTCAGAAACTACGCCTTGTCAAAAACAAAATGCAGATCATCCATGTACAGTTACTCCCTCTTGTAATTGCAGGTACAGTTAAAATACACCTGCTACCAACGACAACAACATCATCAGCATCCTGAAGGAGCACCCACGCGATTAGGACCCGGACCGGATGTGACTCGGGAATACTTACTTCCGCTTTGCCGGCCGCGAGCTCGTGCCCTGCTATCGCGATGCCCCGGTACCGAACGCTGAGACTTTGGCGAAGAGGAAGAAGTTTTCCCAGAGATCCAACCAGACGGGCTGGCACAGTGATAACAACTCGCTAACTAGCCCTAATCACTCGGCTGCTACCCGCCGCAGTGGACGCGCGTTGGCGACCGCAGTTTCCCCAGTTCTGTTTTCTTTTTCCGAGAGCGACTTTCACGTCGGGAAATGAGCTTTTTATTGTGAGTACAGCCCCGCTTTCTGGCTTTGTGTCGGGCAACTTGGCGCTATTGTCTTTATAGCGACGCGGGCAACTGGGTGACTAGCTCCGTGCCCGGGATGCGGATAGATAGTTTGTCAGCGAAGTGAGACGCGGAATGCACTCCCCAAAGCGGACCGCGGCGGCCGGGGCCCACAGGCTCACGCTGTATTTATCGCCGGTAACGCATTTTACCGGCTCATCGATTATGCAGCAAAACGGCGGAATCGCAGCTAAAGCCGCATTTGCCTTTTCCGACGTAGCTACAAGGGGCCCCGATTTAGCTAGCTGGATGGCACCAGACATTTACGTAAAGGAAAGGTCTGATTCATTCGGATCGTGTGCATGGAATAGTTCGCGCATATACTTGTGCGACACGGCTAATATCATTAAATGCCGTATTATAAACAACCGCCCGGTAATATATGTGTCATACCTGCTTGTCCTGATACGAGTGTGTCTGTAGGTAGATAGGGGCGGGTTATTGGCTAGGTGAGCTGATGGGATATTTGTGCCTTGCGGATTCCATCGTGATGCTCTTTGTCACCGCCGGCGTGCTTGTGATGCGCGGCCGGGAAATGGGAAGGAGGCGCAGGGACCGCAGACCGGTCCCATCCTGGGAGAGATTTAACGATGTACTGCAATCAGCTGGTCGTGTGCCCAGCCAAGCGCGCAGGGCTTGCAGCTAAGTCTGCTGGGCCAGGGAGGCTGTTACTGCTGACTTTATAATTATACATATAATTGAAGGTGCGCCTTTGGCAGACGAATCAGTGACAATAGCTGCTGATAAAATAGCTGCTGTCTCCGATATCAGCAAATTGCAAATATGACGACATCATCATCATCATAAGTAGACAATGATAGCCAGAGTCGCATACTGCTTGTTTGCCAAATATGATTTAGTGAGCTCATGAATCTGGTTCAATATCTAATGTATTTCTATTCCCAGCCATTTAACTATCACGTTTTAGCAATCTTGGAAGTCATAGTAAATGCTGGCTGTGTTTTCGGGTAGTTTTTATTGGTTCATACCAGACCACCAATATGACCATATAACACACTTGATGCTATTTTGAAGAGTGTCTGGTAGTTTAAGGCGTTGTGCTTAGGAAAATTAGTTTAAGTCTAAGACAGTGTTGTTAAGTTTTTAAGATTTTTGGAATTCTGAGTGCATATCCATCTGGTGTGGTCAGATGATAGCAGGCAACTGAGAGTGAACTTAACAGTGGTTAGCATGCTTGTGCTTCTGTGTGCCATCCTTCAGTGGTTCAGCTTAAAGAACTTCAGATCCAATTTACTGAAAGGGCTGTGTGGCAGATGCAGAATCTGGGGAATGTGTCTTAGGCAAGGACTGATTCCACTTATGCCTTTAAATAACGTTAATGTAACATGATGCTGTACTATCCCAAGTTGTCTGCAACCTATGATTCAGCATCCTCATCCTGCTCCCTCTCCTCAGCTTGGAGGGTGACACAGCACATTCTGCCAATGAGTAATAATCATGTATAAATCTTATGAATCTCACATTTCACTCCTGGTGCCCAAATGCCAGTGTGTGTATATAGTAGAGGTCGACCGATACTGAATTTTACCGATAGCTAGGTTGGTCCGTACTTGCCGATAACCGATTAATTAACCGATAGTTTTTAAAATGGATACTGGATTAAAATAAAAAAATAAAAAAATAAAAATACAACACTCCATGTGAAATAGTACTAAACTTTATTACAAAAAACAAACAAAAAAAAAACAGTACTGAATCGTGAAAATGTGCTATATGAAATAAATATGAAAATATTAATAAATATTGGGGTAAATTAAAGACATGCTTTCAAACTGAAACACTGCATTCACTATATGTGTATGAAAAACTAATTGAGCACAACCATACATTGAAATCTGGACTGCGCTATACATTAATCCATAGATACGACTGGAAATATATAAATTGAATCCAAAATGTATTTATTCTAACAAAATTGATATATAACATACACCTAGTAAACCATAGAGCAATTCTCTAGCAACCCGAACATCGAAATGCCGCGTCTGCAAACAGCGCTCGACCGCTTTTTTTTACCCTTAGTAATATGCTTCCCATGTACATAAGGGTCAAATTAGCAGAGAACAATGACGCATGAAACTACTATCACTAAAGCCGCAACTGTGTTAAGTTAAATAAAGTAATGAAAATAAAACTATTCCCGTAATAACACTGGGGATCTTGCGGTGAACGCTGCTTATACCCCTAATAATATGACCTTTCTGTGGACAATATCTGACCATTACATAGGTAGGTAATTCACTTACGGCTCGGCAGTGGAACCGATATTTTTCCGCACTGCGAACCTGATGATTTCCTTGGGTTTCACGTGTCCGTGTTTGTGGGCGTATACGC
>JAODKM010000108.1:12601485-12629300 GCA_026780845.1 Petrocephalus sullivani
GACTAATGAAAATGTATTCGACCAAGCCCTCTTCATATCGACTAACGTTTAGTCGACTATTTGGGGGCAGCCCTACTGAGCAGGGAAGTTGATTTACTGTATACTGTGCTCACCCTCTGTGCAAATACAAAGTAACATTTGAAATGTATTCTTACTTTAAATTTGCAATGCCATTTTAACCTTTGCCTGTTTGAGTACCAGCAGTGTGTAAAAGATACCACATTTGCTGTGCATTATCTAGCACAGTAACAACATAGAGTGGTAACTTGATTTCTACAAGTGTCAGTTCAACAGAAATATCATTTTAAGTCTTGTCACGTCTTAGTATTTTTTAATGTTGGGTAGAGTTACTGATTGTTCAACACTGCTGTTGTACATTCAGCAGCTTTTGTTTCTCATCTAACAGCTGTACCAGAAAATGACCACCCTTACTGTGTCCATGTAAGACATGGCAATAAAGGTTCTTCTAGTCTTATAGTTGTATTCGTTAATTGTATATTCACCATATCTTTGTCTTTTGTGTGAAATACTTTGTCACATGGAAATATCTGTTTAGTATTTTAAATGATGTATTAATGGCTTCTGTCTGTGCTTCATGACTAATGTAAAACAGCCGTTGACAGACTATCATTTCACAGCTGATTTTAATCAACTGATCACGCTGTGTTCAGTCTCGGCTATAAAGCGGAACGTGACTTTCTGCTGTGCTCCCCCGCAGCGGCGTCACTGAGTACCCAGTTACCATCTGAGCATGGGTGCTGTCATGCCCTCCCTGTAAGTTGGTGACAGAATTGCCACAGTACAATGTGGGATAAGTTGCTTGGCCATTATGGGTCGTCCGCTTTCCTATATAATTATTTTGAGCATGCTTTGCATGTAATAAAACCAGTCCGTGTCTAATTCTTACTTTTGACATCTTTTTTGGACCGTAACTGTAACGCATACATGGAGTATTGATGCTCCTTTTAGCTGTTTTGTTACTTTTATTTCGTGAGGTACTTTGCACTTTTAAACCAGGTTTAAAACTATGCGTGTTTTTAAAACGGTGAACAGTGGCTACGTTGTTTACTGGTCAGTGAGAAAATGCCAGAGTTCTTTAATAGTGCAATTGAGTTAAGGAAGGAATTCAGGGTTTAGTTAAGCCTTTGTGTAAGGCAATGAGAACATAGAAGAGCTGGGGTTATTGATGCTGTTGTTTTTAGTTTTGATGCTTCTTCACAGACAATTTCTTATCCCACCACTTACTCATTCCGAAGGCTGTGAATCTGATCTCTAGATACTGTTGAATTGGTGTTGACCTAGAGTTCTTTTCTGCTTTAG
This sequence comes from Petrocephalus sullivani, assembly GCA_026780845.1. Lineage (NCBI taxonomy): Eukaryota > Metazoa > Chordata > Actinopteri > Osteoglossiformes > Mormyridae > Petrocephalus > Petrocephalus sullivani. The sequence goes on from JAODKM010000108.1 coordinate 12,602,806, forward strand.
GTTTTTATAAGATGCCATTTGCAGTGTTGTAGAAAAGGGTAAACCCCTCTCTTGTGTGCATGCTAAGAGGAGAGTTGGAAAATCTAGCATTCTGCTCTTCACATTCTGCACACCAATCCATACATATACATACCATATATATTCCATGTGAAGCCAATAATTCTACATGTCAACTACAAGTACTGACTGTTAGCATACAGTCTAAAATATCCCTGATTTTGACACACATCATTTTTACTAGTAGGCCAAAATTATTAGAACACTTGGCATATTTAAAAGGTTTCAGTTGTTTTTGTTGAATTGGCCATTAAAATACCCATAAAACAAATGAAATATCTACAAATTGATCATTATGCTCTATAAATGATAGAGCCTTCATAACGAGAATCACTGTGCTAAGTCTGGACCTCAACCCAATCAAGCACATTTGCCAGAAAAATATATTGACACTTTGCCAGAGAGATGTGCTACCGTAATTGCTGCAAAAGGTGGACATATCAAATAAAAAAAAAAAAAGTTAAAAGTGGATAAAAACAGTAGGTCTCACGTTATCTTCTGATATTTGTTGTGCACAACCGTCTGCATATTTCATGAACATTATGAAATGAAATCATGTTTTGGAGGCAAAAAAGTCAACACTTTCAGATCTGTCAGGTATTCTAATAACTTTGGCCACCACTGTATATTAGGGATGCACCAATACCAATAACCAAGTCCATGTCGTGGCCGATGCCGATAACCAATAAGTTAATATTTTTATATTTACTCTTATTGTCATTGGCAGTCTTTTATCCATATTTAGTATTTATCCGTGTTTTAATCTTACCTTGCGTTCCCACCATGGTCGGCGAGTTCGTCATCGCTCATTCTGGCTGCCATGCATGCAACGCTAGCAAACGCTGCGGTCGCTCTCTGACATCATGGAATGGGTGGGGCAAGAGCACTCAGAATGCCAGGCTCGGAGAACTTTATAAAGCCACCACAAAGCAAACGAGCATGTAGATAATATATTTGTGTGGACTGCCAGTAGGATATAATTTGTCAAAGTACATTAAATTATGTTAAGACAAACACAACTGCTATAAATAAATAACATTAAAGTTACCGACGATTCACATTGTTTTGAATGCTATGGCGCCAAAATTAGTACACAATTTAATTTTTTTCACTAAAATATATTATGTAATTCACCAACTCATCTGGAACACCAATAATTTCAGACACCTTGGTTTATTCCTCATTTTTTAAATTTTTGTCCCTATACGCAAACAGCGACACGCCATAATATCTTCTGAAAGTCCCTTTTTACCGAGATGACACAGTATAAAAATGCAAGTCTACATGGGGAGCTGTATAAAAGTGAACTGAATAAAAGTTTACACACGTGTTCTGTGGAGCTCTCTTTAGCGGAGCATTTCTACATTCCCATTGATTTGCAAGCAGCAATGGCGTAGTCGTCCACTGCCACTGAGAAAGACATCCAGACTAGCAAAGACATGTGGGTGGTTTCCAGTCACTGCCTGTTTTATAAGGCGCTACCTGCCAGCAAGCAATTTCACTAATTCTATTAGCCTACTTTATTGGATCTATTTATCAGATTTAACTTATGGTATTTATTGGAGCAATAAAAAATTTATTAAATTGTAGGTCATATCAGCCGATAATTTCTCTGTTTGATATACATTAGGGATGCACGATATTTATCATTCTATATGATCAAGCGAATTGATATATTGTAATATGCTAAAGTAGTTTTGCTCACTGAATGACTTTCGATAAGGGCTGTATATGAGCGCTGTTCCAGGTTTTTTAAACAAAAAATACAGAGTTGCTATTGTGTAAGTGTGAGGCATTTGGCTAGTATATAATTTTGATGCACCTGGAAAAACATGGCATTGGGAACAGGGAAATCTGCAGACTGTTTTGGATTCTGGCCCTCCAGGACTGGAGTTGGCACCCCTGGTCTAAGATTTAGCAGCTGCTGTTTCTCAGTTCACCTTTACCTGCTTGGCAAGTGAAGTCTGTATGTCACAGTTACAATATGTTGCCTTTGGTTGTTGATGAATAAGTTTGTCATGTAAGTCACATGGCTCTGCCAATTATTTTTGGATATGTGATAATTCATCATGGGTGTCATGTCTCTCTTGTATCTCTAAATTCATCATATGATTTAAAGGATGGACTCTCTCCCGGTACATAAGCACAGTTAAGAACAAAAGAATATTCCTGCCCTTCAAATCAAACTGACACGGCAGTCTGTGGAATGCAGCTATTTGAGTTTGTCAAGGTTAAAAGTTTGACCTTTAAAAAAAGTGTGTACTAGTCTATATATTTTCAGTAAAATCAAAATTGCCTGAATTGAACTCTTATTTTATATATTTTATATATTATAATTAAAAACCTTTTGCCTATATTCTGTATATATGTGAATATTAAATTTGTGTGTAAATTGACAGTATCGTGTCCTTCCCATCCTAATGGCCACAGTGGAAATCGGTCGTCTAAGACGTTCAAGCCGAAGAAAAACATCCCAGAGGGCTCCCATCAGTATGAGCTGCTGAAGCACGCGGAGGCGACACTGGGCAGTGGGAATCTGCGCATGGCAGTCATGCTTCCAGAAGGGGAGGACCTCAACGAGTGGGTGGCGGTCAACAGTAAGTACTGGCAGAGGTCTCTTCTCTTCCCCTGACCCTGTACTTAAAATCATGCCTTTAGCAAGTCACCTGTTTGGATGCTGGAATAGCTACATCTCCAGTGTTCATGTAGCCTTAATTCTCACATAGTAACATTATTATCCACCACTCCTGGTAAGGGTGGCAGGGTGTTGTTAAAGCACCCTGAACAATGTCTAGGTGTGGAACATAAGTAACTAATGGTAACTGAATGTTACATAAATAAGAATGAAGCAAGTGTAGCATGTGTGATGTTTTATGCTTTGATAACACAATAATGTAAGGAGGAGATGGCAAAAGGGTTTTGGTTAGGCTTAGATCTCACATTATTGCATTTTAAGCAAGTGCATTGTAGTTTTTTTGGGATAATGAGCTCAAAAATGAATTGCAATGCTCAACTTGGGCCATAAATCAAACAAGTCAAACCAGTATAATACCTGCTCTACTATAACAATATAGCCTTTGTTTTCTTTTTTACAGTTGAACTGTTAACCCTGTTGAGAGCAATCATTGTGAAAATTTATGTTCATTGTGGTTTTATAAAGATGTTTTCTCAATTCCCTTTTAAACTAGGTAAATGTAATATCTTGATTGCCTTTTGCAAGCTTCTGTTATGCATTTTGTTTACTTTTAAGGTGAAGTTGTTGGTGATCATACAATTTGCCCGTTGTTGTTTTTAATGAACAAATGTATATAGTTTAAATTTGTTAAAACACATGAAAATAATGTACATCCAAATAACATGCATCTGCTATTAAATATTCATTATTTTCCTAAACTCGTCATTTAACTGCAGTCATAGCCTGTGGTATAGATGAAATGTAAGACCTTGGGCAAACTCGTATTCCAGTAATTACTTCCCCTTAGTTAATGGGGAAAATAGTAGGAAATCCAATTGCACCTGAATTGTAATGCTGAAAATCAATAGATATACAGGTATGTTGAAGCTAGGGGTATATAAAAACAATTACACAAAACAAAAATTAGTGTACTTTTTGGATGTCAATAATGGAATTCTAAGTTTTACATCCAGATTAGACAAGAGCATCTAGCTGCTGTGGTTGGTGACAGTATCTTAACAGTGTTATTATTTATCTGTGACTATAAACATGGCCAGATGTTTGAAGGCAATGCCTGCCTAACCAAACAATGTGGCATGGCTGGTTCATTTTCAGAGCTTAAAATCCCAGGCACCTCTCTGACCTCCCATCAGTATTTATGGAATCCTGCCTCTGCCCCATCTCTATCTGCTTTCCCAGTTTACAGTGTTAAATAAGATATCTTCAACTCCAGTAGCACATACCATGGAGTAGGACAGTATGCTAAAGTCTGTAGCAGTCATCGTTAACTAATTCTGTTCCTTGAAGTACTAACATTTCCTTTAATAACATTGTGGTTAACTGATTTGATTTTAAATTCTGCATTTCATAGGGGTAGCTCTGAAGAGCTGATTGCTGTATAACCATCAATGCGAGATCATGATCATTGATCAAATGTTTCCCTTACAAATTGAATGTAGGACTATAATGTTTTTAGTTAACGATAAATGTATCAGTTTTGTGACATGATGGCACCACATACAGTTTACCACATAATGTTCACCTTGGATCACTGTGTTTAGGTTAAAGGGATGTCCAACGATGCAAAGCTGTAATCTAGCATCTCATCAGCAGACAGGCTATCATGCACTGGGGTACCTTTTGGTCTGTCAAATGTAGTCCTGCTAATTTGGCTTTTGTTAATTACAGGATGACACAGCGGAGAATAGTAGACTATAATTAATACATGCTTTCTAACACTGTTAAGTCCTTTAGCATATGGCTTTCATTTTACAGAGTTGGCAGATTTTTACTCCAGTTAAGGAATTCAGTATATTTTGAACACATTTAAGGGCATAATGTAGAGATTGACGATGTATAAGGTAAGTATCAATACTGGCCAACGCCTGCATTGCATGGTGTGGTAGCTACACCCATTAATGGGATCTTAAGTCACCAACATGTTTCACTACAGGGTTGTGGAGCTTAAATGGGTAGCTGGTTATCGGTAATATTAGACCAAAATGCATTGGTTATCGATATTGGCCACAAATGTGTGCCACTTGTATAATGTTTTCATTTGGCCCCGACTGGTCTGAATATGAGATGCCTTCAGATTGACTCGGCTGAGGAAAGGAACTGCACCATACGATTATTCCTTATTTTTTATTTTACAGGTAGGCTCTGTTTTTTTCCTTCCATTTTTTCCCTTCCGTCACTAAGTGAAACTTCCATTCAAAGCGGGGGAAAAAGAGAGAATGCATTCTGTTTCTCTTCCCATTCACCCGCTACAGCACTGTGTCAAAGGCTTTGTTTGCCATTTTGTTTCTGGCCAAATGAGGCTGAGAACATGTCTGCCTGTTTAATTTCCCCAGGGGCCACTTCCTCACTCATGGGCCTCAGCCAACCGCCACCCGTTCATGTGAGATTACCAAATGAGATACATGCAGAGGCGTGTCAGTGCTTAGGCATTTTAGCACGTCTGATCTGCTTGTCTGGCATATAGTGCTCAGTCAAGCCGAGGGGGTGGGAGTGCTCGCGCCATAGGCATGGAGACTTCATTTTTATTTGTCCGCTCCTAGATCGGTGTCAGACCATCTCCAGCCACTTCTAATGAGGAATGGCAGTTTGGGGGGGGGGGGGGGGAGTTATAGAAGGCGCTTTGGTCTCAAGGTCACCTTTTACGTGTGGCTTGCCAGAGCAAGGCTTTGTGTCCTCGCTAATGAATATTCAGCCTGTGAAACTTCTCCCATTTTAATCCGCTTGGTGTTCCCAGCTGACACTCACAAGATTGCACTTTTCTCCCACTATAACTGTATACTTTGAACATATGACATGAACTTGTATAAGTGTTTAAATTAGTTCAGATTATATGATGGATTGATTTCCAGTAAACATATTTACTCGATGTGTGCAAACTGGGAACCTTGATGCTTAAGTCAGTTTTAACCAAATGGGGAGAAAGTGTGTATAAATTGGCAAATTCAGGTATCTGTAGTTTTAATGAACGTTCGCAAACGCTGTCATTGTGTTGTTCCAACTACAGGTCTGGAATCGTTGTTAGCTTAGCTCTGGTTAACTATGGCATCAATGGTATAAAAATCAGTCAGGGGGATAGTCATCATGTAAGCAAGGTGAAAATATTAAATAATATTGCCGTACAAACAGCTCTGTCAAGCTTTGAAAATGTAGTTGTAAGAGTACTTTTATTGTGCTTCTCTGTTCATGAGTATGGTATTATTGGAGAGGATGTTTATCTGACTTTGTTTGTGATATATGGTAACAATTATTACATATAAGTGTATGTATGTATATAAAAATAATAATCACACAAACAGTATCTAAACTGAAATCGCAGATATCGTATCAAAGTCATGATTTTGATATGATACAGAGATTGTCAGCAGGCCCTCCAGTAGACTGCAACAATTTTTTTCAACATCTTTTATGTAGTTTCTATTTTTCAGGAATAAAACACTAACTCATCCATCCATTTCCAGAAAAATGCATGTCCTATTCAGGGTCGCGAGAAGTCTGGAGCCTATTGCAGAAGCTATGGGCACAAGGCAGGGAACAACCCAGGACAGGGCACCAGCCAGTCACAGGGCACACTCATACACCATTCTAAAATATTTAAAGTATCAGTAACAGTAAACCATAAATGCTAGTAAGATGAATTTTCCTTAGGAATACTTTCTGGTTATTTGTTTTGGCACAAATTTGGTCATGTATGTCAAACATAGATAACTGGGCAAGTTGCTAACATTAAGTTGACAGCAACAGTGTCTTATTTCCAAAACAAAAAGAATAATATGATGCTTGTCATGTTGGTAGATTTATTCTAATTGTGTAAAGCAATTTTCCTCCTTTGGTCGCGTACATAAATCAAAGCCACCTTGCCCGACAAAGGTCTTTGCAGTGTAAGCAGTGTTTGAATGGCTCTACTTGAATTTTCTCTCTGCAGTGTGATAAATTTGGTAATTGCTGAATTCACTTTGAATAGTAGAAAAGCTCATTTGAACTGAACATCTCACATGATTTTTTAATTTATGTATTGTTTCAAGCTGTAGATTTCTTCAACCAGATCAACATGCTGTATGGGACCATAACTGACTTTTGTACAGAGGAGAGCTGTGCTGTTATGTCTGCAGGGCCCAAGTAAGTGTATTCTTTGAGTGAATTTGTGCAGTCAAAAGGGTGCAAATCAAAATCTAGTCATACATTCTGATATTTCCCTTCGTGTAGATATGAGTATCACTGGGCTGATGGAACTAATATAAAAAAACCAATCAAATGTTCAGCACCAAAGTACATTGACTACTTAATGACCTGGGTACAGGACCAGCTGGATGATGAAACGCTCTTCCCATCCAAAATTGGTATGACTTTTACTTTTCCTGTTCATCATGTAATACCCTTTTGTTTAATATGCTTTCTTAGTACATGAATTGGCAAATTGTGTGTGCAAAACATAATAAATGTGTGGCAATACAAAACAAGATTCCCTACATTTTTACTCAATCTGTCTGCTTGTTCTTCTCTATTATATTGCCATCTTATCTGCTTTACTATATTATTTATCTTCTGTTAAGCAAACCAGAGTGTCTTGACGGGAACCCTTAAATAACTCCTGTTGTTGTTAACAGTAACAATGATGTCGATAACTTATATAATTATTTTCATCATCATTCATAATTCATCTATTAGTAGTAGTAACAGGAATGATAATGACGATAATTATTGTTACTGTTGTTGTTGTTGCATAATATAGCCTGAAGAACATAAAGGATACCTGTAATACTGAGAGAGTGTCCACTTTGCACTTACAATTGCAGGTGTTCCATTTCCCAAGAACTTCATGTCTGTGGCCAAAACGATCCTGAAGCGTCTCTTTCGGGTTTATGCCCATATATACCACCAGCACTTTGACGCAGTCATTCAGCTCCAGGAGGAGGCCCATCTCAACACGTCATTCAAGCATTTTATCTTCTTTGTCCAGGTGCCTCTTTTTCCCCATAGTCATAAGTCTCTACATTACATTCTTTCATTGGAATTTTTTTCTAGCTGAAAGTAGGGGTGTGCGATATGACGATTTGAGATTGTGAAGACTATCTATGTACTGACGATCTGCCAAAGCAGAAAGATCGTAGTATTGTCTATATAAACTACATTCCATATATTGTAGTTCTATGCTCTTCCTAATGTTTTTACCTCAACCAAATCACACTATTTGCTAGTCCGCTTAATGCCCGCCTTATAGAAACAGCGCTCAACCTACCAAAGCGAACTACGTCACTGACGTAGAGTTCTCGTTCCCCCCACTCTGTTTGATTCAGAGTGTAGCGGGAAGTAGGGGTGTGCGATATGACGATATTAGATTGTGAAGGATTAGAATGTGTTGACATATTTTATTCAACCTACAGTGTATTTACTTCATTAAAAAGTGGCCTTGATGTTTGGCTTTATGACAGTCAAATAGAAACTGGAAGTTAATTTGCCGGTATACGAGAACCCGGAAGTCGCATAGAGGTATGTTATTTTTTAGGACCGTTTTTACAAAGGGAAATAGCTTGGTTGTACTGATCAGTAATTTCCAAAATACTACAAAAATCAGTAGTTACAAATCAATCTAAAAATTGTGATCGTGATTTAACTGTTAAAAAATCGTGATCTAATATTCTGACCATATCGCCCACCCCTAGCTGAAAGTAAACTTTGAGCTTTGCTTTGAGCAGTCAGATTCTAATAATATCCGATTTATCATTCAAAGAAATGTGAATATTAATTGCAATTTAATACACTATACTACAAACCCAGTCCATCTTCACACGGGGAAAGCTGAAACTTGCAGCATTTAGCCTGCTACTGACTTAAGTGAGGAAAAAAGCCATATTGTGGCCATTTTGGACAGCTGACATAGGCTTGTATACATAAAATAGCTTTAAAAATGGCATCATGCCATCAAATACTGGCTTTGGTTTAGGCTTCGTCTAACTATGCTTGGGTAGTATTTAATTTTTTATAAAGTTATACTTTCTGCTGGTATGTGGTATTTTGGCAGCATTTTCCAAAGAAACTCTATTTATTTTCCGACTAGGGTGCCCACGATACACTGCCAGCTGAATCCGAACAGTTACGGTATCACAGTATTCCTCTTCTTATTCATACATAATTTCACCTGATTTTTTGCTGGCTAGTTTAAGTAACTTATGGCAGTCACGTATAGTAGATCCATATTCTTTAAGTAACAAGAGCCATTAGGCAAAACAAAAATGAGGAAATGTGTGTTAATGACTTAGTGGTCATCTACATAAATCTTCAAAAATTCAAACATTGATTTCTGTTGTTGAATGTATAAATATTTTTAAAATTTGAATTTTATTCGAATGACAGTTCAAGCTCCCAGCTCTGCCAAGTACACAAAAGGGGAAGATTGCAGAGTATTTTAGAGTGGTTTACATTTGAATTCTCAGAAAACAGTCCCTGGTTAGTGAAGTGGTTTTATGGTTTTTGTGAGTTTGCTAAAAAGAATTGTATAACGCTGTGTTTGTCTTGGCAGGAGTTTAACCTGATCGACAGAAAGGAGCTGGTCCCATTACACGAGCTGATTGAAAAGCTGACCTCCAAGGACAGATAAAAGCAGACGGCCTTCTCCTTTGCCTTACAGATCTCCCCCGATTTGTCCCGCTTTCATTTTGTACAGGCTTTTTGTTTTTTTTTTTGTGCAGTAGTGTGTGACATTAGGGGTATTTCCTTAGGGTGGTAGGAATGAGGCGGACGTCGATGCTTGGAGGATCGTTGGCGTGTCTCATTTGAGCAGGTCGTTTTAGCGTGTTGCTCTTACATTGGTGGCTGGCTGCTTTGAATTTTGGCCATATTCTCCATATCCTAAACCCCAGTGGGGAAAACAAGTGCCTAATGGTTCACCTTAACACTGTAATGGTCCCACAGATGATAATCTGCAAATTATTTGGAAAACGTAAAATTTAAAGCCATTTTTAAATTATTATTTATTTTTATATTCTACTTGATGACTGACCTGTTTTTGAAGAAGGAATACTACAATTCTGGTTTAAGGGGAGTGGTTCATGTTTAATTCCCTGCTTCAACCGTGCTGCATTCTAGCTTTGTTTTTCCCTCTTTGTTGAGTTTCTTATTTTTGTGCAAATAAAGTGACGATACCGTATCATAACAGCTGTTCTGGATCAGTCACAAACTGTGCAGTGAAAGTATATCTTTGAGAAATTTTAAGGACTAATTATTGACTTTATTATTTTTGCTTAACTTGCTATAGCTACAGCTTCACCTGGCTCTCAGCATATTTTTACTATAGTTTAGAATGTAGTTCCTTTTAAATGGTTACATACTTTAATGAACACATTACATGACACGGCATGTGTAAGCATGGCTGTCAGCTTTGAAAACCATAACTAAACGATTGTAGCTGCTAGAGACTCCATAGCTGTTCATTTGCTTAATATGGAATGAATGGGTCCATTTGCAATCCAAGAGAGAATTTCAGTGTGGCTTGAGATGCGCCGATATTTTAAAGGCGATTTATTTGTGTGCTAGGAAATTGATTCCAAAAAAGGATGGTTATATGTATATATTATATTTTCACAGTTCCAGTTTTCAAGGAATTACTTAGGATAGCTGTTTATATTCCCACTTGGTGAAAGTATCAGCTGGTTCTATGAAACCTGCTTTTTTCTGCCCCCATGAAAAGCGCAAGGAGATGCTTGTACCAACCTACCAGCCTACCGGTTTGTGGTAGTTTAATAAGTCATAGAGCACAATTAGACCATAAAACCTAAATAAGCCTTGTTTTAATCATTGTCTTTGAAAGTCATCATTTACATAATGATGATTCTCGGGTCAGTAAAAATAATGCCCATCTTTGTCATACTATGCAGTAGATGAATAATATGCTTTTAAATTTACAATCTAGCATTTAGACACTGTACTCTTAGCTCATCTGATGTCTGGATTATGGTTAACCCACGACACACCGTCCCAGAGCTTTGCCCGACACAGCCAGATGCTCTCCAGCGCCCCCCTCAGGTCACTTGTATCTAAGTGCCAGAGAATGCCAGCTGCGTGTCAAAAATACATATTAGCAGATTTGTTTCTCACAATGCAGGGAACTGCTCTAAAAAAAAAAGATGGTAGCCTTTGTCACTGTAGCCAGCATTTTGAAGGGAGTGGAGCTGTACTAGGAGTATGGAGAGGCTTCCAAATCTGGCAGTGTATATTTGAAAGTTGAAAAGACTGTTGCTATGCAATGTCCTTATATTTGGTGGATTGTTATGCTTTTATTACATTTGTCTCATTTTTTCCCCCTTCCAAATCCAGTTTTCATCAGCATTGACCATGTGTTTCTTTACCTGTAAACTAGAACAGTACTGCATGCATGTGACATTTTTACACAGAGCTGCTCTGCAAACTGTGAAACTGAATTGGTTAGTCAAAGTAGAAAAAAATACTGATTGTATTAATTTTTAACACATCCTGTGGTATGCACTTTTTTCCCTTTTCTATTAAATACATACTTGCTACATATTTGCAGACAAATTTTGTTTATAGACACATTAACTTATCTTCTTAATTAAGATAATTAATTGATTAATTTTAAGGGATGTATTAGTTATCCAGAGTATTTTCCATTTCTTCACTGATGGTAATGCAATGCTTTGTGGTGTTGTAAAACAACAGTGCCAATTATTCTTGTAAGTAGGCAGATTTTCACAGTTATAAATTCTCCTTAGACTATAAATTTTGCGGTTGTAATATTCAACCAGCTTTTGTTGAGAATGTTGTAAATAGCGCATATACAATATGGTATGCACTGGGATCGAAGATAGTAAGAGATACTGGATTTTTGTGGAACAATATTGAATGCCATTTATAAGGATAAATAAAAGTTTGTTCAGTCAAATGTTTGGCAGTGCTTTGTATATATAAATATGTATGTGTGTGTACACGCACAGTGTGCCGTGTAATATTTGCAAAACATTAATCTTAAACATTAATGGATAGGCAGTAGTGACACTAAATTCCCATTGTATACAAATATGTAATCAAAATTGTCACGATATGTAATATTTTGGAGAATTATTTATGATTTACCAAAATATGTGCTCTTTTAGTGAGACGCACTAATAAGCAATCCTGTGTAATAATTAGAGCTGTCATTTTAGCATTGGTTTAAAAATTTCCCTTGATTACTATATGGCAGAAGGAAAACTGGGCATGGTGGAAAGGGGTCCAAATAGAGCGAAATCTTAAGTTATGTGGAAGCGCTTCAAATTAAAAGTGAATGAAAATACAATCGTCACAATACTTAAATATCACAAGAGCATGACTGCAATGCAATGGTATTAAAAGAAAACATCCATATCCAGTATTTATAAAACAAAACAATAGTCTGTTTGTGGTTTTGCCACCATATTTTGCTCAATATTGTTTCTATGGAATGCGAAATATTTCCATACAGCAGAAGATGACTGTCTTTAGGTGAACAGCTCTTATTCACTTTTCTTCACTCACTTTTTGTTAAATCTGACTAGCACACCTGAATGTCAGATAGCAAAGATGAAAATGATTGATTGGCTCAGAAAGTGCCTGTAAAGCCCATGCAAAAACCATCAGCAGTGAACTTGATGCTGATTATATATAATTTAGCAAACGTACTGCTGCTGTACTACTAATACTAGGTAATCTTGTGACTCTTCTGTTGGTTCATACCAGATGAATTAGCATTTGTTCATATCCAATATCAATGAGTTCTGACCACCCAATACCCTGTCAGCGGTTCTTGGTTTTTCCAGTTTTTCTCAGATTATATTCAGTAGGTACTATGGCTGACTGTGAGCGCCCCACAAGCCTTGACGTTTTGGAGATGCTCTAACCCCGACCTCTGCCCATAATAATTTGACCCTTATCAGAATCACTCAGATCTTTATCCCTACCCATTTCTACTACTCTGAACATCGACTACAAGAAGTGAATGTTAGCTTACCAATTAATATATCCCAGACCATGGCATGCAAAGTTTTTACTAGATGAGTCAACATTATTCACTTCACATGGCAATGGTCAGTGGTCATCAGGTCTAAACATAATAATGGTTATTCAAAAGGACCTAGTCAAATCACAAAAACATTTATGGTTGGCTGCCGTCCTACGAATTTCACTCAACTTACCTGGTTTTGTTGGTTGTTGGGCCTGTCTATACTCTCCTTATCTGACAATATCAAGAGCATGGTGATAATGTTAATGTCACTAAAGTCATTTCAGTTAAAGTAAAAATGTTTACCAAAACCGCATTCGACATGCCACATCCGAGATTGACAGCTACTGTAAACATACTGCGTAAGACATGGCAGCTAACTAGGTCTGCGAGGAAATGGCTGGCCAAGATGCTCAAGCTAAGCCGATTACTTCAATAAATTTGTTCTCAGTAGAGGTGAGAAATTACAAAATCCCTACTCTATTTCTGATCATGAATAGATTCTAGATATGTCCAAGTGTTGAGCAATAATATGCACAATATACACAACTATCTCATAGAGAAGCCTAGTGTTTATACAAAGGAAGACTTCCTTTGGAAATTCTTATAATTATGGATATAATATGATCCCACCAGAATATTAAACATTTTCCATCTTTTCTGAGGTTTGTGCAATTTACTGCACAACAACACCTTCTTGTCTCTGCTTTATGCTATGATTAGTGCTGCTTTCCACCATAAAAATATTCATTGGCTTTATCCTGTTATACTGAATATTGATATCAGATTGATTTCACTGAATTTAATTAATTGGCTAGGTATCATCTAATGTATTAACACCTTCAAAATGCTATTTTCTCATTTGTTAATTATAGCAACAGCCTGGTGTTAAAACATCGTCCTAGGTTTCAATTGAGAGTCGTCTACTTTTAATACTACCAGTCATGTCTGTAAGTCATTGACATTACAAGACTCTAAAAAAAGATCCTGCATTATGTGGTATTCAAGAACAAAATAAATGAATAATTGATTGAGAGGAAGTCATCTGAAAGGTCTACTGGAAGACCACCCAAACAGAGTTCCAGCATTAGATTGATCTTAGTCTTGAAAGAAGGCAACCATGACTAATTTGCACCTGTTATAATGCTAACCTGTCAAAATATATTGCTTCAGCTCATTATTAAAACTATATCCTTTCTGATACTTTCCTCACAATCATTGCAATGGACTTGAAAATGCAGAATTAATTAGTAGTAGATTTTTTTTTCATCTGCTGGGAGTCAGGAGTTGAGCACAGTGGAGCACAGTGTACCACAGCCTGCAGTCCACTTTATTGCTTAAAGAAGACACCCAGTTTAGCTCAGGCTCAAATTTCCAGAAAGTGGCCTAGTGTCCAACAGAGGCCGCGGCCTCACGCTGAAGCTTGTGAGGGCTCAGCTTTCCTCTTTAATTGGCTTTGAAGGGTGCTTTCCCCCCTACACCTCAGCCACATTGCATGCCCTTTTGAAACAAGGTGTTGTGATGCACGGTTGGCAAGCGACCAGGTTAAGGATCTCAACCATGTGACTTTGGCTGCTGTTTCAAATCCTTGGCGGAGCTCTACTGCTGTACTCTTGAGTAAGATATGTGAGTGGAATTGATTTTGTAAGTATTTTGATTTGTCATGTTTTGACAAATTTGCATTCACAGGTAGATTTCAAAAGGTAGAACAGTCACAATGACAACCTTCCGTTTCTTGGAGTACTTGTTTGGCATTCTGGGTCATAGTAGTACCCAGGAAGAAGGATTAATTTGATTTGTAATTGAATACAGCAAATTGTCACACATGTAAGGAGGAGGGACATGAGCTGAAGTTTAAGGATCATCGCTGTGGGACAAGGAGAACAAAAAAATCTAATGGTCATAACCAGAACTAAACCATTTTAACCAAACTACAGTCAACCCTTTTACACAGCTCTCAAAAGGAAAATTGTTGTATGCACTTCAGTTGGATACCAACAAATACATGCATGCTTATTATAGACTTCTATTAAAATAGAATTCAAGCTTCAAGCAGGTAATTTTAATATTTCTAATGTACAAATGAACTGTGCTGTAACTGAGAATTTTCATATCACTTTTAACATACATTTGCATACATGTTGTGTACGTAATACATGCCATCGTCACATTAGACCAAACAGACCAAAACACTTGCCAGTCCAAATCCTGGGAGTGGCATAACTGGACGACTAAGCATTTTATTTGAACAATTCCTTTTCGATGAGAATATCTGACTCTAAAAACGTGTGAAGCTGTACAATTGTACTATTTTGGAGCTACTTAAAAAGAAAGCATTTTAACAGCAGCATAACAATGTGATATGCGGTAATAGCAATGGACCAGAGTGGTTATGACTGGCGCTTTGGATCTGGGGGGCAGAGGTCCACAGTCTTTATGAGACTGGGGTGGGTGGTTGGTGATATTACTGTGAAACAAATGTGTATACCATCTGTTGGGTAGAATGATGACAGTTGTGGCCTGGTTCAACACTATTAGCCACAGCAGACCAACAGAAGGATAATCCACGAACAGCTGAGCTTTAAAGAGAGCTTCCCTCGCCTCATTTTTCCACTATGATGTATAGGCCCCTTGACCATTCATGTGCAATATAAAAATTGCGGTGTTTGATCCAGGTGTTGATTTTGCATTTACCCCCACACCAGGTTATGCTCAGAAAATAAGGAGAGGAAAAATCCAGCAAAAAGATACCCAAGGTAAACTGAGGCCACGATCACCATGTTACGATGTTTTACCAGGGTGTTTCAAAGTTCAGAGGTGTTAAATTCTGAAGTGCTCAGCTAGAAAGTTCCCACTGTGGGGAAACAGAGAGCTGAAAGTTCTACTAATTTCTCGACAAGCAGTTGCTAAGTTTGCTTATGGCAGCTGTGGAGGGTAGCCCCATGGAGTTTGCTGCATGCCGGTGAAGGAACGCATTTTGTAACTTCCAAAAGGAGTCATTGCTTCTATTTTTGACCAGCAAATGCATACATATATGTTCCTTTTATAGATTATTTGAACTAAAAACTCGTGCCACGTATTACCAGATGCAAACAATGATTTCATTTCTTAAAATGAGAATCCCTCGAAAGTCTTCAGAAAAAAAAGAAAAACCATGCACGAGGTAATGTGAGTACAGTACAGTGAATGTCAATTAAAGTCTTAGAAAAACCATGGTACCCAAAGCCTCATGCTGTCTGTCTTTGAAACAAGGCTTATTTTAAATGCCAAAATATCTCAGCAACCACCAAATTAGTCTGTTTTTTTGACACCTTTGTGTAACTCCCAATTAAAATCAACAATGTAAAGCAATTCCCAGCTACCTTAAATGAGATCTTAATGTCTTTTATGGGCAGAATTTATTATTAAGCAGTTATTAATGTTAAACATGCTTGAAATATACAAGCCTTAGGTAATATGGGACAATTTCCACATTGAAAGGTTCTGACAAAAAAAAAGACAGGAATCCTTATTGAAAGTGTTCTTACTATGAAAAATAATTGATATTTCAATATGAATATTTATATTGCTCTTTGCTTAGTAGTTATATATAAGTTTGGAACCTCCTCCAATGACCATCATGCCATAACCTATTTGACAAAACTCTTTGTTAAAACTTTGTTAATTTTTTTCTTGGGTAAGGTGGCTGTCTGAACGCAACAGCCATAAAACATGAATTAACATTGTATTTATACATAGACCTGGTCTAGGTGCCTGTATTCATTTTCAAAGAAATTATTTAAGTCTATCCAATTGCCATACTCCAATATGCAATAATGGGAATACACAAAAAGTGTTTTAGGACTAACTTTAAATTCTTATTGTAATTCATACTCATTATTGATTAATGTAAATAGGCTAAAGTATATGCTAGATTTCTATTAGAATAGAAAGAAATATTATTAAATAAGTATGATAATGATGTCTCAGTGTACTTCTGTGATTTGACAATTATACTGAAGTAGGGATATTAATGCCATAAAGATTCAGAGGCTTCTACAGCCCCATATTCAGTGTTTTGATGTTTGTTCTGAGGGCACCTCAAAAGTCCTAAGTGCAAAAATAACTTAATCAAATCAGCCAATACAAAAATGTCTGAAGGAATTTTTGAATCAATACTCTTCAATAATCTTTGTTTCCTTTTCCAAATTTGTAGGAACTTTATAAACTGTATTACTGAATATTGTGCTAACATTTTAATTATTATTAAATTAAATGAACTGCTGTATAAAAAAAATACTTTACAGAATTTAGGTTCCCAAAACATCAACACCTGCATTCTCTGGTATGTAAGTATGGCAAATATATATTGCCCAGGGGGGTTGGGCAGCCAGTTGACTGTGGACCCCCGCCTTGAGACAAGTATATAAAAATAACCATCTTACCACGACCTGCTTGTTAAAATAAAATTACTCTTTAAATACAAATATCATAAAATATAAATGAGCATTGCTTTTATATATGGACCACAAGGTGGCAGCATCTATTTCGTTCAAAGTAGTCACATGTTTATCCATAGTTATTTCAATTCTTTACGATAATTTATATTAATCCATACTATTGGTTGATAATAAATAGCTAAAAATATGCAAGTACTTTTTAAGGATGGAGAGAAAGATTTGTGACTAAGCATGTTCTTGACAGTAGCACTGCAGTCGAAGCACTGTTTTATAGCTAAATTACATGTCATTTTTATGTCTTAAAATAGCTGATAGTGTTATGCTAGTTCTATTGTGTATGGAAATGTATTTTTTATGCTTGAATAAATAAACATATGACAACGCTTTTGTGTGTTTTATCCTTAGAATATTATGATAACCGCGGGTTTTTATGTTTGTCTTGGCTCAAAGATTATATTTTTGTGCATAAATCAACATAAAAGGTACATTCAATGATACGCCATAGTTAGCCTCAGTTCTCTTCAGCGGCCAATTCAGTAGCTATGGCAGACGTACTTATGTTGTGTCTTTGTGAATTTAAATTAGCCACAAGGTGGCAGTGTCTGAAGTTCAAAGACATGCTGCTAGGTGAACAGAGTCTCGAGATAGTATAACATTGCGTACAAATATCTGTGTGTGATGGATGGGTATCCCGTACAAAGTGTCCCAGTTCCTGGTGCCCTAGGTTGTCTGGGATAGGATACAGGCCACTCCTATGGCCCTGGAAAACTGGATGGATGGATTTTTTTTCCTCAGTTGTGACTATGACATTATGTCTTTATGTCTCATAAATATGTATATATGTGTATGTGTGTGTATATACACATACACATATATATACCAAATAAAGTTAAAAGTGGATAAAAACAATAGGTCTCACTTCATCTGATATTTGTTGTGGCAACCATTTGCATATTTCATGAACATTATGAAATGAAATCATGTTTTGGAGGCAACATTTTCAGATCTGTTAGGTGTTCTAATGGTTTTGGCCATTAAAAAACAATAATTATTATAATTGCAATTATTTTATTCTGTCAAATATTACTAAATGCTTTGCAATGGCATTATGACTGTCTTATGTCTTATAGGTCTTCATCATTGTTGATTTACAAAGATCTTTGTTTTCTGCATGCTTTAGATATCTTCCTGTTTGCATTATCAGTTGGTTTCAGTTACGTCATGGAAAAACTGCTGTTCACTGACAAACCCTCACATTTTAATCTCAGCTTTGATAACATTAGGAATTACTGGCATAGTGATAAAATAAAAAAAATTACAAGTGCATTTGCTCCAAATCTTCTAACTAAGCACAACAACTTGTCTTAGGTTTTAACCTATTAAAGAGCTTGGCATAGAAACCATAATATTATTAGAAAAAGCATGACATGGACAGCATATGAAAAGTATCAAATAGCCTGAAAACAAATCCAGTGGGGTCTTGTAAGATATTTTTGTTTTTCTAGATAACAGGGTAAATATCCCAATGATTCCTGGAAAAGAAGAGAAAATAAACAAAAAGAAAAGAAACAAAGACACTTTATTGCCAAAGAGAACACCTGGTGAATCAAAGACTATGTGGGAAAAAGAAAAAATCTCTGCACAGTTCTATTTCTCTCCCTCCCTCCTTCTCTCCCTACCTCTGTCTGTCTCTCTCATATTCTCTCTCTCTCTTTCTCTCTTTTCTCCCCTGACTTGAGAATACTCCTTTTACAACTTTACAACTATGCTGTAAATTGTACAGGCTACGTATTTGGAAAGATTCAGCCCCGTGTGTGGTTAGTGGGTCATAATCCTGACATTTGCAGTGAGCACATCTGTTACAGGTGGTAAGTTAAATCAGAGGATAGTAAAGTAAATTTGAGCACTAGAGCACTGCTGGCTGAAATCTTTATAAGCACACTTAAGTCATAGGCTGAGTACTTTTAGTAAATAAATTTTGACTGAATTGGATAATTCAGCATTTACTTACATAGTACAATAAATATATTTATGTAAGATGTTTGTTGACAAGAATAAAGCTATTTTAAATGACTGTGTATATGTATTGCTTTAATGGTTTTAATATTATTGTATTGGTTTAACACTAGGTATGTGGGAGTCTCCACTCAAACGTATGTAGAACCTTCCCCCTGTGCTGGTACCTTTTTATAGTGGGGAGGCTTGTGCGTCTCAGTGAGCACTGAGAGCTATTCTGGTGGGGGCAGGTACAACCAAGCCAGACAGGTTTTAATATAGAGACCAGACGAAATTCAGCATCTGGTCCTCCAGGTTGGGGATTCAGTGTGGGGCCAACGGTGTGGTAAATGATGACTGATAAGAGCCACTACAACAAGCAGTCACTATAGTCCCTCACCCAAGCTAACAATAGTGACAGTGAGAGCTATGGGAAAGCATGAATGTTGTTTTATGAATATCAATGGCAGTTCTCTTGTTGACTTTTGCATACAATTACAACTGTGTAATGGCAGTACCATCTACCCTCCATCTACCCTCACAAAAATATCCATAAGCTCACATGGAAGTTGCCTGACGATTTTACTACCAGCCAGATCGACCACATCAATAATCAATGAAAAGTGGTGCAGGTCCCTTGCAGGTCCCTTGCAGGTCCCTTGCAGGTCCATGATGTCTGAGTTAACCGTGGAGCTGATGTTTACACTGACCACTACCTAGTTACTACAACCATCAAGTTGTAGTCAAGCAGAAGGAACAACAGAAACATGATTTTGATGTTGTCAAGCTCAAGTGTACCAAATACCACCAAAAAGTTTGCTGTGGAGCTGAGAAATTGCTTTGCTGTTCTGGCTGAAGAATCCAACATGTAACCCAACATCAACACCAAATGGGACACCATTAAGAGAACATAGGCTGATACAGCTACCAATGCCTTAGGCTTAGAAAGAAAAAAAAGACAAGAACTGAATTACAGCTGGTACCTGGCAGAAAATGGCAGAAAGGAAACAACTGAGGGCCAGGATGCTGAACACAAAGTCACAAAAGGTTCTAAGAGTAGATCAGTGAAGATGGTCAGATGAGTGCTGTTTACAAGATCACTAAGCAAACCAGAGGTAAGAACACCAGCCAGTCTGCTCTTGTCAAAGACATGGATGGCAGCATCATCTCAGCAAAGCAAGAACAAGTTGCCAGATGGAGGCAACACTTTTGTGAAGAGCTCAGTTACTTACCATCAGATGACCCTCCACCAGCCGATACGGGCCTGGACATTGACATCTGTCCCACAACTGAAGCAAAAGTCAGGCTCTCCATCATAGCCATGAAATATGCCGGCATTGACGCCATTCCTGCGAAAATGCTGAAAGGGGACCTCACCACCTCAACAAGGATTTTTACTGACCTCTTCAGGAAGATCTGGGAAAAGGACACAATACCTGAGGAATGGAACAAGGGCTTAATAGTCAAACTCCACAAGGTAGCCTCCAGAACTGCAACAACTGGCATGGCATCTCACTTAGTTCAATATAAATTCTTCTGCAGGATTCTTTTTGGTAGAACTGAGCAAAGAGTGAAACACCCCCTTACTTGTTAACTTCATTACCTTCCAGAAAGCCTTTGACAGCCTGCACTGAGATACCCTATGGAAGATCTTAAAATCATTTGTAGTTCCTTCAAAGATGGTCACACTTATTGAGATGTTCGACCATCACTTCCACTGCAGTGTTATAGTTGACAGAACCCTGTCAGGGTGGTTTCTGGTGGAGGAGTGACAGGGATGTATCATCCCTCCCTTCCTCTTTCTGCTTGCCCATGACTGGATCATGCAGAGGACAACAGATGACAAACCTAGAGGCATCCAGTGGACCCTATTATCTCAGCTTCTTGACTTCTTGACAAGACCTTGACTGCCGATGACCTAGCTGCTCTCGCACCGTTTACAGGAGAAGACTGACAGACTGAACACCTTTGCCAAGCAAACAGGCCTCAAACATCAATGCCTCTAAAACACAAGTGGTGTGCATAAATGCCAACCCTAGTGCACTTACCATAGTAAATGATGCTCTACTCGATTATGTTGAAAAGTTCACATATCTTGGCAGTCTTGTCAGTATGGACAATGTAGCACAAAAGGACATCAGAGCAAGACATGGAAAAGCACCCATCTGGGAATCCAGATAGTACGGCCTAAAAACAAAGGTCAGATTTACAACAGCAATGTCAGATTTGTTCATCTGTATGGCTCCGAATGCTGGCGTGTTGTTAAAGGGGACATGGAGAAGACCGATGCCAGAGTGTGATGCTGGAGATCCAACGCTGATGCTTAAGATGGTTGGCAATGTCCTCAGAATGGACAAGATCCGTACACCAAATGTTGCTCTGAGATGGACACCACCTGGGAATTGTAAACAGGGCTGGCCTAAAACTACCTGACGGCAAGCTTTGATGAATGAGATGAAGGAGATGGACCTAACATAGGGTGAAGCTGTACACGCAGCCCAACGACAGGACCAGACAGAGGCAAATCATCGATGTCTTAAGCATCTTTCGACATGAAGGGGATTAATAATGATGATGTGAAACCTGTGCACTGTGCAGAGAGTGACTTGTCTGCACCTTCCAATGGGCCAATTTCAAATAAAATCCAGCAGGCAATACCGAAATTCAGATGTTATAATATTGATTGATTTAACACTTCATTACTTTATAATTAATTTCCATTTATGTCTTGGCCAAAATCGACACAAATATTTATGGGTCCTGAAAGGACACTGACGTTAATTTGCTATAATCACTATAAATGTACAATTGTTTAGAAAAATATTAAATAAATAAATAAATAAACAAACACAGACTGGGAAGATAAACATAAAACATGAAAACATGAAAGTAACATAAGGACAAGAAATGCTTTGATCAAAGACCCAGCTCCATATGATGCTACACACTAAACTGGTTTTGAATTGTAATATTATACCCTGTAGCTTCAAGCAGTATTTGTTTTAGTAGGTCTGTATCATTCTGGCAAACGGCTAAATTTGTCTAATGTCTTATTCGTCTTACATATAGTCTTCTTTGTGCAAATTGTCACTCAGTAAAAAACCCATTACAGCTTACTACACTCAGGTATAGTATCCACTTCCGTCTGGGTTGGCACCAGGTTTGGGTTCCACGTTCAGCTGAAACACCTTGCTGATGGTAGGTCAGGTGCTTTGTGGCTCTCGCATTTCCGGCAATGGGCCAGTCTGTATTGTATTTTTCCACAAGGTGTGCTGTAACACAAAGGAGTCACTGATTAACACACTGCTCACAGGTAGCCCAGGCTAGCCCTATTCCAGGTTGATTGCATGTTTAAAGTGCTTGTTCACACTGTTTTTCACTGGATCATGGGAAGGGGGAATAGAGCTGTTTTGAAGTAGCTGGAGCAGCAAGGGTAAAGCAAAATCTAAGACAGTTTGTAGTAAAGCGCACCGTTGTGAAGATCAGAGCGGTGTGTAAAGTGGCGTCATAAAAACACCAGTGTCTTTCCTGAAGATAAATCCTATTACATCCTATAATACCCTCTCTCCAGAGATCCTATTGAGGGAGAGAGAGAGAGAGAGAGAGAGAGACAGAGTGTGAGAGAGGTTGTGTGTGTAGAAAAGACCTTTATTTTTTTGAATACCCCTGTATATATCTAGAAATTAAGTTCTGCTATAAGTACATGCTTACAATTCTCGATAAAGTGATTGTACTTCTTTTGAGATGTGTGCAGGGGCGTAGATAAGGTTGGACGGAGGGGACGTGCCCCCACCAATATCCTCCGACCATTGAAATGTCCCCACCAATAATTTAATCCACTTAGTCATAGGTCCCCACCAATGTCCAGAGCAAATTTACGCACTTGGATGTGTGTGTCTGTATAATGGTGTTAAAAATGCAGTGTACAATTTGGTTTATTTTTTTACCGATGTCACAGTTATTTTCCTGCTGCTGTGTTTAGTACTTTGAAAGTATTGTTGAAAATTGGGCATTGCAACTATAGCAAACATACGGTTGTTGTCAGCCTATTTGGACAATGCATTTTAATGTTACACAGGTACAAACACAAAGGATTACAAAACAACAGTTGCGGGCTTTGCCATAAATATAGTGGAATGGGCCCTGCTGAGCAACAAATGTAACTTTTTTATGTTTTCAGTAAACAGAGAAGATTTTCGCGTCAAGCAATTGCAGAAAACAGACAACAAAACGGATTTCTACCTCTATATAGTGTCACTATACACTTCAAAAATCGTGTTAAAATGATTAAAAACGTTTTCCGCGGTCTAAAATATACGGGACACTATGTAACATTTGTTGTCATATTTTATTAACCGTTGTCTACTTCAACATATCGTTAGTTATTTAGACACCACATTTAAATGAAACATTTGCTGTGTTCTTACAAAAGGTTCCGCCGCTTTCTGAATGTGAAGATTTAGGGCTTTTATTCTTTATATGCCATAAGTTTATAGCCGCGCGGTGACGTTTCGCGCATTACTATTTTTGATTGACACGGGCTATAGCCCGGTTATAAAACCGCACCGCACCTGAGCTGTTCTTCCCCCGATTCCGACAGGATGACTTTCCATACGGAAGTCTGAGAACAGAGTATCCAATGTACTCCTAACTCTTTGACCTCTCCGGAGCGACTACCTCCCACTTTCGGCGTGACGTTGGAAGAGGGATGGCGCTTTAAATATGGAAAAAGACGCGCTTCATTCGGAGAAGTATTATAGACTTTATGTTCGCGCGCTAGTTCGCTTTAGGCATTTATTTCGAAGTACACTTCGATTTTTTTGTTTAGTTTTCCCAAATTACAAGCCCTGTGTCGTTCTGACGGTGCTTGGAATTTGTTTTTATTGTGGGGTTGTCCGGAGATCCAGTCATTCATTTGCGATCGCCGGTTCTTAATATAACGCCGTCGCTGTGTATTTAGTATATGTGAAGCGAAGTAACTGTGCGACAACGCGTTACTCTAACGCAGAAGTTTCCCGCAGCCTAAAAGGGGGACGGTACCCGATCGCAAGCTTAGCGTACGGCGGCTTAGATATTGCGGTGATCGAGAGGGGAAATCCTGCGCTTAGCAAGACGACATGAGCGCCGACAAGAGCAAGTAAGTTTTGGGGAAACGTCCCGGGGCGTTCGTGCTGAATTTGACTGTGTCCTAAAAACTTTTTGTTTCTGGTTTGTGAAGCGAGTTGGTGGGGCGCATGTGTTTGGGGGGAGAGCTGTCGCGAATGAAGTGTCTTTTTAGGCAGCAGATGTTTCTGAAAAAATGGTTCACTTGATTCATATTTCAGTGCTGCCTAATATCTGTTGCGCATGAAAAGGAGGCGACAGAACTGTGTGTGTTTTCGGGCTCGGGAGGTCGTAGCCTGCTTAAACCCTCCAGCAACACTAATGCCTACTAAAATCGAAAATGGAACTTTACAAAAGAAGAAGAAATGTGTCGGGTAACTACTGACCCGGCAAAACATATTTCTTAATGCAGACATTGCAGACTAAATGTACTCCACTGTTGTGAAGTTGTAACTGCATGCAACATTAGATGGATGAAACATTAGCTGTAGTCTGCCGCACACGTGAGGTGTAGCACTTGGTAAGAAGTCGTCCGACACCGCTTCATTGTACAAGCTTGTAGAGACACTGTAATCTGTTTTTCCATGAAATAGCGGTCAACATCCATGAAATCCTTCCCTAATAAATGTTCAGCTATGTTCTGGGGGTGGCTCAGTTAAAAGATACAACTATAACTAGAGTTGACCAGGATCAGGTCGTGAAATGAACAACCCGTTTCGTTTTGAAGGTGTGTAATTTGCAATCATTCAGTGAAATGTGATATTTTCAGTCTTTCAGGTTTTCTTTGGGCTTAAGCAGTCTGCCGGTATGCGTGTTGATTTGCAGTTCAGCGGGATATTTGACTGTCAAACTGCTGAGCATTCATGAGGTACTACAGGTATTCATGAGTTTGTATGATACTTGGGGGAGAAAAATATATCGTCAAATCAAAACCCTGTAAAATGTTCAGCTTTTAGACCTTTTAAACGTTTTGATTACTCATACTTCCCCGTTATTATCTAGTCATGCAAACGATTGTTTATTTGCAATGACCCTTTACGTAGTAAGTCGGGCACTTCAGAGGGGGAATCTTTTCTGAAGTTTCCTTTGTCGCGTACCTGACTCATGTCATTCTCCAGACTCGGGTGCCGGAAAATAACAAAAGGAAAAGGTGTCGACTGAGCAAATCCAACTTGATTGACATTTGAGAGTGATACCTGTAAAGATACTCTAACTGGAAGTTCCATAGTGACTCAGAAGTTAACCCATTGTTATACCAGCAGGATATTTGTGTAGCAGGTACTGTATAGGTTTCTGCTGTTGACAAGGCATACTTAATGTCTGGTGTACGATGTGGTAGGTTGGTTACACACCATGGAGGGCACACTTTGTTCCTGGCATACCCCTCCTACTAATCTTTCACTCAGAAGTTACATGGCAAGTTGTTTCACGACGCTTTTAGTCTAATTTAAGCGTTGGGTATAAAATCTGGAATTAATATCGTCATGGTGGCTATCTCTGCCCTTGGCTAGTTACTTTCAGCTTGACAGATTGGTTGTCAGGTACTGCAGATATTCATGAGGGTAAATATTTTATTGCAGGTGCCCTGATGGAAACTCCCACATGAATTTGTGTGTTCTGATAGTGACTGCCTAACACTGAGAAGTTTAAGTGTGTTACTCTCAGCCCCAAAAATGCCACTGCATAACTTGTTGTGGCAGGCACAGGAAAACGCTGACCACACGTATTGTTGCAGAAGCAGTTTTACTTTGTGATTTGTATCATACTGTAATTACCCATTATTACATTTCAATGAATGATTATTAGCTTCTCATAAATGTTCAGTTATGACTGTGGGCACTCCCTGACTGAGCTTTTAGCCTGTGATTAACTAATTTCCAAGGGCGTTGAACCCTAAGTCATCACAGTCAGTCAGCTGGTGCAGGTCCAAATGCTTATTAAGTGCGAGCAGAAAGTTTGTCATTTTATTTATTTTTTTCTTCTAATACATGTGGTATTTTCAGTTTAGCTTGATGTTAAAACATCCCTTAGCAATGGAGAACATGTCACGAGGTCCTTTGTCTCCATGTAACAGGCAGTAGTAATGTGAATCAGATCGTTGACAGATCGCTGGTCTTTTTTTTTTCTTTGGGGGGGGGGGGGGGGGGGCGTCTCCACCCCCTTCCGTCTCATAGTTTGTTTTCTTGTTTTGTCTTTTTCAGCTTTTCGCGGTCCCCTCGCCGGGCCCCCTACACAGCCG
>JAODKM010000108.1:12634504-12653304 GCA_026780845.1 Petrocephalus sullivani
TTCCTGATAACGTAGTGCAAGCTAAATCCTTAGGTTCCTTTAAATCAGAGCTAGATAATATTTTAACAACTCTGAGCAATTAGTTAAGTTCTCCCCAAGCGAGCTTGATGGGCAGAATGGCCTCCTCTCGTTTGTATAGTTCTTAAACAAACAAATAGTGCAAAAAATGTTCTGCTCCGCTATATACATGTGGAAGAATAGAAAATAAATTACTGTGTAGGTTATATACATATGTAAGAAAAAATAACTGTGTAGGCTATTGCACATTATTTAAATATTACATGATGATATTGTACGGTATACAGATAATGCACAGATAATATCAATAATTTTAAAGGGTATACTGTTACACTGCCATGTTAATAATCCAGTAATATGTCTGTTATACCATCAAGCTAAATGACACTTATAACTGCTAAACAATCCTTTCTAAAAGCTTTCGTAAACATATAAACATAAATGGTAATAAAAATAAAACGTATCACTGTTGAAATAAATATACATTCATAATCCTAAAAAAACATTTAGTTAACATGTTAATTAAACCATATCAGTTGCATAGCTATGAACATGTTTTATTGATGTAAATGTTTGCCATAAGTGTGGACTTGAAATTTACGATTGCATTGTCCTGCTTGCATCATCAGCTGATCGTCATCGCAGGAGGAAGTGATTTTGCTTGATAGTTCCGTTTTCTCTGTTAGGGCAAATGCTCACATACTGAATGTGAATGCACAGCATGTATAAATAGAAGTTTTTTTTCTTATGGAATTTCTGACTTTTGATATTTATCATGAATGTTTACATATTTAATCATCTTTTTATTTTTTTGGAACTGTCCTAGAAAGAAGTTAATAACTTTATTAAACAAATCATTAAGTACCTTTAGCTTTCTTGGAAGCTGGGAATCCCTGCAGGTCTCAGAGGATGCTTTCTTCTGTCTGCATTTGCAGGAAGCCCTGAATCAGGGAAGCTTATAGATAAAGCTGTGTTTTAGCTAAATGTTTTATTTTGACAGATGTTTGTTTACGGGCGTGAGTTGTAAACATGTCCCTGCCAAGGCATTTAAACTAAATATGCAGAGAAGTCTTAGGGTTTTCTTGAATCAATTAAGGTAGGATGTGCTTTTCTGACCTTTTGAAGGACAGATGCAACGGTCTTGTTTAAATGGGCCTTGACATGTTCAGTTAAATTTCATGGTGTGGCAAGCAATGGCTTCCTAACCTTGGTAGTCTTGGGTAACACCTGAAGGTATAATTACTCATGTTTCTTAGAAGGGTGAAGTGGGCCACCTTACTAGGTTTCCTAATGTATAAAAAGACCTCGGATTGCTTTGATTTATCTGTATCAGTTTTAGTTGTTAAATGGTTTTGTTTTTTTCTGAGGAGGAAATTGGATATGAATCAGTGCCACTTATCTATAGAATGAGTCTAACCTGTGCGGTTTACCTGCAGGTCATCACACGGTCTACATCGGTGTGCACGTGCCGAAGAGCTACCGGAGGCGGAGACGACATCGCCGGAAGACCACCCATAGGGAGAGGAAGGAGCGAGTCATAGAAAATGTGAACGATAAGTCTGATTGCGAAACGCCGGATGAAACCAACACCAGCATCCTCAAACCGCTCAGTAAGTCCTGTAAAGGAGTGGACTGTCTAACATGTAGTATGTGCCGCTATAATGACCAGAATAGCATTTTCTTAACATTCCATAGTGAATGTATATTGTGCAGTAATTACAGAAACATGGTCTTAAACCATGCAGATGCATAATTTTGTTGCAAATTAAGAGCTGGTATGGTATGGTAGCAATGGTCCACATTTGATTCCATATTATACTTGAGCTGAAATGTATAAGGCTTTCATAATGGCTTAATAAAATGCTACCCCTGTAATGTTATTACATACATACAGTGGTGGCCAAAATTATTAGAACACTTGGCATATTTAAATGGTTTCAGTTGTTTGTGTTGAATTGGCCATTAAAATTGCCATAAAACAAATGAGATATCTACAAAGTGATCATTATAAATGAGAGAATAGAGCCTTCATAAGGAGAATCACTGTGTTAAGTCCGGACCTTAACCCCATCAAGCACATTTGTGACAAGTTGGAAAATAAACTGGACAGATTTATTGTACATTTAAAAGAAAGCCTTTGGCTTGAGTAGCAGAAGGCATGGGATACCATTAGTGTTGATGTTCTCAGGAAATATATTGACACAATGCCAGAGAGAAGTGCTGCTGTAATTGCTGCAAAAGGTGGACATACCAAATATTAAAGGTAAAAGTGGATAAAAACAGTAGGTCTCACTTCATCTGATATTTGTTGTGTTCAACCATCTGCATATTTCATGAACATTATGAAATGAAATCATGTTTTGGAGGCAAAAAGGTCAACATTTTCAGATCTGTCAGGTGTTCTAATAATTTTGGCCACCACTGTATATCTTCATATTAACAGCCGTATATTGCTTGGAAACATGGTTTACAAAAAGGTCTGCATAAGACTTCCATATATATCATGTAAGCAGTATCTAGGAGGTGTTGTGAAGGTCCTCACCTGAAGCCAGTGAGGTGAACGGCTCTGGTTCTAAGGGAATGGGCTATTGCATTTTTTGACGTTTTAATTAGTTCCTACTTTTAACCTGAAATCCCTGGTGAGGTGACTAACTATCCTGTTAATTACTTTAGCTAATTAAAAACTGAGCTCTGAAGGGGCTGAGCCCTAAAGGATCCATAACGTATTGTTCTGTCACAGACCTTGCACAATTTCACAGCATACCAAAGGCACGTGTGGCAGCAAGCCACAATATCGATACTGTTTGCTCTCAGTGTTATCAAGGCAAATATACCCTTATTTACCTTTGGATTGTTGAACACACTAGTGTTAATGGGCCTTAAGTGTTTGTTGACATGTAACGTTTAGTCTAATATATGTGCTGTAAACTGTTAGGGCCAGAAGTCTGCGTCTTTTGTAAGCTTGATATGTATTCAGTATTCTTAAGTGTGCGATGCATTGCGGTGGCTTCTGAAAGTCTAGAGTAATAATAATTTTATATTAAGAACCTTGCATGCATGCCAGACGATGCCATCTGGAAATGTAGGCATTCATCTTGACTGGTTAAATACCTGCTGTTTATTTATAGTTTTCTAGCAACTTATTTGAATTCATTTGTGGAATAACCTGAAATAATGTGCAGAGGACATTTTTTCATACAAAAACATCTAAATTTTAAATAACAGGAGAAAAAAATTTATATTGTTGTTAAAGGTGTTTTCAATGTTTTGCGTTAGTGCTGTAGCACTTTTTTTCTTTGTAAATATGAATCAACTAAAAATTACACATCCTCTTGGGCAAGCCCTCAGCAATCATTGCAAAGGATTGGCCTTTCGGGCTCGATCGTTTCAGTAGTATGAGTAATCTTGACGTTGGCCTTGATTTGTTTTGGCAGGGTGCTAGCTTGTCTTCACCCCTCCCTTTTGTCTTTTCTGATCCTTGCATAATCATTGAAATGGATTGTGCCAGAAGGATCTTATTGTGGAGCAAGGTTGGGCATTTCTGAATGTAGGCTTGTACCACATGCATGAGGATTTCAGCATCCTTATATCTGCCAAGTTTCAGGGATTATCTGGTTTCTCACATTTGTTCATGTTCCCAGGTTTAGAAAACTGCCCCTATCAGCATAATATTTTAACATTGCCTTGCTAAATATCGCTGTGTGAGACTCTGGCGTGATGCACTTTGCCTTTGGGGCTGTGATATAATTCAATGATGACATCTGTCCAGAGTTATTCTTTAGCTGTACCTCCTAAAAATTGTCTATGATTAAATTAATCATTTCCAGAATGCTTCTTATAAGATGCAAATGCATATTTTAATATTATAAATGGGTTTGTGAAAGGTTATCACTGCCTGGTCAAATAAAAAGTCACCCACTTTAATATTTCGTTTGACCACCTTTAGCTTTGGTTATGGTGCACATTCATCATGGCATTTTTTTCTGTGTGCATATTTTTTCATCCAGATTAATTCTTTTGCTGCGATCTTGTATTGATGATGGCTAATTTCCTCTCCAGCACTTCCCAAAGACTTTCAATGGGTTTAAGGTCAAGACTCTTTGGTGGCCAAAGCATGTGTAAATGATTCCTCATACTTCCTGAACCACTCTTTCACAAGTCGAACCTAATGAATTGTAGCATTCTTGTCCTGGAATATGTCCATGCCATTATAAATCCATTGCTGGGATAGATATCCTGCCCATTCAGTAGATTCAGGCCCTCGGCTGATTTCACTTTATTGCTGCATAATATTGCTGAGCTGTAATAATGATTCCAATTATTGATTTAAATTCAAATGGTGACTTTATTTTTGCCTAGGCAGTGTAGTTTTAATTTTTAACCTTGTGAAATATTACTGCACTGACTGACTGCTGATTGATTACGCTGACGAGAGTGATGCCACATAAGTAAATAGCCAAGTAAATCTACACTGAAATGGTTGTGGGGTGATCTGCAGGACAGACCTAAAATAAACACACTGAATCTGTTCTGTAAAGAGGAATGAGCCAAGCCACCTTCAGACTGAGGGTAGGATTTATAATGAGGTGCTGCACAGAGGTAGATGGTTCAGATCCAGAAAGTGCAAATCCAGATAAAGATTTAGTTTCACTCAAACCAGTTCAGTTTGAGTCGCAGTACACAACTGGTTGGTTGAAACAAAATCTTGGATTCGATTTTATTTTTTGGACTTGAACTATACACAACAAATGCTTGTTTGAAGTCTTCTCGAAGGAACTTTCACTAGTTGCTTGTGCTAGTTGCCATACTTAACAACAAACAGTGACTGGGTCCATATGTTCAATGAAGACATTGTTTTTGTTTAATCTGAGTTGGCAGATTTTTTGCAATTAAGTTATTTGTTGCGATACTTAACCTTACTGGGATTAATTTTCATTTCACTTAACCACCTCTTGCTCTCCACGAGCGAGAGAGAGAGACATGTATAGGTGAGAGCACTTGTGGTCACAGTGAAGGGTCAGCCACCTTGTGACACTCTGGGAGCTGGGGGTTAAGGGCTTTGCTCATGGTCCCACAGACACGTGACTCTTCTGCTGAGGCCAGGCTCACACCGGTGACCTTCTGATCACAGGCACTGCGGCTTAGCTCACTGATGTATACTCCTTGAATCACAATAATGGAACAATAGTTCCAACATTGTTGAAGTATAACCAGAGTTTGTGGATTTAATCTAAATTGTTAGGTGTGAAAGGCATTCCATTTGAGGTGGAGGTGTGTGAAAACAATCTTGAACTTGAAACTGTTACAGTAATACATTATTTGGAAAGTTCTTCCCTTGAGCATGGGAAGAGTCACACAGTCATAGCCATTGTGTGAGCTTTCCAGCTCACAGTGCTTTAGGAACTTAAATAGTGCCCTAATAATGATGTATCTTGGCAATTTTAACATACTGTTGGTGAGAAACCCAAGCTTTAACAAACTGGTCAAGTCATTTCCTGAAGCTGTAATGAAAAACAGTCTTTTAATAGGTTTGTTAGTCAAAAGCCTCTGCAACGCCTTTCTGTTTGTATTCTTATTCTCTAGATTTGCAGGAGTATAACTTGCCAGTGGAGTCCTGAGGACAAAAAAGATGGCTTGAGGGGGGAGTGTCAGCTATTTCATAATTTGTCTTTGCAGAGGGCAGTGCCTCCTGTTTGGGCTCTTATGTTTCTGGGCTTACCCTGCAGCTCTGCTACTATTTATGCTATTCAGCAAAGAAGATTAGAGAGATGATGTACACTGAAGCAAGGCTAATCCCACCCACAGTTAGAAACTGCAATCCACACACCTGTTTCACAGAAACGGCAGTATAACGGCCTCCTTAAATGTGCCCACTGCCTGAAAATGATTTAATTTAGGACGTTAATGTGTAATCGGTGCTGTGAGATTTGTAGCATGTGACTTAAGAGAGAATTGTAGATATAGTGTTGTTGAGATGCAAGGTTTTGAGTGGGATAATCTATAGAAACGGAGGCTGTGGAGAGGGATGTCACAGTCCACCACAGGATGTCTCCCTCCTTTTCCAGAATTGCACTGTAATTGTCCTAGGTGATGCAATTTGGTAACCACTGCAATAGTGTTATCCACTTGTTTTTGTTTTGGACGCTCTGCCAATCAAGCTGGATTATGTTCTTCAGTCAATCAAGGATTCTCTTTGGAACAGTTCCTTCATTTAAGCCTTTCAGTTCTGGTGCTGGAGAAATATCTAGGTTTTCATACATTCATTCAGTGTAACAACTTAATTTTACCTCTTTGCTAATTTTATAATTAGCAATTTTTTTAATTGATAGCTGTCGGCCATATTGGTGCTTGGGTGGTATTAATGTAATGGGATGTACTCCAGCATTATTAAAAATATTTGTTCTTGAAAATACAGTGTATTGTGCTGTCTGGAAGGTATGACAGTATTCAAATTTGGATACTGCTTAAACTTCCATATAGTGCATTGTGATTTATGACCTACAATGTTTACAAGGCATTATGAGACATTTACAATGTCTATAAAAGATATTCACGCCCATATAATTTGTCATTTTACGCAAGCGTTCTGTCCGCCTGTAAAGATTCATCTCGTCTTTTGGTCTTGGTGTTTTTTTTTTCTGGGAGTAATTTTCTGATTTTCCACCAGTGTCAGTTTTCATTTTTACAATACAAATAATTAATTATCAGCTATAGCTTTCTTTAATAAATGACTGAAATGACCTAAACCTTGTTACACAAACCTGAAGTTTGAGATTTTAATTCAAAAGGATGCTGAAGTCAGCAAATGACTCAAAGGGGTCACTCATTAGGGTGGCCTTAGAATGCTTTACGTTTGACCTGTTTCGGAGCGCAAAGTACATAGGGATGGTTTTGGTTTAGCTTAGATTTAATAATTAACTGTTTCTATACGTTTATCCATTTTGATGCTTTACTCTAAACCAGATTTCATGCACCAAAAGAAAATTATAACCTTTTCCTGGGTGAAGCGATTAACTGTTTGGTTTGCACCTTCACACCGGTAATTTTCTGCTGATGCATTTAAAAATTTGCCCTAAGAAAAATTATGCTTATGAATTCCCATGGGTAATAATCGATCAGTGTATTGAGGAAAACTTTGCAAAGACTTATTTTAAATGCATTTAGTACATATATTTAATATCAGTCACTTGATCTGATAGGCCAAAGTAATGTATCTCACTCACATTAAAGCTAAGACCAAAGACTGAAATATGAGCAATGGAATATTCTGATATGTGTTTCAATTTATGAACTCCCTCATAAAATAAGAGTAATACTACCCAGCTGAGGAGTAGGACTAAAACTGATTTGGTCCTTATTTGTGTAGAGACAATTGGCAGAATGAAATGGGTGGAAGGTTTCGAAACCCTGCCGGCGTATGCAGAAAGCTAATGTTTTCCACACGTGTTTTTTATGTCCCCCCCCCCCTCAAACCCCCCCCCCCCCCCCCCTTTGAGTACGGGGGGGAAGCATTGTGTTTTGTGTGGCTCAGCTTAAATGGGAGGGTGAATGTAGCACCACTGGAGGTTTAACTCTAGCACAACTCACACCTGTGTCAAGCTGCTCTCCTTCGTTGATGTAAAGCTGATTGATTTTGAGTCAATGGCAAGTACATTACATTTACATGAAGTTTTATGCTGAAGCTTCACACTTCATACATTTTAGTGCACTGTGATGCACTAGCCTCCCATTCAGACCGGCCATCTCCCTTGGCCTCTTTTATTTCTATATGCTTCAGGTAGGCAATCCTGTCCTGGACAAGAAGCATGTTTTAAAAATGAATGGATTGATGGATAGATGGAAATCTGTTAAGATCACATTTCAAGTGCCTGTAATCCACTTTATGAATTCTTCTAATTTCGTTTTTTATAACTGGGTATGACTTTGCAACCGCAGCTTATATCAGGCAAATGGAGGATGAAGGAGGGAAGGAAGTCATTGACATTACACAAGCAGGGAAATTCAACCTTTTATTTATACAATTGAATTTTGTTCTTAAAATATACAATGTACTTCCCCTTTGGCTTGGTGCCTTCTACAAGGAAGTAGTTTGACAAAGGTGATAGTTTATATGATATCACGTTTGTTACACTTACATAGAGGTAAGTGTTAATTTGCTGTAATTTAAGTGTGAGCTGTATGGTATAAAGTTATTGCTGCAGAAATGAGAGGGAAAATTAATATGTGTCGTGTACCATTTATTCAGACTTTAAAAAGCTCACACCTCAGTCCTCATTTCGTTATGGGTTTGCGTTTTTTGATTTACATTGTTCTGCAGAAAATGTTGCTCACGGTTACGAAAGCCTTTGATTTTTCAGCCAACACCTCTGAAGTGGAGCCATTTTTTTAATTAACTGCTGTTTGTGTCTCTAAGTAAGTTTTCTCTCCTGCAGCTGAGATGTTATTCAATAATCCAAAAAGCTCTGTCCTTACGTACTTGACAAGCTTAACCATACGTGGAAGTGTGTTTGCTTTTTAATGATGGCAGACTTTACTAAGGAATTCCATTTAAAAGAGGTGCGTTCAACATTATTTTTTATCTATTTACTTTTATGCCTTAGTGCCTGAATATATTGATACAATACATTGATTTTGTTAAGAGCATACATTGTTTTAAAACTTATATTTAGTTTTTGGCTAGCTAACTTTCCACTGGGATCTTGTCATTAGTATTTAGTATTAGTGTGGTTTTCCTCTTAAACCACCAATAATGGGGTTTCCTGTATTTACAAACTACTAGAGTCCTTCCCCTAGTAGCCAGCTGCCTGTTGTGGTTTGCTGGCTTCCTGTGGTTTATGTCCTCCATAACCATTTATCCAGTCCTTGGTCCACTTGTGAGTCTGGAGCCAATCCCAAGAACAACAGGGCACAAGGCAGGAGATACAGTAAATGAGCTTCCAGAGTTGCATCTTTATTTGGAATGCGGGGGCACCTCAGAGTACCAGGAAACCCAAAGAAACATGGTGTGTCTGGCTCAGGAACCATGTTTTCTTGCCGTCTCTAGTCTCACCGGCCGCCGAGAGGATCCGCTTCATGCTCGGGGAGGAGGATGATGGGCCTCCACCACCTCAGCTCTTCACCGAGCTCGACGAACTCCTGGCCGGGGATGGTCAGGAGATGGAGTGGACAGAGACGGCGAGGTGGGCTTTGCTTCATGCCTCTGCAAGGCTGAGATGTTCAAACGCAGATGTGGCAGAGTGTGGTACCAACAATTCTGGTTAATAATTACGAAAATTTATTAACGGAGACGCCTATTTGATTACATAAATTGGAATTTTGTGGCAAGCTTTAATCAATTTAAAGTAAATATTATGTGCAGTAAACTGCTAAACTTTGACTGATAAACTGGCTTGAATCTAAGTTGCCAGATATTACAGGCTATACAATTATTACAAGCAATTTAATATTTTTTGGAATTTTATTAAAATAAACCAATAAACCATAGAACCATCAAAAGTTGTTTGTATACTCCTTTCCATGTTCAACTGAATGTTTGCAGACATAATGTATTCAGGTATGCGTAGAGTTAAAATAGAGAAAGTTTTGAACTATTTACATGTTTACATTGTAGCATAGATGTATTTGGTTGTAATTGTTGGTATTCTCGTTAGTGTTAAAATGGTCTCTGTTTGGTAATATTTTTGACATTTGTCAAGGTGCTTCGGAATCATATGACCTGAAGAAAAATGTCGTCATCAATAAATTCATTGTTGGAAAACAATAGTCATATAATGGCCTGCTTAGGTGATAATATTCTTTGGATATGAATGGAGCATTGTTGGTAACAAAAGTTTTATAAGTATGACAATGATGGAATTTTACAGTGAGGTGTACAGATTTCTGCATACCCTCAAGAGAGTGATTTTTTTTCCCGATGTGATTTATTCCTATTATCCAATTCTATTTCTATTATTTCTATCATTTCTTTTTTAATTGCGTGACCTCTTTTGGAATGGAAAATTGGAAAAGCAAATATTTCAAAACATGAATTCAAAGCTAAATACAGAGGGTGTTGCTCTTTCCATAGATGGATCAAGTTTGAAGAGAAGGTGGAGAAGGGAGGTGAGCGATGGAGCAAGCCCCATGTCGCCACGCTGTCCCTGCACAGCCTGTTTGAGCTGAAAACCTGTATTGAGAAAGGCACCATTATGTTGGACTTGGAAGCATCCACCCTTCCTCAAGTTGTGGGTGAGTTGCCATTGGCATCCCTACTGGGCAGGGTTGCGGGTAAGCTGTGCCCTGATGGGCATTACCAAGGCCATGCATGAACAGGATATTTTGACTATAATTTTATGACACCAGAGGTATAAATATTTACACAATATAACTGCATAGGTATATATGCCATCGGATTTTCAGTTTTCAAAAGTGTTCTTGATGGATTCAGTGTATGTTCCTCAAGGTGCTTTTGAATGACCCTTTAATGTTCTTATTTAGAAACAAAACATTTGCATTCGATCTTAGAGCCAGTTATCCTCTTAGGATTAAGTGTTTTCAATTGGTTTATAATAGGAAATATTCACAATGCTTGGTGTTGCATTTCTTCTACAGAGATGATTACTGATAGCCAGATAGCAAATGGTCTCTTAAAGGCTGAACTCAAGGACCAGGTGATGTACACCCTGCTGCGCAGGCATCGCCACCAGACCAAGAAGTCCAACTTGCGATCCCTGGCTGACATTGGAAAGACAGTCTCCAGTGCAAGTAGACTGTTTACCAACCCGGACAATGGTAATGTCAGGGCCAGTTATGTGGCATTCTCTGTCCTCTTTATTCTCATTGGTTCCTAACAAAGTAATGTTCGAAGGGCAAGAGTTGTACAAGACGGCTTTCTCAAATGTATGTATTAGACAGGAAGGCATGTTTGATTAGTTTTGAACTTGAGAAAACATAAAGAATATTCCTTTATGCTGTTCTTTGTATGCAGAAGTGGAGAGAGAGCATGGAATTAGGTTGCTTTCCAAGTCAATTTATCAATTTGTCACTTTGTCGCTCTACATTTTAATGTTAATTTAAGTTGGTTTCTCTTATGATGACATGGTAGGTTATAAGGTAATTCTGTAGCAATGTGAAAATTAGACCTGGACCACTGTCTCATGTAATATGTGCTTTCAAGCCCATAGGGCGCTCTGTGGCTCAGGATTGGAACATTGCTGGTTTATATCCGAGGCTTGATTCAGATGTTGCAGCCCTATATGACAAAAAAGCTCATCTAATGGATAACATCAGTAATAATAATGGTTAATATTACCATGAAGCAGAACTGGTGTATCCAGCCTCGTTCATACTTAACATTTCCGTGGGCTGTTTGTTCCCAGCATGGTTCCTGGTGGACTCTTGTGTATATACTGCATTTATCCATGGAAGCAGACTGTCGCAGTCGGCACATTTGCCCAGTAATTTATTTGCTTTTAATGAAGAATATACATTTTAATTAAAATCTTGTCTTCGTCCAACTTATCGATTATTTAATCGCCTGATTTCATGAATTTTATAAAATATTGTCATACCATCCATAGGCAGATATAGAGAGGCATGAAATGGCTTTCCTCCTGGCCCCCACAGTGAGACATACAACAGCATTGACGAGGGAGGATTTCCACAGTACTTAGTGTGAAACACAGGGCTGTGCAAAGTAGGGGCTGGACACTAGGGTGTGTACACACAGTGCAATGTGCACATGAATTAAGTAATTAAGAGTAGCTTAACAGGGTGTAATGTAGTGACTAACTCGCAATAGATAGATTATCATCTAAAAAGAGAGATTTCATCATTGGGCCCTTAAGAAAAGCTCTTAACCCCCAGTTGCTCCAAGGATTTCCTGAGTCTGCTCTCACAAAAATGTAAAGCTTTGGATAAACACATCTGCTAAATTAAAAATGTCAAACTTGCTTTAATTTAATCTAACCCACATTTTGGGTTTACCCTCATTTAACACACCTGATTCAACTCACTGAGCTACAGTAATTACCACACAGCACTTGAGCTCAATCATTTGTGATGGAACAGGGAAAGAATTAAAATACACAGGACTCCGGCCCTCCATGACTGGAGTTTGCGAGCCCTGATTTAATCAAGAGAATGCTAACGGTTTCTAGCCTTATGCGCCTTCCTTCAGGTTGTGTAGGCCTCTGTGGTCAGATAGATCTGGCCACATATCTCTTGGTTAAATTTGGCTCCTTTGGTATTTTCCAAGCTAGTTTATCCAGGTGCTGTGAGTCTTGGTACAACATTGTTTCCAAAACAGTTGGCATGCTGTGTAAAATGTAAATAAAATCATAATGCAATGGTTTGCAAATCATATAAACCCATATTCAATTGAAAATGGAACAAAGACAACATTTCAAATATTGGAACTGAGAAATTTTGTTTTATGACGTTAAATTTTATGCCTGCAAAATAAAAAAAAAAAGCTGGAGATGTGTGACGCTAAAGAAAGTTGTGTGACGCTAAAACAAAATTCTTGGTTAAATATCTCACAATTAATTAACCTAATTAGACCTGCCATCCATTGAAAATGTTTGGTGTGTCATGAAACTAAAAATATGATGAAAGTCACTGAATTGTTGAGCAGTTGAAGAAAAAAAAGCAAATAAAAATTCCAGCAACTGGTTTCAGTTCCAGAGTGTTGTTAAAAGAAGAGGTGATGCAGCACAGTGATAAACATGACTATGCCCCAACTATTTTGAACATGTTGCTGGCATCAAATTGAGCATATATGTGCAATAAAACAAAAAAAAAATTCAGTTTCAACATCTGATATTTTTAGTTGCTTTTTCAATTAAATACAGGTTTATATGATTTGTAAATCATTACATTCTCATTTTATTTACATTTTTTACATTTTATTTACAGCGTCCCAATTTTTTTGGAAACGGGGTTGTATTCACAGTGTTCATTTCAGTATCTAGTCTGTAATAAAAAGGTCACGCCATGTCACACTGGAGCACCATCTCTAGGAGACTTGTTTTAGACTGGTACTGTATCATATTTGGTGGTTTTGGATGCTCCTTAATTGGCATCTCTTTTAAATCAAAGTAGTTGCCCTCCTACTAAAAATATAGTAGAACTTTCATAGTGGTAATATTACTAAAGTATATAAGAATAATCCCAGCCATGTTATTTGTAAGCATGTCATGTAAGGTCAGCAGTATATCAGGAGTGTGCAAACATATATTGCTCTTCATAATTGGCCCCTTTTGCGACAAATACATCATGGTGTCTTTTCATCTGGATGCTTTGAGGGTTACTATTTTCTCCACAGCAATAGCTATATCGGAAATTGCTTCTGCCCTTATACATTTTCCCAGCTATTGCTTTTGGTAATGTCATCTTCATCTTCCCTCGATGTCCTGCCAGCTGACCTCAGTTGGTACTATAACTGTGTTCAGAATCTGAGTACCTGGAAACGTTTCCTACCTATTCATAGTTCTGAAAAAGTCCACGCAGTAATTGACATGCAGCTCTCCAACATGTTATTTTCAATTGCACTACTGCTCACTTCACAAACCATTCTGTTCCCAGAGATATAATATGAATGAATATAGCCCCAGTTGCAGTCATTGTGTTAAGTCAACATGGCAAACTAACTAAATTAGAATGTTAAGCTACATTTATTGTGTGGACACCTATCATTGCAAGAGGCCAGAAATGAAAATGTGTTATGACTAGCACCACCAATTAGTCAGAGGATTTATTGCTTGCCGGAGTACAGTTTGACACTTTCCCACGCATTTGTTCAAAAGAATTTAGATTTTCTTTTTTCCCTTTTTTTTTCAATAGGAAATTGTATACCATTCCTTTGATAGACTGTCCCTAGTCCCCTTAGTTGGGTTTGCGTTCGACTAATATGTGCATAAACTTTGTGGAACAATACTGTTCTTCCTGGCAAAGTTGACTCGCAGTCCACATGGGCAAATGCCAATGTTTCTGGGTGGTTTCTTTTATTCTCGTCCGTGACAAAATGTGACGTGATACCACTGCTTATTGAAAGTTGCCAGTTTTATTCATTGTTTGTTGAAAAGGACATGGCTGAAATGGATAATGCCCAGGATCACCTGTAGGCACAATTTATGTTGGATGTGAAGCGCGTCCCCTAAGACTGGACTTGATACTACCATCTTACGTAAATAGGAGACGCCTTTTGACAAACTTCTTTCTTTCCTGAGGCATATGATAATATGCAATACTATGCCATATTCAGTGACTATGTATTGAAATATCATGTATTTAAGATGGCAGAAACGTATTTTATTATGGGTGACTACACTAACTTGAATAGCAATTTCCAAACTCTGAAAGCTCACCTTTTGACTAAAGAAGGCTTAAAAAGTA
Source organism: Petrocephalus sullivani (assembly GCA_026780845.1). Taxonomy (NCBI): domain Eukaryota; kingdom Metazoa; phylum Chordata; class Actinopteri; order Osteoglossiformes; family Mormyridae; genus Petrocephalus; species Petrocephalus sullivani. The sequence goes on from JAODKM010000108.1 coordinate 12,648,896, forward strand.
AGAATATTCTGTTCTTCTGTATGCACCATAAGGCATTTTTGTGTTTAATTATAATGGCTCTCTCTCTGCATCGTTCTAGTCTTTCTACTGTAGCATTGGCTTTGGCACTCTGTCAACTTTCATTCTCTTTCCTTTTTTTCCTGCCCTTTTTTTTGACCTGGTCTGCAACCTTCTTCAACTAAAGCACGTAATCCACTTGAATACCCTGTGCCATGCCTAACATCCAGGGGCTCACCTGAGTCGCAGGCCCACAGGAGTATGAGCATGGAATGGCTCAGTAAGTGTGTCCTGAAACCAAAGCAGAGTATTAGCCTCATGGCTATAGAAATAGCATCATGTTGTGATGTTTTGTGTAATATGATAAACTTTTTCTTTTTTTTTTATAAATAGTGGGATTGAACAAGGTCAGTGCAGAGGTGTCTAAACTGTGATACCAGTTTTATTTCATTGACATACTTTAAGTAAAAGTGATATCTGCAAATCTGCAATAATAGTTAAATTTCCAGATAGCACGCAATTGTATGAAGCAGTGGTTTAATTGTCCTTGTTTTTGTATTTTTGTTATTTTGTGTTCATTGTAATAAAATGATGTGCATTAAATTTGAAATCAGAGTTTTTAACTAAGAAATACAACTGAATATTAGTCTAAATAAATAAATGTATTAATTGTTCAAAGACTAATAACTGTTAATTAAATTTTAAGAAAATCTAGAATACAGATGGAGGCAGAAGTAGAAATAGGATGATCAAAAAATTGCTTTTCTGTACGATACTTGGCAGTACAGGCTTATATGGACTATAACTGTATTGAAATTCAACCATCTATCTAGAGCACTGTTGCTGGTGAGGGCTGTTTGTTAGCCTTCCTGGCCACTGGCTGCACATGGCACTGCCTCACAGTTTATATCACCTTGTTGCTACTGAACCAAAGTTTGTTTCCAGTCAAAATTACACTTAAGTGATGATTAAGCTGGATGTTTATATATTATGTTTCTTAACTAGTGGGGATGGAAAAAATGTTCAGGCTTTTTCAGATATTATAGAAAGTACATTGTGTCATCACATATAATGTTTCAGTCCTTTTTTCAAACACTTTAACAATTCAGTCTTGCTTAATATTGACCTGTCTCTGTAAGCAAGTATAATTATGATAAATTGAACTAGCCTCCTGAAATAAATGTAGAACATGTATATTTACTCCAGCAAAAGAAATATTTTGCTAGTGGATGCAACAGATTTCCCCAAAAGTAGACTTGAGTAATAAAGTAAGTCACATGACTGCCCAAGAATAGCTCACTGGACACAATTTGACACCTTATGATTAAGATGAGTACCTTATGGGTTGGCTGTTGGGATAGTAATAATTGACAAGGAGTTTCTAGGTAAACACAATGAAGCACCGTGGATCACATTGCAGTTTGTTGAGGTTCTTGGGTCTCGGACATTACAACGGGGAAAGAAAAGAAATTACTTTGTACAAGTGACAGTGCAGTTGTCCTCAACACAATTAAAGCGAGCGTGAACAAGAAGGATGATGAGGAGCTGTCGGGTGCTAAGCTGCGAAGCATAGAAAAACCATAGAGACAAGAAATATAGAAGATGGTGTTTTTGATGCTGTTTATAGTAATTTTAAGTTGGATCATCTGATGGCCTGGGAATGACCGTTTGATTCCTCATAATCTTCTGTTGCACATCTGAATCTGTGAATAATTGCAGACTGAGATATTCCTGATTTCTATACAGGTGGTCCCCGACTTATGATGGAGATGCGTTCAGATGACCCCATCGTAACTTGAAAATATGGCCTAGTCTGCCCAGGAGTCTCAAAGGATGGTGATCTGTTTGGGGTAGTACACTGTAATTTGGTAATTTAGCATACAGTGCCAAACAGTGTAAAGTCATATAATGTGTGTGTGTATATATATATATATATATATATATAATCTCAAATAAAAAATATAATATAATGTATTATGAGGCAGCAGAGTGTGGCTCAGTGGGTTAAGCCTCTGTGCCTGTGATTAGAATGTTGCCAGTTCAAGCCCAGCCTCGTCTGTGGGCCCTTGAGCAAGACCCTTAACCCCCAGCTCCCTGGGCGCTGCACGAGGTGGCTACCCTTCACAGCCAAACTTGCTCACAAGGTGGGGGAGGTGAGAAGAGAATTTAAATTATTATTTTTATATATATACACACACACGCATAAAATAATAAATTACAATAATTACAAAAAATATGCACGCTTTAACACAGAGGCAACTAAACCGTCGATTGCTGGCGAGAGTGAGGTGTCTCACCAGGAGGGAGATGCATACATCCGGGCACCGCTCCACTGTATCATACTACATACGCTGCTTAAAATATTTTTAAAATTGTGTCATATTGCTGTCAACATGGTAAGATTGAAAAGATCGTATGTTGAGCCATCGTAACTCGGGGACCATCTGTATATAATATTTTTAAATCAATTTAGAATAATAAACACACATGCTAGGTCCAAAGTCTGAGATGAACAGAATTCCCATCAACCTATCCATATGCATGTAAAGCCAAGACATTTATTAAAGGAAAATCCCTACGCTAGGAATTCATTTCTGAAAAATATTGCGCTTATGATTCGAAGATTCCAATATGGACTCCTCACTGAATTACTCTTTATAAATACTTTATAAATACAGACAATGTATGCCATATTTCAGCTGATAAGAAAATGTACTGGAGGGAACTGTGAGAGGAAGGAGATTCAAATGAGTGATCTGGTGTGTGGCCAACCACAGCAGTGTTAGGATTTGACTGATGCTTTGACCAGAAACTTCCAGTTACAAGATGGAGGGTTTTTGAACGTGTGTTTATAAAGGGCAATTATAACTGTTGTCAGTTGGAGAATCAAGCAGCTGTAGATTTATTTTATCCACAACTCTCCCATGATTTTTTTATTGCTTATCCTTATAAAGAGCTTAGAAGAAACCTGCCTTTGTGTTACTCCTGGAAATTGCAGACCTTTTCTGATGAGGGGGAAATGTGTTGAAACCCACTGTGTGTAGCGTTTCTGTGACTTGCCGATGGCTGCCATGTTTGGAAAGTGAACTAGTGAGCAGAGATTTTATCTGTTGTTACTAGTCTTTTGAGATTTAATGATTTAATTTCTCTGATCACTTTATGTATAGATTTCGATAGACAGGTTGAGAGTTCTTTCCACATCTGTTTTTTGGAGGTTTTTCTTTGTTTTAAGTTCACATGTTCCACTTTTCCACAAATTTTTAATAGTAACTAGACTCCCTTCTTTCATGCGAAATTTGTTTATTATCCAAATAGAGCTTAGGGATATTTGTTTAATCTTTTTACAGGTAGCCCAATGACTGCACATCGAAACTTGACATCCAGCAGCCTGAATGACTTCTCTGACAAACCTGAAAAGGATCAGGTTAGTCAGTTTATTCTGCTATTCCAGTGTCCCTATACTGTTTTTGAATATATTTGGCTATTAAAATGCCGAAGACATAGTAATGTATGCTGGAACTGATTTTTGTTGGTTATGCTTAGTTCACCATTGAACATGTAGCATTGATTTCAAAACTGTAAATATATATTTAATTTTTTTAAATAGTAGTATTTTAAAGGACAATGTACAGTCTCCATTGTAAGTGATATTCTGGGATTATGTGAGTGAGCATGATGGACAGAAACACCTGCTCAAAACTTTCCATAAATACAGGCCTTTTGAAGGTAGGTGAATTTAAGTGATTGGCATAAAACAAGATAATTAAAAAAAGGCAGGAGTGTTACATACTGGGGCCCTCAGTCCTCACATCCACTTAACGGTGTTGGATGTATGCTAGCATGTGGAGTGGGAGGTGGAACTGTCATTCAAGATAAAACCTTAGTACAGGTTGAACTGTTAACTTTATGACATCTGTACTGGCCGCTAGATACTCCAGTGGGCGACTTGCTGTAACTGTGTGGGTGTGTGTGTGCCTCACCTTGACCCTCTACGTCACCGGCTTGTTGAGAGAATGATACTATTCACCCTTTATCTCTTTCTTAGCCAATGTACTTTCAACACTTTGCCCTCTAATCTGCTGTATAAACTGGTAATTATGGAGGGGGGGGGGGGGATTGGTTCTTCTGTAAATGGAAAAGTCTTGAAGAACATTATTGAAGGGATCTAAAGTACATGTATTGAAGGGACCTAATAATTCAGTTTTGGGAAGGGGATGTTTGTAAAACAGCAGAACAGAATACTGTTATTTTATACGTTTGTCAGGGTTGCCCAATTCCCGTCCGGGGGGGGGGGGGGGGGGGGGGGGTTGGAAAAAATTTTTCCGGTTTTCCCGGGCCGGCCAACCCCCATAACCCGGGGATATAGTGGATTTAAATGAGGGTGGGGGGGGGAAGTTGCCAAACTTGGGGGG
>JAODKM010000108.1:12662158-12672722 GCA_026780845.1 Petrocephalus sullivani
CTCTGAGCTATTAGTTTAGTTCTCCCCAAGCGAGCTTGATGGGCCGAATGGCCTCCTCTCGTTTGTATAGTTCTTATAAGTGAAACAATTTCTGGGAGCACTTGAAGTTGTCATCTATAATGGATTGTAGATACATTCATAATGCATTATAATTGTCAGTATAACATTTAATAAAGCGTTACATCTTGCATGCATCATCTGTTTACAGTCATAAGGAATTATAGTGTTGATTGCTTACTTCTTAAGCTTCTTAATATAAAAATAATGCTTTATGGATTCATTGTAAGTCGACCACTCTATATGCTGGCAAGACTCATCTGTGTCTATGGCAATGTTTTGACCTGGGGGGGACTATGTAGGCTAAATACCCCATCCGTGGTAAAAACTGCATTTTGATAATGTCAGTCAAAATTTGCCATGATGTTGACCCCGCAGTGTGAGAGCTAATATGCTTCTTTTGTATGCATTCATTGTATTTTGTTACATGTTTTTGTCATAGGTTGAATGTCACCTCACTGTCAATCCTTTCTCTGTTTGAATTCATCTGAACATAATACAGTTCCAAAACAAAAATAGATAAATGCATCTTTTTTTATTATATCCATAAGAGTTTGTGTTTCCGGGCTATTCCTGTTGTTTATGGGCTTGATAATGGCTTGCCTTGCCTTGGCTTGACTTGCCTATGCGGTGGAAACTAAACGCCATGTTATAATTAGGATGCCGGGTCAATAATGTTTTCACATTTTCTAATCGGCAGCCTTTCTTTCACAGTTATGAAAATTGGCAGGCTAACTGTCGCCGCTTTGAATTAGCTCAGCAGACAGACAAGGACTGCTCAGTGAAATTAATCCTTTTTGTGCAGTGGGCCAGTTAAAATTACAGTGGCACCATCAGAGTGACGTGAAAGATATCATTACCCCAGGAGACTCTCTGTCCTTTCCATAAACCTTTTATCATTGGGAATTACCATCTGAAGCCTGTTACCTCTAGCTTATTCTTTGTATTTAATTCATTTAAGAACATTTAATGCGTATTACATACATTTACACCAGTAAATGTGTATTTGCATAGGGAATGCTAGCATGCTTTATTTATATGCAAAATGGCCTTATTTGTCTTATGGAATTAGTACTTGGTCTATAGCATGACAGTACTTGGTGAGATATAATGCATGGTTTCTTAAATTTTGAGTTGAATCAATTTTAAGGCCTCAAAAAGGCATTAAAGTTTACTAGGTTTTATTTTTTGAAGTCAAACATATTTTAGTTTGATGTTGGAAAAATATTTCATTCAAGTTTAAATATGAATGACTTTTAGGGGAGTATATTACATAGTTGGTTTAGCTGGCATTGCCGGATTACTTGTTGAATTTTCAGTAGTACGAAATGTAGCTCTCTTGTAGACTACATGTTGCCATAGTAAATTAGCTTGCAAGTTTATCCTGTTTCAAGCAGGGGCCTTTATCACAAAGCCAGATTTATTGCTTAGCTAGATAACTGAGGCTAAATATACATAACTGTGGCTTTTCAATATCACAATGCTTGTTTACTTCTAAGCGGGGAACATCACCACGGTAACTTGTGCTACAGAGTAAAAATAATCCAGTGATTGCAGTAAAGTTAGGTGTGTGTTTGATATTCAGATTCAGTCTTCCAGCTGTAATTTTGGTTTTGGTTTTTAACCACAGACCTTTGATGTCCTCAGGTGGAGATCATTTTTGCATTTCGAACTCTTTCATTATGATTAGAACTGGGTAGGGTTTAAGGTTGTCATAGTTGGAGTTGGTGCTAAAAGTAGCATGGGCTGTATGCAGGTATCTCAACTCAGAACTCATATTAGCTAGGTATGTTGTCTACGGCATGGTCTTTGAAGCAGCCACTCAGGGGAAAGTGTACATTTATATATTCAAGAATCTGTTATATCAGTCACTTTATATGCTTATAATTCTGGAGAATGGGACATTGTCTTAATCTAAGTCCGTTGTTCCTCTGTTTTGATTGAAGTTTCTTGATAGGATTTCTCAGTCGCCCATGCCTTTATTTTTGCTTTATGAAGTTAATTATTAGCACATTGTTTGACCTCTTTCAAACTTGAATGAAAAGTGGGTGTAGTCCCCATACTGTAAATGTATGTGTATTGAATCTGGTAACATAATTCTGCTTACAGTTTGGTCTTAAATTCAGCTTGAAATTGTATTAAAAAGGTCTTAAAATCTTAAATTTCTCATGAGGATTTCTACAGCCCCCCTGTATTCATGGCTCTATGAATCTGTGTTACAGAATGCAAATGCTACGTGGGCATCTCTAAGCAGGGATGAGTGCCAGAGGTTCGGCGGCGAGCTGGTTGGCCGGGCTTGTGAATTTGTCCCTGACATCACTCTGATGTCTTTCATCCTGTTCCTTGGCACCTACTCCTTCTCCATGTGTCTGAAGAAGTTCAAGACCAGTCCATTTTTCCCCACAACTGTAAGTCCTCATGCCAGCCAAGGCCTCAGTCACACTTACCTGGAACTGTTCACATCTAGTTTGTAGATCTGTTTGATCTATTGCATTGAAGCAATAAGTTAATGTCTGATGTCGTAAACTGGTTTGATTTCTCACCGGGTGTATTGTATGCTATGCACATCATCCAAGCTTTATTTGTAATTTCACTCAGAAAATCAAATCCATCTTGTCATTTAAACAAACAGCCTGGGATTTTGTGCTCATTTCTAGGTTTTTTTTGTGGTGTATATAAATAGATTCCATTTTTGTCAATAGTGTCTTTTTTATATTTGATTTTTTTTGTATTTGGAACTGTCTCTGCTGTCTTAAAAATGAAAAAAGCTGGATGCACGGAAGACTTGAGTCTTGAATTGTATCCACTGGGGAAATTTGATCATTCCCTGCAGAAACCACTGCGTGCAAAGTGAATGTGTGTTCTTTTTCTTTTACCTTTAGGTTAGGAAACTTATCAGCGACTTTGCAACAGTCTTGGCCATTTTGACTTTCTGTGGTGTAGATGCTGTGGTTGGCGTGAACACACCCAAACTGCTTGTACCCAGTGAATTTAAGGTAACTGGTGTTACACTTGACTGCATGTATTGTATTCATTACACAGCAGGTATGTCCAGCTGAAAGTCACCTGTGTTTCACTGTTGACTTTAGTAATGCAGGATACAAATGTTTCCATGTACTGGTAATTTACAGTGCTCACTTAAATCTGTGGAGGTTTCACATTCCTTTTACTAATAAGACTTTATTATTGGCGTAATTCACTGAGAATAAATTAACCTGAAACTCTGGCACCAATTCTGATTCTATATAATGCTTTAATCTTAATGGGATCTTAATCTTTTCGGGAGGGGGTCTGCTTCAGAGCTGACATCAAATAACATAGTGATTAGCTGAGATTCTGGCATTGCTTTTTAAGCGTGCATATGTCTGAATACATGTGTGCATGCGCATAAAACAAACATACATGTATTTATGTTTTCTTAAGGGAATGGGCCTATTGATGGTATCAATATATAATTCTTTAAATAATAATAATAATAATAATAATAATATTTTCTTTCTTTGGACTGCTCATTTCAACTGCATCATGGCTCTATGCAGTGCAATCACACTGGCCATTGTTAATCTCCATGCTAATTTTTTTTTTTTTCCCCAGCCAACAAGCCCTAACAGAGGCTGGTTTGTACCCCCGTTTGGGGGCAACCCCTGGTGGGTGTACCTGGCTTCGGCTCTCCCTGCCCTGCTGGTCACGATCCTGATCTTCATGGACCAGCAGGTCACAGCAGTCATCGTCAACAGGAAGGAGCACAAGCTAAAGGTTGAATATCTGGCTTGTGCTTTTTCAACTGACTGTGGCTTTCACAGATGTTTGGGACAGCATCAATAGTGGCATTATGAATGATTGATTCAGTATTTGGGTCACGTACCTCTTGCAATTAATTTTCAAAGTAATTAGTCATGTGATCCTAGTAAAAAAACAATCCTGATTCTGATTTTTTTTAAGCAGTGCATAAAGCTTTTTGTAAAGACTTGCAAAATTGTAGAAATTGTTTTAATTTGGGTCCATACTCCCCGATCCGTTCTCTGTTAATACAGAAAGGTGCTGGTTACCACCTGGATCTCTTCTGGGTGGCAGTTATAATGATCATCTGCTCCTTCATGGGCCTGCCGTGGTACGTGGCAGCCACAGTCATCTCTATCGCACACATAGACAGCCTGAAGATGGAGACGGAGACGTCAGCTCCCGGGGAACAGCCCAAGTTCCTGGGTGTCAGGTGTGTGCAGCGTGTGCCCCTCTCATCGGGGGGGCGGTGGCAGAGCTCTGCCTTATCAGCTATGCCACCAGTGTGATGTATGCCATGTTACTATGTTAAGGTCTACTTACATGCTGCGTATGAATGTTCTGTGAATGCATTGTGAAATGGCACTGAATGTTCTGTGAATGCATTGTGAAGTGGCACTGAATGTTCTGTGAATGCATTGTGAAGGGGCACTTAATGTAAAGTGTTATCGAATCACCTTTAAGCGTAATGCGTAAAAAAGTAGTGGAAGAAAACACAATTGAGCTGTGAAATGATGCTGATGAAATAAAGCAGAATGTTCTAACTAAATCTTGATTTTTCTAGGGAGCAAAGGGTGACTGGTATCCTTGTCTTCATTCTGACCGGCCTTTCTGTACTCATGGCTCCAATACTTAAGGTACAGCACTGACTCTCTTTCTATATATGGTATATCACCCCAGCTTAAATAAGGACAGTGCAAGGATGCCTGCACATATAGTTTTAATTATTACTTAGTTAATTATTAAAAATTTATTGGAATTCCTTATTTTTGTATTTCATAATTGTCCTCATCACAATACACAAGACTAACCGTGGTTAGCTTTCGAAAACACTTCAGGACTTTCACCACTAAAAATTAATTATTTAAACAAACTACACAACACACACAGTGGGTATCTGAACCTCCTCCTTAAAAAGCCTCTCTTTAATGGAAGGGAAGGTAAATACCCAGCAGTGGCTCCTTGTGGTTAATATAAGCATTAAGCAAACTTCATCAGGTCAGCTAAGTGAATATTGTAGCTCAATATCTCATTTGTAATTTTTCTATGCAGATTGGAGTTTAGTCTCATTACATAGCTGTCTAATTTAGTTTTTTTTATGACTAGTTTACATTATCTGGCACATAACTTATATTGATAGCTTCTTTGCTTGGCCTTGTTTTTGAGATTGTGTGTTACAGGGGGTTTCCAACCTCTTTCTTTGTCCTTCAGTACATTCCCATGCCAGTACTGTACGGAGTGTTCCTCTACATGGGTGTGGCATCACTCAATGGTGTCCAGGTGTGTTTGCCATCTATATTTGTTGCTAAGAAGTAATGGGTTGCAAAGTAGGAGTTGAAAGCGGTCACAGGTTGATGTAAAGTCAAAACAGGTTCACTTTAACACTCTGCTTGTGTCTGACTTCCGTAGTTTATGGATCGCCTAAAACTGCTGTTCATGCCTGCCAAACATCAACCAGACTTGATCTACCTTCGGCACGTACCTCTTCGCAGGATCCATCTCTTCACCTTCATCCAAGTACTCTGTTTGGCACTCCTGTGGATCCTTAAGTCTACGGTGGCTGCAATAGTCTTCCCAGTCATGGTTGGTCCAAAGCTGCGCTTTGATACCATGTTACCATGACAGCAGAATGACAGATGCTGATGTGCATCTAGTGATTTTAACCTCTCTTTGTGATGAGCAGACGTCGTCTGTTGAGTAATGTCTCGAGGGTTCCTTTGCAGATCCTGGCCCTGGTGGCAGTGAGGAAGGCCATGGACTACATCTTCTCTCAGCATGACCTCAGCTACTTGGATGATGTCATTCCTGAGAAAGACAAGAAAAAGAAGGAAGATGAGAAAAAGAAGAAGAAGAAAGGGAGCATAGACAGTGATGCTGAGGATGTAAGTGTGATATTGTCCGATTTCAAATTTGACAGAAAAATATGGGTTTATGTTGTAAACACTAATATGAGTAAGGGTCAGTTTCTTGTTCCTTGTGCATATGAATCAGCTTTTTGAAGCTGGTGTCCTTTTTTGTACCATCTGGAGGTGATTTGGGGCTCTGTGAATGTACGTTATGTTGTATAAGCTGTTGATTTTAACTTCTTTGCCCTTTCTCACATCTCCTTCACAGTCTGACTTCCCCTATCGGGAAACACTGCCCGGCATTAAAATACCCATGGATATTCTGGAGCAGGAGCCCTTTTTGAGTGGCAAAGGTCCTATCAGTAAGTGTTACTAAATGGCTCTTATCTGAAATTACGGAATAGGAGCTCATTCTGACAGGTGTTTTTCAGGAACTATCTTTTTTTATTTACATAAAGTCTAGTGTTCCTTCTCAGAATAAAAACTGTGATGGCCCACATCTGTATATGTCCCACATTTATATAATAATTGTCCTTTGTCGCTCATGGACCACTTGTACTTGGATATATTATAGTTTCTATGATCTCTTGGCCTGTTATTGCTATAAAGGACTGAAAACATTATTCTTCCTTAAATCCCTCACAAATAAATGACATGTAGGATATTCATAGTTATATAATGGCTTATAAACAGCAGATACCTTTGGTATATATTGTGCAAAGGCATTTTGTAATCTGAATATGGTTTGTTATAAAAAAAAAAACCATAAGCTGAAATTTATTTGAACATGTTTCTAAAAAAATAGTCAACAAGGGTGTAGGAGGGTGATTCTGGACATGGATCCATGCCTGTGGTAATCAGAAGCGGCATGTGCGTTCTTCCATAGGAGATAAGTCCTCATCTTACCTTGACCCACACTCCGCCTGCTGAGTGGCTGAACTATATCCGGGCCAGTTTGGTGGTAAGGTAAGCTTACAGCTCACTGGCTAAACTCTGATTCCCAATGTATTATTCAGATAGTTTGGTTAATGGATTATTCTAAGCCTAATATTGAACAATCAAAATGACAAATGTTTTTTTTTTTTTTTTAATGGTACACCCCTCCTTTTATGTTTGCAGTGTACTGTATTTGGTCATGATCCCACAACTTTATATTTTTGTAGATGGATAAATTACACGTCCTAGCCTCTGATATACAAGTGAAAATGACCTGAAATGCAGTGTTGCCTCCAAACAAAAAATATTCCACGAAGTTGTCATTTCTTAATTAGGATCTGTCACCAAAAAGTACTAATTGTACCGATGCAGTATTTAAGAGAGTTTTTAAGTTGTACTTTAATATTTTAACCACCTGGAATGTCTTTTCAAGTCAGCTAGTGTTAGCTTTCTTGTTATCATGTAACCCATAAGTTAGCACGGTTTTATGACTGACTTAATGAACCGTTTAAGCGTTTAGCAGGTGATCTTTAACGTTCTTGGTTTTGTGTTTTAGTTGCATGTTTAAAGGTCACTACATCATCATTAGAGTCCAGAGAAAAGTGTTATCTAAAAGGTCCAGTAATGGAATTTTAATGTGACAGTTCTTTACCCATAACCTTTTTTTTTTTTTTGAAGTGGGTAGGTGTGGGAGTCAGAAATTATTCCTAACATTTTAAGATTGTTAAAGCACTGTGTCACAATGGAGATGCTTGTACCCTTTTTTCCTGAAGCAGCGTGCTTTGTAACAGTTACAATGTATTGAATTCAACAGAACTTCACATGGTATGAACTGTTAGTTGACATTTATTTACATGATATTTTGCCTGCAAAATGCTGAATCTTTCCTCTTAAGATTGATAATGCAACAGGTTTCAGCATCATTTATATGAATTTGACCTGTGATAATGAATACTGTGCCATTTTTAATTTTTTTGTCTTTAGGGGGGCGGGAACAGTGCCTCAGAGGAGAATGAACCTTGAAGAGTAAGACAAAGGGTCCTTTTTGGAGAACCATGCCGAAGGTCCTCCTAGCTAATGTTGGGAATTCCTTTTAATGACATTTCCATAGTGAAAAAAAGAAAATCCTTCTTACAGTAGTGGTGAGGAAGGACTGTTTAAAAATGTTTTGGTCAAACTTGAAGGATCCATGTACTACTCCTCTTTTCCTTGAAAAGAGTAAATGTGTCGTCAACTGAACAAAAACATTCAGATATGCCTAGTTTGTATTTAACAGCGGATGCCATAGCTGACGTACAAAGAAACCTTTTAAATGTGAAAAAAACCTGTTTGTCCCCTCTGCCCAATATTTCAAAAACAGCCGTTCAGTACACATATCATCCTTACTATGCAAAACCTCCCTGTGTCTTCTGATAAACATGTATATTAGAACAATATAATTATGGGATATCCTAATTTTGTGGGCCTTATCTGAACTTTTTAATTTTCTGAAAGAACTGTAATCAAATTTTCCTGTAGTAGGACAAAATATTTTTTATAGCTCTACCTCTTATTGTCATTCTGTTAAAAATGTTTGATTTGTAATGACTACAGCATATGATTTTATTGTTTCAGACCTTCACTTTCTGCAATGTCCTATGACTTTATATGAATGTTAAAAGAATTCGTATGGAGATACACATAAGCAACAGAGATTGTGATAATATTAAATATATTCACACAAGATTAACTGAAATATTTCATTATGACATTAGTTTGTGTAGGTACGTTAATTTTTTAAAATGGTAATTAATATAATGTCATTTTACATGGACTGGCATGGCCTGTATGCCGTTTTTCACGAATGTATCACTGCATTTTGGATTAATGAAACCAGCAATTATACAGCTATTATTGCCACCTCAAATGGTCTTTAACTCACTGAAAGGAAGTTTGCTTAGTCTTGCCCACACCCAGAAATAGTGGTCTGTATATGTTTGGTAACTCTGTAACAAAAAACAATATTAATATATATTAACACATAATAAAATGTCATATTCTAAAGGGTGTTGGAATAAAGGATAGCATTTTATGCCGAATATTTTCTTTTAAAAATTAATGAACGCATTATACTGTAGATATCACAGGCAAGAGTTTACTTGACGTACCATTTTGGTAAGAGTTTGAATTTTGATTAATAATTCCAAGGATTTATTAAGTCTTCCACTGCTGAATTTGTTCATCTCTGAACAAAATCGTTTGTATGTCTTAGTATACAATGCTTGAGGTATGGGGTTTTTTGTATTTGATCATGATGTTGTTTTGTTTTTATTTTTTATTTTTCCAAAACAATGTGGGTTTTCACCAGTATGCACACTAAATTAAAGTAAATGCAATGGTTAAAGACGTATTGCCATTTAAGTCATTTGTTGCTATTTTGAATAAAAGATATTAAAGTGATTTTTTTTAATTTATATAATACAGATAGAATTTCTATATTAAAAATAAACTTGTAAAGTTTCCATGTGTCTCATTCTCTAGCTACATAAAAAGACATTGAAAGTCTAATGGTAAACATCCACTTGCATCCGTCTATCTATTTAGCACAACTGCATTTCCTCTTAGATTCCTTAACCCTGCAATCCTATCTGAATGGGATTGCAGTACGCCATGGGGGGCTGGCACACAGTACAGCAAAGCGCTCTTTGTGTGGGAAATTTTGCGTGCACAAACACAGGGAGAACATGCTCCACACACACAGAGATGGGTCAAGTCCACAGCCCCTAGAGGTGCGCCAGGGGACCCCACTGAACTCCAAGTCACTTGAGTGTAAAATTACTCTTAAAAAATTAAATATCATTAACCTCCCGTGTCACTTTTTCATTGATCTTGAAAAAGTCCCATGTTGCAAGTTGTTTATGGAGGGGAAGGGGGGGGTCCTTTTTCTTTTTTGGTCTATTGCCATATGAGAGCACAGCTGATGCCTAATATATAACCAAGTGAGGTCCCACATGGGGAATGTCTTTTCATGGCATTGCTTAGCTGCTTGCCAAGATTTTCTAGTTATTACTTGAAATACTTGTTTGTATTTGCTGTGTTTAAGCCTTAAATGTGGTGATCTCCTGACATTTGGTAAGTTTGTTTTGTTGCTGGTTAGCAGGATACTTCTGTATGTCCATTGTTTTCCAATGCACACTAAATAAATATTAGCAGTTGGCTAATCCATGACCTGACAAGATACTCCCTTCCCAAGGGTTCTCTCACATATCAGAAAGCCTTCAGTCAACACAAAGATTATTGTTGAACAGAGTGAACTCTTTTATAGTGTACAGTAGTTATCTGTACAAGGCCATATTGTCAAAGAAGATCTATTCCAATCCTGTGTATTACTAAGGTCAAATATTTAATGCTAAAAAAAAAGTCACATTCTATTTGTTTAATCTATTTTACAAACTATATATTATAATTCCCAGTGTACATTTGCAATGGTGCATTTCAAATCTTGTGAAACATGAGCAGAACTGCAATTCCGTTTATATATTCCATTTTGTCATCCTAAATTGGTTTAGTTCAGGTTTGGATGCCTCATATACATTTGGTATACATAAGAACTATACAAACGAGAGGAGGCCATTCGGCCCATCAGGCTCGCTTGGGGAGAACTTATACCTAATAGCTCAGAGTTGTTAAAATCTTATCTAGCTCTGATTTAAAGGACCCCAAGGATTCAGCTTGCACTACGTTAT
>JAODKM010000108.1:12678943-12691655 GCA_026780845.1 Petrocephalus sullivani
AGTATACCTCAAGTTACAAGAGGAGCTTAAATCCAAAGCTCCACTTGGCAAAATAAAAGTGTTGGCACAATAAAGCATCCAGACCAACATCCTGCTTTCTTATGTTCTTATGTTTGGCACTCAAAGACAGTGCCAAAGCAGCTGCAAATTCACCATTATAAGCAAAATCTAGAAGAGATCTTGGAACAGATTATATGAGTATTATCTATCACTTTCTGTGTCTCAGAAGGAGAATCCATGTAATACAAACTCCACAGAAGGTTTCGTGTGCGATTTTGTGGGATTTTGAGGGTATTTTTTGCTTGTTTCACCACTTATTGAGATTTCTGTGAAATTAAATAGCTTCCTCTGAATGTTTTTTTTTCCTCTGAGTTCAAATGCATGTGGTGCAGTATGGTGGCTCAGTGGGTAGCACTGTTGCCTTATAAATCAAGGTTTGAGACCTGAATCCTGCCTCTGCCTCTTTTTACGTGGGTTTTCCATATTCTTGCTGCGTTCCCTGGATTTTCTCCTTAAGCTCCAAGGCATAGTTATACCAATTGATGTCTCTTTATGACAGATTATCCTGTGTGTGCCTTGTGATGGACTGGCATCCCGTTCAGGGTACTATACAGAATCCTGCCCCATATGTGACCCTCTATGTCCACTATGCAGAAGACAACAATAATTATCAATGCTAATTGACCACAATGTTATTTTTGTGCTTTTGTTTTTTTAGATTCATGATGAACCAAAGATTGGATCCAAACATTACACTGGGGGAAACTCAATATTGGTATTTTCCAAATAGCTCTCAGGAATATGGCTACCCTCAGCAGAACATCACATACGTGGTATATTACCTCCACGACCCGGCTGTGGTAGCTATCTTCATCATCTCCTATCTACTCATCTTCCTGGTCTGCATGGTAGGCAACGGAGTGGTATGCTACATCGTCTTAAGAAGCAGAAACATGCGCACAGTCACCAATGTTTTCATCCTGAATCTGGCCATCAGCGATCTCCTTGTGGGAATCTTTTGCATGCCAACAACACTTGTGGATAACATCATCACTGGTGAGTACCATGGTCTCATACATGGCATGGTACAAGATAGGGAGAGAAATTGCACAGATGAGTATCTGGGTAGCTAATTAACTTTTACAATGGAACCATAAGCAGTTGGGATCTCTGTACTTTTAACCTTTAACATTTAAATAATATGTTTTGTTTCACACAGATGAAAATTCTAAACTTAGGAATAAAAAAGTTAAAATGGGATTTTAAAAATGGTTAAGGGACAACATTTATTACTGAGCAGTTAATGTTGTTTGCTATGACCTGAATTACTCAGAAAAATATTTAAATAATTCATTAAAATTAGTATCTGATATTGATCTTGCATATTATGTCACTCATTGCAAGATCCTTAGTTTTGGATAATATGCTAATCTATGTCCCCATTACCCCGCTCAGTTTAGGCAGTTGGAACATGGATGATTAGATATAATCTATGTGGGTTGTCTTGCCTGAAACACAAGGCAATTACCATAAAACAAACAGAAGTTTTAAGGTCCATGACATCCTGTAGGTTGTGCCCCAAGGATACCTGCATATTTTAGAGATTAATGATACTTTTCACTGAGAATGTTAAATATACAGCTCGGGAAAAAAATAAAAGACAACAGCAAAAAATTTTATTTCACTCATTTCCTCAATTTGTGCATCTGTGAATAATATGTATATATTCATGCAAATTGCAGCTTGGCTTTACCATGCTTTATGGAACTTCAATCCTGCTTCTAGGAGCCTGATATGAACTGTCCTAGCAGTGCACTTCACACCACTTAATGTTTCCCATTCCTTTTGAAGGTCACTTGATGTCATCCTCTGATTCATGAGAAAATGTTGGATAAGAAATCTCTGGCATTAGAAAATCACTTCCTCCTTTTACCTGGCTAGTTTCTGGTCAGTGCCAGTGTGTCCTGCTTCACCTTGTTCTTGTGTACTGCTGTCTTAGAAACTCTGAGCCTGGAAGCAGCCTGCTGCTCGACATAGGCTTCTGCCAGCAGAACCAGGATTAAACCATAGATATTTTTGTTTAAATATAGAGTGATCTCTTAATTTTTTCCTGAGCTGTATACTGAATACATCCACAGGTATGTGTTTTATAGCTTTGTAATATTTTAGCATAGTTGAATAGTGAGAAAGGAAGTCTTGGTGGGCAACACTGTTACCTCACATCCTCCAGGGTTTTCTCCTTGTGATCGGCAGGTTTCCTTTGGGTATTCAGGAGCTCTGGTTCCTCCTGCAGTCCAAATACATGCATTAAGGCTATAAATTGGATGGATGCCATCAGGAAATTTGGGAAATTTTCCTGTGGGCTGGTCTAATGAGGACCATAAAGGCCCCCTCCCCTCACTGAACGGTGGCAAAGTATACCAGGGGGGACAGTCCCCCCCCACCATCCATCCAACCCTCCCTCCCCCGGCAGCAAAATATCAAACTGGGGCCATTTGATAGCAAATTCATAAATTGATTTTTGTTGTCAGTCTGCCTCAGGATGGATGGATGGATGGATGGATGGAACGTGTAGAAGTAATTTAAGAATACCTCCAAATAATTCACCTATGATGCTAATTGTGAATCAGACTGTAGTTCAGAGGTAGATGTACCTAGATTCACATGAACTAATTTCCATCAATAAAACTGAATTAATTAAAAAAATATTGTGATGATGTTATTGGTATTTATTATTATCATTATTGTTGTTGTTATTGTTGTTGTTGTTATTAAGAAGAAGAATATTATGATTCCTTTTTCTGCTGAAATTTACTTAAAATAGTCTGCTCTTTGACAGGATGGCCATTTGGAAGTCTTGTGTGCAAAATGAGTGGGATGGTCCAAGGAATATCGGTGTCAGCTTCAGTGTTTACACTGGTTGCCATTGCTGTTGACAGGTCAAATCCTTTATATCAATAAACTTAAACCTTTGTTCTTGCTTGTAAAGTGCCCACATTCCATGTGCCATGTTTCTTTTAACTTCTAAGAAAATGAAATACATATTAAATCTTAAACCTTATCGAACATATTTCAGCTAAAGGTAAAAGGAAGTGTTATATATAAATAATAAATAGAATATATATAATTATTCTTCTATTACCTTGGTCAAATAGTGAAATGTACTTTTCCCCTCGTTTCAGGTTCCGATGCATTGTTTACCCTTTCAAGCAAAAACTGACAATATCAACTTCAACACTAATAATTTTGATTATATGGTTTCTAGCACTTTCCATTATGTGCCCATCGGGTGTCATGCTGCAAGTCACCAAGGAACAGAATGTGCGTGTTCTTCTAGGGAACGGCAACGAGACAAGCCCTTTCTACTGGTGCAGGGAAAACTGGCCCAACCAAGGAAGAAAGATTTACACCACTGTCCTCTTTGCCAGCATTTACCTGACACCGCTGATTCTGATCGTAATTATGTACGCTCGGATTGGTGTTACATTGTTTAAAACAGGCATGCCAGCGGAAGGAACTCGTGGTCATCAAACCCGGCAGATAGTCTCAAAGAAGAAGAAAAGAGTCATCAAGATGTTGCTCATCGTAGCCCTGCTTTTCATCCTGTCCTGGCTGCCCCTCTGGACTCTAATGATGCTGAGTGATTACGCCAGCCTGACCGAGAATCAGTACAGAGTGATAAACATTTACATCTATCCATTCGCACACTGGCTTGCCTTCTTCAACAGCAGCATCAACCCCATCATCTACGGTTTCTTCAACGAGAATTTCCGAAAGGGATTTCAGGCAGCTTTCAAGTTACAGCTGTGCTCGGCCGGCATGGGCCGTAAGCAGACCTACTCGCACAGGGTTCATGGGAATTCCGTTCTTCCCACCAACCTGCGTGTGTCCAAAGGGCTCACTCCTCTCAGCGTTAACTGTGAGGAGAACAACCGCTCCACAGTAAGCTCCAACCTGAACGACCAGGACCTAATAATGGAAGACCTAGAAAAGGTATTTCACTACACAATATGGTCAGTTCCCTACACTATATTGAATAAATGAATGTTAGCAGCCACCAGGATGATGCAACGGGAGCCATTCTGCACCAGTACACTCACCACACAATAGCTAAGCTGGTGAAGAATTCACCATTTAGATACAGGAAATGATTAAGAGGCCAGATTTCAATGGGCTACAGTGGCCAATTTTAACCAGGACATTAGAATACCAATGCCCAAGGAACTTTCATGACCTTAGGGAGTCAAGACCTTGGTTTTATATTTCATCTTAAGGATAGTGCCATTTTTACAGCACAGCATCCCCATCACTGCACTGAGATCCACACAGAGCACAGGATGGGGTAACCTACACTAACTACCCTACACTAACACCTCTTTCAGCAGCAACCCAGCTTTCCTCACTGATTTCTCATCCAAGTACTGGCCAGGTCTAAACTTTCTTAGCTTCAAATGGAGTACCTAATCCAATCTGCATGTGGTACTGTATGGCTGCTGCCACATGGCACAGTGATTTAAAGTTTAAGTTTACCTGTACTCTTAATGGTCTCAATTAGTTTGCCAGCAATAATTATCCCAGCAATTACATCAAAGCTTGTGTTTAAAAATGTTCTTGTGATCATTCTTTCATGTCCACGTCATCCCTTCACAGGGCACTTCAGAGGTGGCTAATGTGATATGCTGAACTGCCTGGACTAATTTTGTTCCCTTGCATGTTCAGATGTATACCCCCAGGCAGGCTGACAGTCATACCCAACAGTGATGAGGTCCATCTAATGGATTCTTTCAGGTACAGTACTTGTCATCATCGAAAACTGAGGGTTTTTGGAATTTTTGGCGGCCGTACCTTTAGCATGCAGAAGTTAGTTGACTAATCTTTTTTCATAGATGGTAGGGAAGCAGGGATAAAGCAGATGGTAGAGAAGAAGGGAAACATATGTGTATCACCCATTTATCGATTGCTTGCTGTTTTTAAGGATGGAAATGGAATTAGCTAGTGAGTGTTGTGCTCTTTTGAGAGCACAGGTTGGGAACAGGAGAGTTATCTGGTATGCTGATTCGCTAACTCAAAAATGCAGCTGGAAAGTTATTGTACATTTCAAGTTTGTATCTTCTTCATCTTTCAGGCAGACAGAAGCATGATACCAGTTCACCCAAATGATTGAATAGTAGGAAACAGGTATATAACTTTTTATACTTGACTACCCCATAGCAAATTAATTTGGGGTGGGAAATTTACTCATTATAAACATGGAAAGTATTCTTTACACTTTCTTTAATGAATCTGAAGAAATTTGGAAAAAAATGAAAAACAATTCAGTAGCATATAATTAAGTTATTTCAATCTTAAAACCATCAAACATGAAAATATTAGTTTCCAGCACATGTGCTCACTGACTGTTTCATTACTAATTCTTTGGTGTATGATGCTACTTGTTAGCTATCTATCCACATGCATGCTTCACTCTATTGTGTAACCAAGTGAATACGGTTTAGGGGCTCATACCCTGACAATGGGATCTAAATGTACAGCCCTCTTGTTCAGGTCACGCAGTTTTTTGATGTCTGCCCTCTCAGCCACTGATGACTCATATTTAAAGAACGCTGCTTAAGCTCATTACTCTTACTGTTGATGGTGATAGAGTGAGACGTGTGAGACATGGAACAATTTGATCAGTCTCTTGATAGGGTTTATTTTACTGTCAGCCCTAATTTTATTTGTGAGGCTTATGTAGTTTCAGAAGCCCTGTCAAATGAATATACTGGCTGAAGCAGGGATCTCTGTTCAGATCTTGCTCATCAAACTCTGTGCTCTGGCTTATGTTCAGACTGCGCTCTTAATTAATTTGCTTTGATTGACCTGGCGGTCGAATGAATTGCATGATTAAAAACCTGGGGCTAGAGTACAATACCAAATATTTAAAGCAGCAGTGGATTAAAATTAACAAAGATCTGCAATGACAGTATTTTTCTCTCAAATTGCTTTTTTGTTATTTTTTCAGTCCACTGCACAATTATTCGCAAATCCTGAGGGAGGGGCAATGCAGGCTATGCTTATTTTTTTGCCCCAGTGTTATTTTTATTTTCTGTCTGATATTGCTTTTTTATTTTTTTTTCAGTGTACTTTTAAGGGAACTAGCATGCTTTCTGTAGGCGCCCATTAAATGCAGATAAGCAGTGATGTAGTCAGCAACAGAGCTTTGTAACATTTATATGAATGTGTTGCCGTCGGCCTGTGGTTGAGCAGCTTGTCAGGTTACATCCGTGAGACAGGCTTCACTCTGTTGGCTTGCAGGCTTGCACCAGATAAACCGAAAGGACTGTAAAAATGATTTAGTCAGAATGTGGACATCTACACTTTTCAGTGTTCTTAAAAAAGAGGACTCACATTTTCCTGTACTGTTTTATTAATCTTTAACTGAGATGCTGGGCACAATACACATCCTGTTAAGTAAAAGTTGCACGCTCTCTTTCTTCGATAAATTCTCTTAATTGCTTTAAGTCTGCCATTAAAAGCAAAATTGTGTCTTTAAACCCCTAATCATCTGCTTGTCATTCCTCGTTGGAAATCTATTAAGTGGCATAAGCTTTCAACCAGTAACCATCTGGAGTAAATGTGTTTAATTAGTATTTGTCCGAAGCATCAGCACAAGCAGGGATAAGAGTGAGCTGCTGCTTGCATAAATGGAGTGCAATAAAGGAGGCGTATGTAATGTCTTAAACTGCAGTTAGCATGTTAAACATTTACAATTTACAATATTTTGTATTTAAAACATTATGGCAACATTAAGGAATGTGGCCATATATGATGCAAGACAGGATTAAAAGCTGAACATGAATCAAATTTAACACCTGTTCAACTAAGTGTAAAAAACAGAGTAATAATAATAATAATAATATTAATAACAATGTGACACAAAAACAGGGTAGCTGCATGTGCCTGTACCAGTTCATCCCTCTACTCCAATGTTATGGAATTGTGACCGGACCGATTACGAACAAGGAACCCAGATGCAGAGCAAACCAGAAACCTAAATGCTAAACGGGGGTCGTCCTCAGGGATGGATGCATAGGGTCAAAAAGCCAGGGAGTCTGTCCAGGGAAGGGAAGTTGAAGGCACACAACTGGGGTTTTCGCTCTCTTTTCATTTTAACCATTATCAAACCAAACAAGATGAAAGAGTAAAGGTGCAAGTAAAGGCAATCAAAACTGAGTATGGGAGAAGCAAACCTCAGACAGAGCAATGAAATACAACCGGACACTGATTATGCATTGAAATTCTTTGGAGGTGGAGGTATTATCCAATACAAATATTTTGATTTCTATAAAATGAAAACCAGCATTCAGTTTTTTTTTTACTCTGAGAAATGTATTCAAATGCCTCATTTTAAATGATATACAAACTATTGAAAGTTTTCTGCTTTACATTTTGTTGAATATCACATTATCACAATTAATAAAAACTGTACTTTTCATGAAGGTTACAAGTTCAAAAATTATACTGAATTGAATAGAAAATGTATTAGTTGGTTTTTAGCACTGAAATTCTGCTTTGACAGTTCACGGGACTGAATCCAAATGGCATCCTTACTTCTGACCTGATTAAATTAATGTGGTATGCCGCAGTTAACAACAAGTATTGCGTATAATGATGAGCTAGCATTCAAAATTAGGCATAAAATAGAATTGCGGGTGCATGAAATCTATTACATAATGTATAATACAATGAATTATACAAACAATCAAAACTAATTAGTCATGGAAAAATTCCCTCTCAAAACAAAACAAACTTTAATGATATCAACATCCACAGAATCCCTTCTTTAACTAAAACTATCAACCTGAACAAAGGATTTATAATTCAGACATAAGTTTGACCCACACCTACCCAAGACCATCCTCTTTTTATTTTATAATTGCAGCTTTACGTTATTAAAAAGTGAGACGCCAACACGACCAATGGTGATTTCTCATCTGGTCAACAGGTAATAGATTTAAACTACTACATGTAAACCACATCAACTACATATATTGATTTAACGCTTACTGTTGATATTGATTTTATTTTTAATATTTATTTATCTTCTATTAGAGTGTATGTCAAGGAAAAAAGGCATTGGAAATGGATGGATTGGGAACCTAACTGATTATGTCACTTCCCAGTGCCTCCCAGTTCTTGAAATGGGCTATAGTTAAGCAGGATCATAAAGCTGCCTTACAAAATAAACATTCTTTCCCTCTTTGTCCTTGTAACACTATTTTCAGCAAAACAACATTTGATATTTTTTTATCGCTGAAATGCCACGTCCAAACAAGCAAGTCTCACTGCTGTCATAGCGGCTGTTTATTTAATACTTGAGCTGAAGCATAATTATATCACTGAAGAGAACACTGGGCTGTGGATCTGTACTTCAAAGAACTTTTTATATCGTTACATACTTTGCTTACTTACTATTGGTATTGTGTTCTCATTGTTCTTTGTTGTCTCTGTAAGTAACTAATGATGGTAGTATTCTTACTTTAGTTCTTAAGAACGCTGATCCTGTTAATTACTATACAATAGCAACAAGGCATTAACCAAAAACAGGATCAGAATGACCAGCTGCATTTGAAATGATTAGGCCATCAGGATTTTGTTTGATTAATAATACAGCATTAAAATGTCATGTTTTGAATAGAACAAAAATGTACACAGTACACTTCAGTTTATATAAAAGATGACTCAAATAAAATTTTGTTTCGCAAGGAAAAAAGAGCAGGTTAGTAGTTAGTAAGTTCACTTTGAATCTTTCATTTAGGTGCCAGTTTGAGGAATGCTGTGTGTTGTAATTTCAAACAAATGTACATGTACAAATGTAAATGTACATTTTGAGTCAACTCAGAATGATCAGTGTTGTTTCTGTTACAGGTTGTGTTTGACCACAGAGAAGAAAAGAAATTGAAATGAAGGTATATTTTGCCTCTTCTGGAATAATCCTAAAGGGTTAAAAAGTTCCAGTGGCTCTTGAATAATTCATGACACATCGAGAGCTAACAATGTGATTAATATCACAGTATTTCCTTTAAGACATTTCTGTGTTTGTGGATATTATGTAAATAAAAATAAATAAATCAGTGTCAAGCTTAATGTTATTGAATTGTCACATACAACCATCTATTTACAAGTGTGCTGTACTATGTGGTCAGCAAGTAATGTGTTGAAGATCAAAATTACATTAAATGCTTTATATGCATTACTACATATTTATAAGCAGAATTATTTTTTGGTTTCATCAAATTCAGTACCAGTTTTATTACAAATGTGTTTTAAATTGTATTTGGTCATTGTATTATAAAATAATATTTTTGTACATAATTGCGTGTTTAAATACATATATTTTGTTTTTTGCTAATGCGAAAGCAAGAACTAGAGTTTATGAGCTTTGTTGTATATGTGAAAAACTGTGCACTAAATTACTTGTGGCATTTAATTACCTACCTGCATTTTAAAAAATGTAATGATATGATTTAATAGTTATAAAAGGAGTGTTACGGCTAGAGATGAAAACTGCTGAATGTAATCTCAGTGTTTATTCATTGTGTGGCAGGGGAAAGTGCATAAACTTGTCCAGAGGAATCATGTCAAAATTACCCTTTCCATATTGGTGTGCAGTGACTCAAAAGAATTTCATAAGATAAGTCTGTGTTCCATTCAGGATCAAGTCTTGTAATATAGGCATCCAAATAAAAAATAAAAATACTTCTTGATTTACCTGGTTTTGTAACTTTACAGTTCTTGGCCAGGTTACACCTTGACATGTGCCTCCACAAGGCATATCGGCCCTGGCAGTTGATACAGTGCATGTAGTCCTTCACATCTATTTTCCCGGAAGTCGTTTGTTGACGTGGGACTAGTACACCTTTTCCAGCTTTTAAAACATCACTGTTGTGTGCACGATTCCCCATATTTAAGGTCTAAATGAATCTCTCTCTCTTTTGAACCCTTAGAGAAACTTTTGCCACATCTACTTCATTTTTGTGAATTCTTTCTAGGTGCCTTGCCATTTTGCAGAATGGCTTTGAACAATATAAGCAATACTGCTTTTTACTGTACAACCTACCACCATGTTCCACCTTCCTGAGCTTCATGACTGACACACCACTGGTGCTGTCACAATCGTTCCTGGCTTCATCCTCAGTCAGTGATGTGGTTGTGCAGGGGTTGGTACCATCCAT
Organism: Petrocephalus sullivani; assembly: GCA_026780845.1. Taxonomy (NCBI): domain Eukaryota; kingdom Metazoa; phylum Chordata; class Actinopteri; order Osteoglossiformes; family Mormyridae; genus Petrocephalus; species Petrocephalus sullivani. The sequence continues at coordinate 12,689,158 of JAODKM010000108.1, forward strand.
GCTGTTGGTGTCTGACACCTGTTCAGATGACAGAGTACTGGAGTGTGCGGCAGTTCTCTTTTTTTTGGGTAAAATGATCCTGTCATCCTCCTCTGAACTTTCAGATGATTCAGGAACATATTCATCTTCACTGTTTTCAACACTGCTAACCGAGTCATCTGAGGTATAGCCTAGTGATTTTTTAGTCAGCTAGGGGAGAATAAACATTTGTGACAGCATTAGTTCATAACTGACTTATGAATGAGCGGTCAACTAATTTACAGCTACATCTGAATTGTGATGCCATGGCAGTCTGAAAAGGTACAAATGTTTACACTTCAGAGAATTTCCTGCTCATGAACATCAGGATTTAGGGAACTAAAATGACAAAATTGTATGCAACAGGCATGGAGACTTACAAATATGCTCTCAGTTCTCTTTAGCTCTGGAACAGAGTGATCAGGAGTTGTGGTAGAGTCCAAGATAACTGTATCAGCACCACTCTCAGAACACCCTGCATCCTTCAAAAGATTTTTTGATATATATTAGATACTGGATATGTTTTAGTGTGACAAATTTTACTTTTAACAGACATACAAAAGGTTATAGACCAGTTTACTAAAAAAAAAAAAAAAACTTAAATTTATAAGGCATTTGAAAATGCATGATGTTTTTACCCCAGTTTGCCTTATCCCTTAAACTTCTTTCATCACCCAATCTGTCGGTCAGAGAGGTATTGATATGGTACAGTGAGATAATAATATACTAATGTGAATTCTTACCTTTGATTGTCCTGTACACGCAGAGTGAGCTGCTTGAATGCACGGTCGCATCCACCTTCAGGTCTTTAGTCATGCTACATGTGGTACCATCAGAGCTCTTCAACAAAGAAAAGGAAAATAAGTCACTAAGATTAAGCTGAGCTGCTTACCTCTTTCATTTTGGCTGCACTAGTCAAATGTCCACGACTAGTGCTGAGTATTGTAAACTACTTAATACTTCATGTACCACAAAAAATACAACAACAAAGGTTATCAATAAATATGACATTTATTTTTAAAAGTTATATTTAGGAAACGAAATGAAAAATAAATTGTAGAATAAAATTGCATCTTGGTAACATAACAGAAACCTAGGGCTGTCGATTGATTTTTAAAAATTTGTTGCACATTTAACAATGAATCAATCATGATTAAAAACTTGTTTGTTTTTCTTAAGACTGTTAAAAGTATATTTAAATGTAAAATCATTCACCAAATCAATGCAGAATAATTACAAAAGAGCCTATTTCAAACTAGGGTTGGGTGATATGACCTAAAATTATCATCATGGCATTTTTTAACTTTTTGGAAGGTGACAGTATTACTGTATATCACAATATTACTTTTTTCCAAGTTTTGAGAAGAGTAACACGTCTCTTTGTGCTTATAAAAATATTTATAGCACAGCCTTATCAATGACAACTAGATATTTTACTACAGGCCACAACTCACACTACATGAATGACAAGAATTTCAATATTATAAAACTTGGTAAACACTTACCAGTAATCGTTTTTTACACATTAACTGTAAAGACTGAATGTCTTCATGGAGAGGAGACGAATCTTGTTTGTTTTCAACATTTGTCACATTTTCTACAGTCATTTTCTGGAAAGGACAAAACGTGGTTATTCAAAATCCTTGAAAAATGTTTTGGTACCTTCTTTAATTATAAGTTTAGCTTAAAATATATATGCAAATCTTGAAATGCCTGCTAGCTCATAAGTAGTGCGCTTAATGTTTACTTTTGTACAATAAAGACATATTGTGACACTGATCGAAAAGTAGAATTAAAAATACAAACCCACCTAACAATTTCTATTAAATGCAAGTCAATTGACTGTGACAATGCCTGACTCTATAAAAACCCATTTACCTGTCTTTTTTCCCCCCAATCTCTTCTTGCAATTATCATGATGTTGCTTCAAAGTTTTGAGTCGTTTCTGAAATCTCCTTTTAGTCTTTCGACTCTTTTTTACATCTCCTTTATTTGGTCTGTTACAATTAAGGAAAACAGAAATTTGTTATAGAAATGATAAATTCAGACAATGTATGTATGCATATCATCTCACACGTTCATTAGCTAAAGGCCTACAAGTAAATTATAAAAAATCGTTACATGATAATCAAGCTATGGATCACAATTATCTGAATCACGGGCGTCGCCGCCACTAAATCTGGGAAGGATGCGTCCCCCTCACCTTTCATAATTATTCGTGGCTTCTGTCGCATCTGATCTAAATATAATATCGTGTGCGAGCACGATATTATCTTGTGCACACAACGCCATTTTTCGGGATTTCACGGACTCCGTAATCTTTAGTTTTGCACGGAATAAAAAAAAAAAAATGTACTGCACCAGTCCGCTTTTTCTGAATAAAAATGAAATATCCATTTATCTTTTAGAACATAAGAACATAAGAACTATACAAACGAGAGGAGGCCATTCGGCCCATCAAGCTCGCTTGGGGAGAACTT
>JAODKM010000108.1:12717944-12728861 GCA_026780845.1 Petrocephalus sullivani
TTCTCCCCAAGCGAGCTTGATGGGCCGAATGGCCTCCTCTCGTTTGTATATTTCTTATGTTCTTATGTTCTTATTACCCCTGTATTTAAGTGCTCCCTAATCCAGTGGGCGTTAGTCCAGTCATTGTTGCTTGCCGTGTCTTTCTGTCCTTGGTGCTTCCGAAATAAGCTTCCACTATGGGGGATTGCCCTGGTACACACTGCCTTGTGGGTCGTTACTCCTCTGCGTGGGCACACAGTAACACGTTTATTACTGCATACAATTTATGTAATTTTTGAAAAGCATCGTATTGTCATATATTGTAAATCAAATATTTATTTTGATGCCAATTATCTATTAGGAATTTCTTTTCATGTTACAGTAAGTGTTACGTTGCGAGGGACAAGGGGCAGACATTCAGGAAAACAGGGGCTTTATTGGCACAACAGGAGTAGGGAAACTGGAGGGGTCAAAAAGGAAATACTTACTCTGGGACAGGCACTGGAAACATGAGGACTATCGTTAATGACCAGACTGGGGAACACAGGACCGGAAATCACATATATACTGGTCTAACAAGGGAGATAACTAGAGGAAGCACGGTGTGACTAACACAAGGGTTAGGAATGAGAGGCAAGTCGAATGGGTAACAGGCGTAGCTTGTTAGGGTCACACTAGGGAGGAGACAGAAAGGTGATGTCGACGTGGCAGGCAGTATGTGACATTAAGCATTCAGTATTCTATAAACAATCATTTTCAAACCATGTGCTTGTAACTCGTAGTTAACCAAATATCAGAAATTTAAGAGGGTATAAGATAGGGGCTATGGTTGTTTGTCTTATGTTGTCTTATAATCGCTTGCTTCTCTATATGAATAAAAAGGAAAAGAAAAATACAGGGTATGCTTCTGAGTCTTCCTTAATTGCTTACCCAGGACACGGTTGCAGGGAACCTGAAGCCAATCCCAGGAAACACAAGAGGCAGGGGACACACACATGCTGTGGGCAATTTAGAGATATAAATTAACCTAATCATATCGTTTATGACTCTGGGAGGAGACCTGTCCCTCCAAATGAGGGTATGCCAACTCCTATTGTCAGGGAAAGAAATCAAACCCATAAACCTGTGAATGAGAGATTTCAGTGCACAAGCAAAACAATAAGTCAACCTAAATTCTTTCCACCTATGCAAATATATGCAATTCTGGAGACAATGAACACTGGCCTCCTAATCTGGGTAAATATACCTCAGCACTGCGATTTCAAAGGCTTAAAATAAGCAGACCACAAATAATCAAATGAAATAATGAGACCACAAAAGAGATACTTCAAATTTGGGAAGAGCTAATTTTAAGGATATTTCATTTTGTTTATATAGAATAGTAAGTAACCTAGTTCCAATCAAATATATTAGATAGTATAAATGCAGGTAGAGGACATTATAAAGTGTCACACAGGACTGTTCTCTCTAGGGATGCAGTGGCATGCTTTGTTAAGAAAAAAAAAACAGAGAGTGCCATGAACAAAAGGCCCTGATGAGATGCAAATAGGACAACAGCATGGTAATCAAGTGCTGATTTCATGGCCTGCCATGGCATGAAACTTTCATTCCATTTGTAACTTTAATAGCTTGTCAACCTAACCCTCATACTACATATTATACAAAAAACTTTATGCAATTCTTTACTTATTGTCCTCTGGAGAGTGGGAGTGTCTCAACTCCCTGCACATCATATTTCCCAAAGAGAGAAAATTGGGTTCCTTTAATCTGAACTGCAGGCATTGGCTGTTCCTGCAGAAAAATGGGTCATTAGTCAGACATTCTGCTACTACTTTTCAAGTTCCCTAAGATGAGCTCTGCCTCTGAAACTAAATGTCTGAAGAACCATCTTCTACAGCCTATGGCATTGGATGCTGATGTGGCCACTCATTAATTTCATATTCAATTCAATTTATTTTTATATAGCGCCTTCACATGGGTGTGTTGTGATACATTACAATATCATTAAGGCAGACTATCACAAAAACATAACTGGAAAATATATTATTGTATGTGTGTGTGTGTATTTTTTTTCTGGTAGAATAAATTGGGGTCTAGATGCTGTTTTACAGTTGAACAATCGCACAGAAATTACCTGGTTCGTTATTACAGGGGTCTGTTTTGTTTGAATACTGAGGTACCATTTCCACTGAGAAGTAGTCAGGCCATAAAAGGATTATGCAGCTTTACTGACATATTCTTGGTTAAGATTTTAAATGATTTGGAAAAGTGATCTAGTCATAGGATTTCTCCTGGGATTCTAGGCCAAGAAATGGCAACCTAATCATAAGAAGTGGGAATATCTGTTTGCCTAAGTCTTGGACCTTGTTTGATAATGGAGAGCCTTATCCAAAGCAAAATACGTCAGGCAAATAGCCCTTATGCCTCTGACCTAACTCCTATTTTAGTGTGGGATCAAAAAAGAGTGAGGTCTCAGTTATATAATTATAAATCTGTTTTTTCAAAGATGGTATTGATTCTCTACATTGATTTCACATAATATTCCGCTGTTGGATGATGTATCCATTAGACAGAGATATAAGCGCCTAGTGCTTCTGGAGTATGATGCCATAACATCCCGCCTACATCAACAAGGGCGTGTAATGGTGCTGGCCCCACAGAAATCTGTGCTCCTGGACACCACGGGCCAGCATTATTATTTACTACTGTAAATTCAGCTACAGGAAGACTGGACACACACTCACTTGCATATCAGCTGGATCTGTTTCAGCCCCCATGAGTAAGGAGTGGACTACACAAAGAGTGCACAAGTAGACACTGGCAAACCTGTTGAAGTTGTCATTTGGTGATAGCTAATTCCATCAAATACTAGAATCTTTGGTCTCATCTATTCAAAATGATAGTTTGCAGTCTTAACAAGACAATTGCAGTTCTTAACTGATGTGAGCTGAATCATCTAGGTGGTGGACCTGGGGAGTATGTTCAGTGAGGTGCTGAATTAAATATTGTGTTGATGAAGAATTGCTGTGTGAATGAGAGTGGGGGCATAATTCATGCAGCATGGAGTAAACCTAACCTGCACAAATATAGTTGACTCCTATTTCAGACCTTGGTGTTTTCCGATTAATGGTTAGGATATCTGAGTGGGCTGATTTAACGAATTTGGTGGCAGCTCTGTGTTACCCATATTACAGTATTGAGTGAATACAGTAGCATCTGCAGCCAGAACACACTCACACTTACTGTGTGTATCTTCTACTGGCTATAAAATTATTTGACTCTTTGTATTGTTTTGTACATGTGCAATATAGTTGTGATATATAACTGTGTCTTGGTTTGAATTGTAACTAGTGTATATTGTTCTTACCCAGTGTCTGTCTTTGTACTGGTATTAGTGCACTTCCTGTCCAGGATTACTGCAGGTTACACAATACTTATCACTCAGACAAACCTCTAGTCACTGAATTAGATTGATGAAACAAACCAAACCTGAGTTGAATCAGCGTCACACCCCAAGCCAATTTGAATCAATTAACTGACATTGCGACTGTGAAGCCTCTGAGTTTAACTAATCAGTTAAAAGCTGAATTAACCAAGCAAGCTGAAATTGTGCTAGTTTACAGTTGCCCTGAAGTCCCTGAACCAGAACTGGTTTCACAATGTGTCCATTTATATTGCCTAAGCAGCTGATATTACAGTCTGGGAGGAATTAACATAACAAAGAAGCTGTTAGATGTAAGTTTTTCAAAAAGACCGTCCTGTACTCGGTGCTTTCCAGAGCCCAGCTGGATTCCGTTGTCAGGTCAGCTGGTGATTCCTTACAGCTGTCTTCACTAGCAATTGAACAATGAATCTAGAATCACATGTATTGTGGAACCTCTCAATTCATTGTTGGGTACTCAATGGTTTACCACAAAGGAGTTGGGAATTGGGTGGGTACAATATTTTTGTAGAAACTTTGAATTACTTGATTAATTAAGTGGATGCCATTTGGAATGTGCAATGCCCCTACTATTTTCCAGTAACTGATGTTTGGAGACCTGAGGCCTGCATCACGAAGCAGAATTCCTTGCTTAGGTGGATACCTTGTCAGATTTAAGGTAGTGTGGACTGAATGTAAATGAACAATGATAAAGTCCATTTAAACCAAGGTACCTTAAATCCAAAAAGTTGTCCAGGTAAGCAAGAAATCCAGCTATGTGACTCAAGCCCCTAAACTATTAGGCTTGAACATAAGAACATAAGAAATATACAAACGAGAGGAGGCAATTCGGCCCATCGAGCTTGTTTGGGGAGAACTTAACTAATAGCTCAGAGTTGTTCAAATTTTATCTAGCTCTGATTTAAAGGAAGCCAAGGTTTTAGCCTGCACTACACACTAACAGGAAGACTATTCCATACTCCAAGTACTGTTGTACTTTCATGACACTGTCATTTTTTCATCTAGTGTGGAGGAATTTTAGCCACTTAGATGTAGTATTTATCAAACACCAGGGAGACTGGGAAAGATGCTGCTACTTTCGGAAGTATCATATTTAGACCATGAAATTATTAATGATTAAATTTCTACTAAAACAAGTAAATAGTGGCAATTGCTAGTTGGCCCCACCCCACTACGCTCAGACCTGAGGTACAGACCTTTTTGGGATTTTAGCTATTATAGCTAAAATTATCGCTAGTATTGGGACGCCTGCCTTTACACACACATCAACTTTAATGACATCTCATTCTTAATACATAGACTTTAATATGGAGTTGGCCCACCCATTGCAGCTATAACAGCTTCAGCTTTTCTGGGAAAGCTTTCCAAAAGGTTTAGGAGTGTGTTTATGTGAATTTTATGTGACTGTCTTGCAGTCTCCGCTCTAATTCATTTCAAAGGTGTTCCATCAGGTTGAGGTCAGGGCTCTGTGCAGGCCAGTCAAGTTCCTCCACACCACACGCACTCATCCATGTCTTTATAGACCTTGTGTTGTGCACTGGTGCGCAGTCATGTTGGAGTAAGAAGGGACCATCCTCAAACTGTTCCCACAAAGTTCGGAGCATGAAATTGTCCAAAAGGGCTATGTATGCTGAAGCATTAAGAGTTCCTTTCACTGGAACTAAGGGACCAAGCCCAACCCCCGAAAAACAACCCCACACCATAATCCCCCCTACACCAAACTTTACACTTGGTACAATGCAGTCAGGCAACTACTGTTCTCCTGGGAACCACCAAACCCAGCCTGATTCATCACTCCAGAGGACACGTCTCCATTGCTCTAGAGTCCAGTGGCAGTGTGCTTTACACTACTATATCCGACATTTTGCATTGAACTTGGTGATGTAAGGCTTGGATGCAGCTGCTCACCCAGACCTTGGAATATTTAGTAGAGTGGAAATTTCATGAATGGACTTACTGTACAGGCAGCATCCTATCACAGCACCACGCTTGAATTCACTGAGCTCCTGAGACCGACCCATTCTTTCACAAATGTTTGTAAAAGCAGTCTGCATGCCTAGGTGCTTGACTTTATACACCTGTGGGCATGGAAGTGACTGGAACACCTGAATTCCATGATTTAGAGGGGTGTCCCAATAGTTTTGGCAATATAGTGTATGAATCTTATTATACTCAGTGCCAGTGCCATCTTGTCCATGTTTGGGAGTTGGTCCTCTAACAACTTCAGGGAGCACATTTACTGATATTTGAATTCTGTACAGAAAGTGAAGCATTTTATTTCTGACAGTTAACTTGGAAGGGTTTATTAAACTATTTTAAAATCATCCTGCTATTTTTGTTTACTTACTCTTATTTGCTTTATTGTATGACAGAATAGTGTGTAATTAAGCACAGAGAAAATTCACTGAAGTACAAATATCTTTAAAGAAATCATCAAGCATAGGCATGTTAGAAAGGTTATAGAGTTTTAAACAGTTACAGAGTTCTAGAGTTCGCTTTACATATTTTACAAGTTAACCTATTCTGGATAACATTCTTTCTCACATTTTACCATTCTGTCAGACATACAGCAAAGCAACAATGGGCATCATACAATGGGGAGAACTGAAGCCGCTGTGGCTAGTAGGTAATAACATATACAAAAAAGTTTATCCCAAAAAGTTCTGAAAAAGGTCTGTTTACTATAGCCAATGAGTTATATTTTTTTCTGATTGAAGGGTCCACAGATTGATGGTTATCATAGGCTTTCCATATTATTTGCTGCAGTATATGATTCAACTAGATACAGGCACACTTATGCAGATACAGATTATATCAAATGAAGCCCAGTGAAGACAATTAACAAAATGTGACAAGCATAATCCTTGTAATAAAAAATTTAAAATTGTCATAGCTATAGCTTCTGGAAGATTAATTATCTGCCTACTACTCAAATTTTTCCACCAGGAAGAATCATAGGTCTGTCCCAGCTGTAATAGATTGTGAATAAACTGTGAAATAGGACAGAGTATCTCTTTTCTGTGCTGTATACAGTGCTATAGGGTTCCAACATTTATTGTCAATAAAAGCCGTAGCAGTTACAGTGATTAAAAATGTGCAAAGATTTCCTCAGCAAAATAAACTGTCAACATACAGCGGCATTTGGCAAAAACAGCTTTCTGTTATACCGAATACATGATACCAATTGTGCCATTTGAAATTTAATTGTTGTCTGTTTAATAAGATTTTGAACTGCACTTTGAACAGCATTGCTCTATGGGAATATATTATTGTTTGATTCTCAGTGCATCCTGTTCAGTGTCACGTAACGTGAATTGCATATTTTATATATAACACTTTTGTGTAATCTGTGTTTATTTTTCCTCATTAAATATAATTTTAAAGTACATGAATTTTATATTTTATAAACACTGTTTGGTCCCCTTTTACATACAGCTACATTTCTGTAAGGTAGTCATGTTTTTCCACAATGGCCCTTCAATCAATCAATGCTAGTCAAAGTCAGTTTCAAGAAAGATTGTGTCAAACCTTTTTGTGTGTTAAGTTAATTACAGAAGAAAAACATGCCACTGTCGAGATGAATCCATTCTTAATCCTATTACTATTCCTAATGCAGTTTTCCCACTATCATGCTGAGTACAACCAAGGCTCAACAAGGGTGGACTTATTTGTTTTTTACATTACAATGTGTTGTAGGTTTCAAGACTAAGGTGGTGGTGTATCAAAAAGGCAGTCAAAATTCTTGGTTTTCTGGGTTTTTTGTCATTTCTGAAATGATAGCAAATCTCATAGCATAAAATTTAAATACCACTAAGAAAAAAAACGTAACAATCTTCAAATGCTCAAACACCAGCTAGATTATGAAGCATTTAAATGTTTAGAAATGTCTGGGCTTGAATCACTTAAAAACATAAGATTTTTAAATTCACTGCACAGCATTTAAAGAAAACTAGGCCTACCATTTTGAAAAATCAAAAAAATCCTCTGGTCCTGATGGAGCAGGGCCATGGTATGTCACATAAAAAGAATCAGAAACTTCTTGGTACATTTTGGTACAGTCAGATAGTGGAAAAATCACATAAATTACTCCCAAAACCTGAAAATAATAACAGCATATATCAGCATAGTGCACCAAGCACTGATAGCCAAATGTTTCATGTAAGACAATAAAAAACGAGCTTCATCTTAACCTTCTGTTCTTTATGCTTTGAATCATTTTAAAAATCACTTCAGTATAATGTGGATCAGGGTTTGTGAAGCATTCACCGCAGAAAAAAGAAAATGTTCCATATAGATAAGATGCATTAGAGAACTGACTTATCTGACATTGTAATTTCAAGAAGAATAGAACAATAAAGCACAAACATTTTTACATATTTTCTGAAATAACATGTTCTTAATATCCACAGTGTAAATCTGCACTTGCATGTATTTAGAACATTTCACATACAAAATATCGTAAGCAAATATAATGCAAAGTATGCCTGCAGTATGTCAGACAACTTTACTTCAAAATGTAAGTTTAACAGTTACAGAACACACATCACATGCAATCAAAATCAATTTTTTTTGTTTTGTATTTTATGTTTTTGGCCTCGGGCTACGACTTACCACCAAAGACTAATTAAGTACACTTCAGGAGAAGGTGACTTATCCCTCATACTGTACAAGATATGTTTTAAGTCGGATTAAACTGCATGTATAATAACCAAATGTGCCTTTAGGATGAATATAATTCAAACACGGAGCCACAAAATGTAAAACAGCTAATTATATCTCACGCTGAAAATAATTAAAGTGATGCAGAATGGAAAATGTGCCTTAAAAAAACTACAGGAAGGTTGTCATATGTTATTTATATTCTTTAAATATTCTGTAAATAAATTTAAGATCTTCATCACTCCTCCAACAGTATCTTTGTAACAGGAATTTAATAACAATCATGATCCAAATTCTCCATTACTGGCCAGTCAAGTTTTTAGCATTCGCTGTAAAATGTAAAACTTTTTTGAGGAATGTGAAATCATGATGGAAAAATATAAAAGGTAAAATTATGAAAATTTTTTAAAACTTAATAAAACCACTAAACTGAATATATCACTATCCATTATGTCGTGTTTAGAAGTTTTAAATGTATAAAAATACAAAACAGTAGTGGCAAGGCTTTATGGTTACACAATCACTGCTTGTTAATTGGATACAGTAGATAATTCGTTGTCACCTAGCTAAATGTAATTTGAACAAAACTTCTTATACACAGCCCTGGGAAAGCTTGCAAGACATACAACTTAATGTGCTTTATGATTGTGTATATAATAATATAGACAATGATACTATATTCAATTTTGCAATTTTGAAATTAAATTTAAAAATCAATGTTTCGAAATTTTGCTATTCCTTGTTTACCAAATGAGTAGTGATGTATTAACAACTCCATAAGGTCACTGAAAACTGACAGCCTCACTAAAATACCTCTACTGCAGCTTTAGAATTGCTTTTATCATTTATGTAGATTTGAATGAACTGAATAAACTTCTACAAATACATTAATTATATTTGTTACACTTTTTATCGAATACTAAATTAACTTTTTAAAATAATAATCCTTTTTTGTCATTCCTTTTATAATTATGTATTTGATTATTTTTTTATTATTACAGCCTAGATCTTGTTCTTTGGGGTTGTTTTAATATTTGAGGGATAACTGAGTAATACAGACATAGAAGTAGCGGCTCTTCCCATCATGTTAGTAATGAAGAGGGGTGATCAGCATCGGAAGGCTCTCCACAGTGATTTTCTTTTCTTAAAGCTGGCTGGGGGAGAGAGGGATTAAAAAAAGAGACAATTAAAAAGAGACAAAATCAAACAATTGAAGAAACATAGTAAAAAGTTGTGCATCAGCTCTTCTCTTCATTGCTCGTCTCGGCTCCTAGCATCCTTGGATTATCCTGTAAACGCAAAACAGAAACCTCTTCTGGGCAAGTTCAAGTAGTATTACTGTACAAAAGTACTCGTACATCAGTAGTAACATCAGAAGTAACTGAAATACATATGTAGAGTGTAGATACTTACTTCTCATACTAGTACTGCAGCAGAAAAAAGAAATACCATGGTTAAATACACTATCTTTTGTCAGTAGACTACTGGTCAATATGAAAGAATATGATTTGATATAAGATGATACTGGACTTGTTTTTAAGGTAATGTAATATCACCACAGCATGGGTTTTACACGCCCAACCTATGTTATCATCTCGATCTTCATCGCTCTCGACGTCACTAATGGCCAGCTTGGCATTGGCTCGCTTTTGATGTTTTTTGTCCTTGTCGTGGTCACTTTCATCCGGCTTTATATTCACCTTCATCGCTTTGGCTGAAAAATACAATTATTAAAAAAGAAAAGCGGTATAGCCTTTGTGTTCATATTTTGTTTTGCACAGAAAAATTTACTAAATACACACCTGGTTTCAGTTAAGGGTTGCTATCAGCTCCAAGCAGTATATACATCATAATACATTAGAACACAAGACAGATAATGATATAATTGCATTTTTATTTTTTTGTGTTGTGTTTGCACTATTTTTAACACACAAATAACAATGTAATTTTTGCAAATAAATGGGCAAATTCAGAAGCTGTGTATTTTTTGAAGTATTCATCACTGGAAATGTCAGAAGTGCTGGCACTCTGAGACACCGTGGTGGTGAGATGACATTAAACTTGACAAATGTTATAGCTTGTGAACATGATGTTTCTAAACTGTAATAGATGCATTGACTTACACTCAGACTCCTCTTCCTCGTCATCAGCTGCACTCTCATCTTTGTTCGCCACCTCACTCGTTATTTTCTGTCTGGCACTCCGAAAAACTGACTGGAGGACAATCGAGTCCTCATAGACCTGCAAATAGGAAAAAAAACTCCCTATACATCAGGGACTAAGAAAACTTTAGGATTTAGGATTCAATTCCTGTCCCTGCCATTGTCTTTAGGCAGAGATAATGTAAAGCACTTTGAGACAATGTAATGTTGTGAAAATGCCCTATACAAATGCGATTATTCTGTTTTCTCTGGTTTAGGTGGACTGATGTCTGTCAATTCTGAGTGTGTATATTTACCACTGCAGAAGGGATATACCAGCAGGAATGTGTTAAAACACATTATTCTCAGAACATTTACACTGCAAATGCTAAATGAGGTGTGCAGTACTGTAATTATATATGTAGCTATACTGCTTTTCATAAAAATAAATATACAGTCGGACCTCGCTAAGTCGAACTCAAAGGGACCAAAAAAAAATTTCGACTTATGGAGTTTTCGAGTTAGGGAAAACGGCGTACAGTAATAGGTGCGGGTTAATCAAGGACATTTTTCCAGCTTAATTGTCATATAACCGTTTATTATATTGTCGTTTTATACATATACATGTAGGCTACATACCGGTACATGCAACTACAGCATGTACTATCGAACAGTGCAATGAAACAGGTTATCATT
>JAODKM010000108.1:12728961-12743719 GCA_026780845.1 Petrocephalus sullivani
GTTTTAAGCTTACACTTACCAGGTGCCATTTTCGGGGCACGTACCGTACGGGAGACTATGGAGAAGCACACAGGCACAAACACTATTCAAGGCTCCTCCCGACAAGAGACTGACAAAGGTGAAGTGAAAATGGGTTAAAAGTCTTTCTTGAGACAAACCACCAGGTTGGTTATGACTCATGGAGTCATGGAGCACCGAAGGGACGCAGATTATTCCAGCCACTCCGTTTAGGAAAACTGATTGTTGGCCACATATCAATGCCCATGGTCCACTGATCCTTTGGTAAGTTAAACGGTTCCCCTATAGAAAATTCGACTAACGGAGGTTGGGAGCCGAAAATTTTTCGAGTTGAGGAGATCTAAAATACATTGGTCTTATGGGAATTCGGCCGGAGACTAACGAGTAATTCGACATAGGGAGGTTTTCGTCTTAAGGAAGGTCGACTTAGCGAGGTCTGACTGTATTATAAATATAAATGTATAAACTACAGAATTGTTCTACCTCCAATATCTGAATTTAACATGGATTCAAGGGACAGTTCCAGCAACAGACCTGGGATCCCTCCAGGTTGAAAGTCTGAGCATTATGGCAGAGAAGCATGACATCTTCCTCCAGATCTTCCACACTTCTGTACTTGTGGTTACGAACACGTTCCTAAAAACACAAGTCAATACCTTCATAATGCATTATAATGTCAGTATAAGAATTAATGATGCTATGTGCTGCATTATGAAGGTGTTTATGTTTAGTGCAAGATAGATTAGACTGTCACAGAGCATTCACAATCTATAATACACATGACTATAATGTGTTATTCCTTTTTATAAATAGTTATAGCCAGGTTTATAATACTTTATTGTTTGCATTATACTGCATTATGAAGATATGTGTAATGCAGTACAAAAACTGTTTTAAGAAAAGTGTTACCATTATTTCTCTACTGCATGTGGACTTTGGAAATAATAAAACATTTCTTTGAAACATTTTCAATTCAGGTTTGACTCTGTTCATTATCGGTGTTGGCGAGACCTTTATCTTCCTGAAGTCCACAGGCTTTCTTATCAGCTCATAGTACTCAGGTAGTTCTTTTCTGGAGGGCAACCGGACAAAAACTTCACTGAGCTTTCGGCCAGATCTGAAATGAATAAAGAAACATACTATGTGAATCTGTACAGCCTCAGTACAGCACATCATGAGTGATTTGAGTGTTCTAAGGGCACCCCCAACAGAGGGTATGCACATGACATCACAGTAGGTGGAAGTCACTGCAGTGACCTAATGAGCTGCAAAAAGACTGAGTTCAGCTTAAAAACACACAGCTAAAATGGGAAAGAGCCGCTGTGTGATTGATTATACACACTAATTTAAGAGGAAATCAGAACTATCTTTTTACAGACTGCCAAAAAATTCACTGCAACGCGCAGAAAACTGGAATGCAGGCTCAAAAACATGAGTTTGAGGTTGTCATTTCTTGTCGACAGTTATGTTTTATTTTTAGGTAAAATCATACCTTACGTTATATAATGTATTGACTATTCATCAATTAAATATTCAGGATCATTCATTTATACGGTGTAACTTTGAAGTTTTTGTCAGTACAGGTAGTTCCCGACTTATGATGGAGATGCATTCCGATGACCCCATCGTAACATCGAGACATGGCTTAGCCTACCAAGGAGTCTCAAAGAATGGTGATCAGTATGGGGTAGTCTACTGTGACTTGTTAATAATTTAACAAATTACTGTATATAATTTAGCAAAACAGAGCAATTTACAGTACCGTATGGCGTTCCTAATCTTTTTTCAATACCAACCTGAGAACAACTTGGGCATTTGGAAGGCTTTGAGAAAAATACACTCTCTAACACCGACACAACTGAACTCTGTCGATGGCTGGTGAGGGTGAGGCAGTGAGAGTGAGGGACATCCTGGCAGCTTCCAAACTTATCGTATCGCATACACTGCTACATTTGCCTGCCGCGTGAAACTTAAAATATTTTTACAATTTTGTCATATCGATATCATCATCGTAAGATCAAAAAATCGTAAGCTGAACCCTCGTAACTCGGGGACCATCTGCATTTATTTAAATAAAAAACATCCAAGATGATGCAGTGCAGACAGCCAGGAACTTTAAAAGTTTCTACAAAATATGTTGTCAGGAAACCTGATTGTTGGCCACATATCAATGCCCATGGCCCACTGATCCTTTGGTAAGTTAAACGGTTCCCTATCTAGTCCAACTGGCTTTAAACAGATAATCTTTTGTTTCGCAGTTTCCCCAGCTAAAATCAGCCATGTTGCAGCATATTTTGCCACTCAATCCATCTAAGGAGGCATTCTGGTAGGAAAGTGATGTTGATGGATACCCTCTATGGACATTTTTCTGAATTAAAATTATATTTATCATATTAAAATCAGATTAAGCAGGATAACATTAATAAATTAATATAATGTATAAAATATTAACATAATAAAATACATTTTAGTGCATATAGAACCAAATGGCTGTACAATGCTTTGCTGGATGATGTTATATGAAGCTGATATATACCCCAGTCAGAAATCCACTCGGTTAACTGTTATGGGGCCTACCACCACTTATTCCCAGTAGATACAGCAAAATGCTAACATAAAAAGGACTGGCAGATATGGTCATAAGACAGTCATCTCTTTGGCCCAGAATTTCAATGATACAGAATATACCTGTCAGCACTCTTATGCAATAGCCCTGGGTATAGCTGGTGTCATAGCAACATAGAACAGCACCCCCGCTAACAATTATTGTGGTGGTTTCCTTCATATTGTGATCCTAAAAATGAACCATGTTTACTTGCTCAGATTATAGAAATAATAATTATATTTTGGACAAAGCAGCACAACATTTGTTTGATGGGATTATATGTGTCTGAGTGAAAAACCAAGTTTACCAAGATAAAATTGCCTTTTGAAGTGGAAAATTCTGTAGTTTTTCAGGCCATTATAATATTTATACATGGCCAAATCACTTTTGTCAGGCGACTTGGTCAAAGCAGAGTGAGTGAATGAAAGCTGTCCCATGTGGTACAAACCAACAGAAGGACTACTGTGGGACAAATGGCAAATCATTTTGATGATGATCATGGGGTAACGTTTCATGGCACACAATGGATAGGGACATGCTGCGCATGGGGCTACAGAACTGTGGATCCTGATTGGCCACAGATGCTTGACATATACCGGGCTATCCACATGATGCAACAAAAACGTTCTTCCATTGCACCGAAGTCCGATCCTTTCATGCCCATTGTAGGTGCTTTTGATGGTGGACTGGGATTAGCATTAGCAAGACTAACCTGTCGCTACATAGCTGCACATGCACCACGAGAAATGATGATGTGATGAGGTGATCATCATAGAAATTTTCTGCCATTTGTGCCACAATGGCCTTCTGCTGGCTCATACCAGATGGGTTAGCCTTTGTTCAAATTTGACATCGACGAGTCCTAGCTGCCCTACACCCTATCGGCGGATTGCGGTTTTTCTCTCCTTAGAACACACTCAGCAGGTACCATGGCTAACCATTAGCGTCCAACAAGGCTTGCAATTTTGGAGATGCTCAGACCCAATCGCCTGCCTGTAATGATTTGGCCCTTGTCAAAATCACAGATATGTATCCCTGTCCATCCATCCATCCATCCATCCATCCATTTTCTGAAACCGCTTACCCTCCTGGGTCACGGGGGGTCTGGAGCCTATCCCGGAAGCTATGGACACGAGGCAGGAAACAACCCAGGACAGGGGGCCAGCCCATCACTACACCACCATGTCACCCCTCTTTTTGCTGATACACCATTTTTTTTTTGCATGGTGCTGATCATGATGCTTTGGCTCTATATATATTACATACACACACTGACTGTGGTATTGAGGTTTTGTAGAATTCATTGAGTGTTTAATAAACTGTAATTTTATAAGTAATATACTTATTCAAAGGGACAGTCGTTCTGGGTAGCTTACATTTTTACAAACATAATTATGACTTCACTAAAAACAACTTACTGTCTTAGTCTTACCCATCTTTGTAGTTGATGACAGTCTCCACAATGGCATTCATCTGCTTGGTAAGTTTTGGGGGGTTGGGGGGGAACTTCTCTGCCGGGGGTCGGCCACGCCTCTTTTTCACAATTTCCCCGTCTTCCTTCCTCATTTCCTTGACAACGTGCCTCCTGCGCTTTCGCTTCTTTAGACGGACCTCCTCCATTTCCTCTAAGTTCCCACCTTCAGACTCCTGCATATAAATAATTTAAAAAATGGTTTATTACTTGGGATTTGTCTTTTAGATATCAACAAAATGTACTGTAATCGACCAAATGACAAATAAAAAATGTTAGTGGGTCTGTCAATCATGAGCAGACTGCATTCAGGTTTACGTAGAGACAAACAAAACTTAAAATGTGGAAATTCATTATGAAACCTGTAATATCATATCTTCAAATTCCCCCATTATAGTTCTGGATTATTCCATCTTTTCTATGTCTACAGAATAGCCAAAAATGTGACGAAAGCTTTGGGGAGTCAATAGCTAACTTGACACTTTTATCCACCGAAGGCTACTTTTCGTATTGAAGCTCCTACAGAACAAGAGTCACATCTGTCACTGCTGGAAAGTGACAACCTTCGGAAAACAAATCCTTCAAAGCTACTTGTCCAGAGGCCAGCCAGAATACCCTGGCCCACTTATAACCAGGTATAATCTGGAAACAGCTTAAGCCATTCCTCAGGAAACTGTTTTGAATCAGCTACAACTGATTCATTTACTGGTAAGTCCATCCATGACTTTTATTTAAGAATATTACATTAAAGAGTAACAGTTAACATGCTACTAGTAATTTTGTTAACAGCAATACATAAAAATACTACATGAATTTAGCATAAAATAATAGAAACTTGAAACCCTGGATGAGCAGCTAGAAGATAGATGGAATATAATTATACTCACTGAATTTTAAAGTTTAATTCGATACAAAAAACGATATAGGCAGAACAATGGTAAATGTTAAATTGTTATGCCTACAAAGACTGTAGTATTTTACAGTTATATTTTGCGGAAAATATATGACTGTCGCTTGGTATACGTTACGATGAATGACCAGTCTAATTAGTTGAGTCGCCACACAATTAAACATACACTTCATTTCCGGAGATAATCTGCAGAAGGCTGCGTTGTTTTGCAGGCATGTACACAATATAAACCGCTGCCACATCTGCATTTTGCTTGATATGACATAACATACCTCAGTATGCAGAGAAAAATGAAGGATAGACTTAGTTTTTAGGAAGCATATAATAATTGATTGCAACCACCCGCTGAATTTCATTATTATTTCAATAGCAAACTATAAAATATTAGGAGGAGAGAAGAAGCATTCATAACTAATGGCTGAATATATATTAACATGCTGAATTACAGTATTAGCACTGTGTGAAGGCGACTAGCTGCATTCCTGTAACAAACGACAATGACACTGTAGATTCTGATAATATGAAACACGATTTACTTCACATTCTTCAAGAGTGTTTAGTAATCTCACTATCTTAATACTGCTAAAGTTACTACATTGTAGAACATTTTTACGGCAAAAGATCTCACAGCAATAAGCATACGTCTTATATATCCATGCATATATGGCTATTATAATAACCAATATATGATACAGTGCACGATAAATATAAAAATGCAAATAGTACAGAAAGACCCTTGACTTCAAGAGGCTTGCATTTCCAAAGTATAAAGTACTCTCAGAGTCCGTCATGCCTGCAGCATAAAATATGTCAAATATTCCTGAACTATGCAAAAAGATGAAATTAATCAGCCTGGCATTTCTTCTCAATCTTATTTCTTTTGTTCACGCAGAGAGGAGAGGCATCAGCAGTCCTTCCTATCTCCCTTCTGCAGACAGAACGAGCTTACTCTCCTAGATTTTTCATCTTCCACACTGCAGCACCACGGTAAACGCTGCTAGTGCATTTCCATTGCAGAGCAATGAAATAGCACAAAGACATTTCGTGAGGCTAGCATTAACAATACACTAGGCAGAGAGATGTGTTCTAAGAGAACTGCACCTAATATGACCAGTCCACCCGGCGTGCTGAGAAAGGAAGGAGGAAAAAAAAAAAAGCCTGAGCAGGGAGATTTAACTCAAAAGCCTCAACAGCCAGCCGATGCTTGAATCCAGCAAACAACAAATACATATCCTCAGGGATCTTGTGGGAGCAGGCCTAATAATCAACGGCAAAATCTCCATCATTCTCCGAGAGAATGCAGAATATTCCACAGCAAACGTAAATACCGGAGACGAGCGAATACAGCAAAGACGACAGGGACAGGAAAATCTGTTAATAATTGGTTGACTGCGGTAAGTTTAAAACGCTTCAAGCGTCTCCTCCGAGAGCTGCAGTTATTTTGGCTGAATTCCAGAGGATAAAGCATTATCTATATAATAAAAAGAGAACTGCTGCATGCATTTTGTGATGTTCCTTTTCAGTATAATCGCCACAAGTAAAAGGCTGCCTTTGCTGAGAATATATTTGATCTGTTGCACACTTACATGTTGTGTCTGTGATGTAGCCTCTCTAAATCCTGTGGATAAAAATAAAGAAGGATATTTACCTGACTGCAATCAGTAGGCCGGCTATCAGAAATCACAGTTAGTGGGGATAAAATTAACAACCCAGCAAAGCTGCGTGCAGCTAGTCTCTTCATCAGCTGATCAGTCAAACAGAGAGCTGGGGGAATGCTATGTTTTCAGATACAAGTAATTTTATCTTTTCTGTTTGAAAATTTAATACTGAATGAATTATCCGCTCCAGCTCTGCAATTTCATTCTTCTCTGTGCAAGGCCTGAAATCTTTCTCCCAAGGCTTCTTATAATATTGACAACCACTTACCAGCTTTTTTTTCTTTTTCCACGTGTTTAAGCGGTCGGATCTATTTTTCTTTATTATTAGTATTATTTCGTTTTACATGCGGTTTCATTTGGCGAAACAGAGATGCTTGCTTTAATGCACACTTCAGCACTGCCCTATCTTAAAATCCAATCACTGCACAGGCAATTTGTCAAGCACAGCAACAAATAATGATGTAATGGTTGATGAAGTCTATGCTTACAATCACGCTGCAGTTGTTGAGTTATAATTGGGTGAAAAAAAGCAAATATCTCATCGAACTGTGTGTGTCATTTTTATAAAGAATTAAATTGACTATATTTTCAATTACTATTCCATTAAGACACAAAATTCACACCTGTAGGAAGTGCAAAAGTAGCCTCAAAGTCAAATTCACTTTGAGCAACTGACTGTAAATATCTGCATGAGATATTTAATAAACCACCTGTGTCCTAAAAATTCTAAATGAAATCCTAGCAGAGCTATGTAGAACTGCGAAATTCAGCCAGGATGAAAATTAATGTCACACACACTTTTAAAAAAAGATTTGTGAAGTTTTTGAGAAGAAACTGAGGTGTCAAAACTGCAGTCATTTTTGCACAGCTCTTTGCAGATTTGCAAAACTTCTCCACACTCTACATACATACTCAGAAGCTAGTGCCTAGGTAGTATAACTATTTTTATGCACAAAGTAGCAATATATCACATGCTTGAAAAAATTACAGGAAATGGCACAATTGGACGAATAATTTTTTTTTTGGAATAAAGTGGAGTAAATGTAAATGAAAGTTGCAGTAATAGGTTTGTTATTATATGATAAAAATTTTTTTTTGCATATTATGCATTTCCAAATTAATAGTGTAAATGAGCATACCTTATTTTACATACCATAACAATTTTTTTATATATGCATATTTTGTGGGCAGGATTATTGAAGACAGCTACTGAGATGAAAAGCAACTGTGTTGTGTACCATCAAATTAACATTATTATTTTTAAATCTTAATTTAATTATATATTATTATTAATAAATAATATTATACAGAGTTATTATTTCAAACTCTATATTGTATACTTGTAACCTCAAGCTGAAATGTGTGACTCTTGTTATGTTATATGTCTTATACATGTCTACTCATGCCTAATTTTGATTAGTGGGGCACTAATTAACCCTGTTTTTAGACAGAATATACTACGAATGTGGTAAACAGTATATATAATTTCAGCATAAACAATGTAGGCCTACCTCTGAAGTGTGAATAAACCATTCTCAAGCACCATTCTTAAAAAAAGGTGAAAAGCTTTAATTTTACTTCATATTGCAGCACTAATGTCTTGAATGTCTGCTGAATAGAATCCAGGGCAGAATTTAATCCATTGTCAGTTTCCCAGCCTTGGTTGCATTTTCCTCATATTTTCGTTTTCATTTACACAATAATATGATTTAGCTACAGTCCTCAAGATGTATACCTACAGTATACAGTGTTGCGCGATTACACTACATGAGGGTCTAAATTCCAGATGTCAAACATGCACATTACTTCCAATGATCAAGACATTTAAAATGTCTAAAAGACAAATTCAAGACCAAATTCACATGCTATCGGAAAACTGCGGAATATAATGAAACCATTTAGCACTGGGCATGCAAAGAATTCAGAATGCAGCATAAATTCATCTTTCTTTCACTTTGGTTGTTTCCATAAATGTATACATTTTCAAAAGGGATTCAAGCTGTGAACCTGTATGCCTTCAAAGAGCTGAATAAATTAAAGGCTTACATTTGCATTTAATATATAAAAAAGCAAATTTAGATATTGAAATTCAAATTGTA
Organism: Petrocephalus sullivani; assembly: GCA_026780845.1. Taxonomy (NCBI): domain Eukaryota; kingdom Metazoa; phylum Chordata; class Actinopteri; order Osteoglossiformes; family Mormyridae; genus Petrocephalus; species Petrocephalus sullivani. Next base: position 12,737,723 of record JAODKM010000108.1, read on the forward strand.
TTATTTTGGACATGAATATAAAATCTGCCTTTTACATAATACAAAAAACACAATAACAATTCAACTTAAATGCAAATTCTGTCACTTTTGACACTAATCTCATTCTGTAGACTGCACATCATCCCAAACCAAATCTGGAACTATATATTCTGTTTACCACCAAAGCTTGACATTTTTCTTGGAAAAAACAGTATAGCATAATATGATAACAGATATGGCTATGGTCTGAATGATCGTTCTAATTCCAGCTATCGACTAGCACCCGGAAAATAATTGTTTAAAATGTACATGATATATATGGGAGGTATATGGGCACATCAGCAGGTGCTTGTACTAAACAACAGATAAAATGGGTTCAAGCCAATACATTAGAAATCTACGACGGAGAGCAGATGCTACTTGACTAGCACTATAGCTATCGCTAGTTCAAGGCTAGGCTCAGAGTAAACTGCATAACCTACATAAGGTTAGGTGAGTAGCTAGTTATTTTGCCTAATAATTAATTGAGTAATTAATTAATTATTGTTTTATATGAATGACTAAATAGATTCATTTTTCTTTTCCAAGCAAAGATCAAGTGACATTGGACACTCACAAGTAAATGGCTAAGCGGCCACATAGGACAGAGATCCATCTGTGTAAATTGAGACAGTATTTATATAATACTGTCTCCGATGATCTTTAACTAGAAAGGCCAGAAAGACAATAAATGATAATGGAATTTTCCCAAAGTATTTTGATGAGCCATTTTCACATTTAAGGTTGCAAAAGAACAAAGAAAGATAATCAATTTACAAACAGTTACATACAGAGAGGAAGTGGTTCTGTGAGTAGCAATATTGCTTTACAACTCCTAGGTTATGGGTTTGAATCCCAATTCCAATTCAGTTATGTGGAATCAACAAGGTCTATCTGTGATGTGCAGTTCAAGAAAATCTAGTTAGGCTAACTGATGCTTCTAAATTGCCTGTAATTTTTCAACTATGTGCCTTATGATGGACTGGTATCATGACCCTGACAAGCAGTTAGAAGATGGATAATCATAGATCATTTAGGATAGAACAATTCTTTGATGCACCTCCATGTCCAGTTAATTATTTGCTTGTCAATTTTTTGGCAACCAAATTCAAAACTAAATTACTGCAATGTATACAAATATACAAATATGTAGTGTATATAAGCAAGCTTGCTGGAAGTAAGGAGAAGGTACACATGCTGGTGCAAAGCGGACACATTATTATTTACTCTATTTTCACAATGATCACTTCAGCACGAAGATTATGCTCTCGGTTATTTCCGTGAGAAATCCTGATGCTGCTAGAAACGTATTATGTAAAACTAGTATTATATTGCCTTCAGCCTTCACTAGTCTCATATCAGCAAATAAATTTACGATACTTACATTACTTATTCCACCGTGCATTTGTCTAAGTACCTACATAGCAGTCATCAAAGGCTCTGTATACAGACGTGTCTGATCCACACATAGGCTAAGACATGATGTACCTGTGACCAGAATTTCTTCTGTGTTGGCATCACTGGAAGCTCCATTTCAGCAGGGGTGGCAGCCACAGCTGTATCTACAGCCCTTTGTCTCCTCCTCCTCTTTGTCTCCAAAACAACATTCAGACTCCATTTTGTTTTCAATAATCCAGCATGGCAGCTCATTCTTCAACAAATGCGCCTCATATTTCGGGTTCTTGGCCTCTCAGTGCTACCAGTTGCTATCCATTACCTGAAAAGAACCAAGTAATGCATTTTAAACTCACAGGTGCTGTGGATTTATCTGGTCCATTGACAAGTGCTACATCTTAGAGACTCATCTTTCATTTCCCCAAACACAATCCTAAATGACTCATAATTGTTATTAATAAAATATTAAACGTATGTGAATATATAGACCCAATTAAGAAAATTATCCTTGATGTTTCTTTTTCCCCTTTTCAACTGAAACAAGTCCCCCCAAGGAGCATTAACATTAATGAAACAATTTTTAAAGAGAGAATTATTCATGTGAATTTGAATAATGTTTTTAAAATTCATCTCAGAAAAGATTAAACAGGTTCGAAAGCTAATTAAAGAAACATTGTGAAGAGAAAAAAAATCGTGATATATATACAGACACACACACACACACATACATACATGAGAGAGTATGGTGTTCCATACCTTTGAAAAGATTTTATGCATTTTTACCATGACTTTTAGATGACTGTTTTTTCATGTACGTGATATCAACCTTGAACAGGAGGATGAAAATAGCATCCAGGTACAGGAGTTAACGTAAAATAATATGTCATTATTCTTGGCAAGGTCCTTTGTTAGTCTTTAATGTAATTTAGCACCATTTTATTTGTTTATTGTGGGCATGAGTGACAGTCATTTCAGCATTTTTCATGATATTTATTAATATCCATGAAAGAAAGCCCTTCATGGACTAGAATCGATTTTATCTTAAGCTTCTCAGTTCCTTCTATTTTCATTTCAGCCTTTATTTCTGTTTCTATTATGCATATGCATGCAATGTTAATCGGCTGCATACCTTATTTTACTTATATTTCACAAACACAAAAATTCTATAAATAACCACATGTGTTACTGTTTCCCCCAGTGAAATATGAACATGTGGCCATTCACATTGATTTCCATACTGCACAGACCTGTGATCCACAGTAATTCCTCTGATGTTTGTTGCCATGACAACAGTAAATTAGTAGTGGATTTCACCCAGGGTAACAAATGAGAATTCTCTTTATATCTGCTGTAGCACTGCTACACTGATTCACTACTCAAAATCCAAGGATAAGCTTGACTGTGTCCTACACATATAAAGTGGTGCCCATGTATTCTATGGCTTAGAAAAAAGGACTGCCCTTTGACTCTCTGGATGACCTAGGCTACTGAACTGCATGACTCCAAATCTGTATGCAGCAACATAAAAACAGTTCAATTGCCATATATTAACATCATAGTCAACTAAACATATACTATTCAGTTGCATTATTATGCTTTTACCCAAGTTGCACAGTCTGCATACGCAGTTTGCATCACACAGTCTGTTACAGTGCATTACTGACCATACAAATCATGCTTACATAGTGCTTCTATTTAAAGGCACCATATATTTTTACCTAAGAGTATTTAACAGTGCCAAGAGCTAGAATAACACTCCCGCAGTAAAGTACTGCAACCCAGGAGACACTTCTGGACGCTGATGCCCCCATCTCTCTTTACCCCTCCATGTGTGTGTGCGTGTGTGTACATTCATAGCCTAATTACCAAATACTGCCAGCTAGGTTGTTAACATCAGTTCTTCTACATTCATTTTCATATGACTAAAATTGTATTATCATGGACATATATTGTTGACAGTGACGATGATCGATGTAGCCATTGTTTTTGTCAGCTGTTAAGCTCTCCCATCTCACATCAGCTTCATGAGGTACAAATATTCATATTAAAATTTGCCGTTATTGCAGAGATGTTCATGGTCATTTTTACATGCGTCACGCTACCATGAGCATTTTTAGCTCAGCATTAATTATTCAGGTCACAACATTCAAAAATCAATGCAACAAAGAAACAAAGGAAGGTTTTATCTGTTGCCTCTGTTTGGGAATAAATTACTTCATATATACATTTTGTTTATGTATGCATGTACCGGAACACTTCCTGAATAACTGACAACTGGCAATTTAACAGTTACAGCTGAAGAATAAAAAATGCTATGCTGTTTTTCATGTCAGAAGCAATATGTTTCATAATTAAACAGCTAATTAAATCATGGCTTACCCAAATGCGACTGTGGCAAATAGCTGCCTGTCCAGAAAAAATCATATATTTACTTATTTTCTATTACATACTAATCAACATGACATACTACATACTAATCAGAAACTTTATGCAGCTACCTGAATAGCATCGTATTGTGTAATGTGAAGGGAGAAGAATGACATTTGTCAAATGGAAGATCTTCAAAATAATACAGTATATGCAATGAATTTATAATTCATAATTTGTAATTAATTATCTATTCCATGGATCCAGCATAGGATCATAGTGATCTCAGAGCCTACCCCAGGAAGCCTGTGGCAGGAGGCAGGGAACACTCAGGTCAGAATGCCTGTAAAATACAGGCCACGCACTCACACTATGGCCAATTTAGAGAGACAAATTCACCCCACATTTTTGGACCGCAGAAAGGGACAGGAGTAGCTTGAGGAAACTCATGCCAGCATGAGGAGCCTACCACACACAAAGCCAGGGGCAATAGCTCTGATGATAAGAATATTGGCATTATGGGCACACTGCGTGCAGTCACTTCTGAAGAATATTTGTTTTCATTGTTTTCATTTTTGTATTGTACTAAAGGTGTAGTGTTTAATGGACATAGATTTCAAAATGCATAATTATTTCTTGTGTAACTGGAGTCAAAATATGATTGATGAGATAGCAAAACGAGATTATTTACACTATACATTTCAAATACATTTCTATTCATTAAAAAAAATGAATAGAACATTTGTGGAATGGGTAATATTAAATATAACCAAAAGGGGGCAGCAAGGACCAACAACTTATAAAAATGACAAGGACAATTTCCTGTTAATAATTTATCAGTGAATTAAAACAGAAATCATCAGAATAATTGACTACACAGATTCATATGTATGAAATTTTGCCTTTACAAAATTTCCATAGTACACATCATATATCATAAATCTTTCACATACAGACTACTTAAAAATAAAGCAAGGTAATCAAAAACGAAGTCCAAAATACCAGTCGTGCCAGTTGACTTCGATTCATTAATCCATCTTCCACAAAGATGCTTATTCTGGACAGAGTCACGCAAGTCACACACTGTGGTGGCAGCATAGCGCTCAAGGCAGGAACATCCCGGGAAGAATGCCGCCCAGACAAACTAGTATTATTATTTATTAAAACAATTAGTCACAAGTGCTTCTTCAAATGCCTGTTTTTAATTTGACTGCTATACTGTCATCCAGAAAGGCAAACATCTACAGTATGTTGAAGAAGTGATGCATTATGGGACAAAGTGATGTGCACACCCTGTCAAGGACAACACCCCCTGAATGGGGAATGGCGAGTAACAACAACATTTCTATCAAGTTCATTATTTGTGAATTCACAATTGGATGCTAATATATATGAAAAGCATTTAAAAGAAGAGCCCAATGAATTTATCAAAATCACAGAATTCTATACATGAACATGACTTACATTGGTCATCTACAAGTAGTTAAAGGATCGACAGATTTTATACATAGTTTTAGTTTATACTAACATTACCTTATTGTTACTTAAATGATTTAAAACCTTTAAATCTCTTTACATTTAATGATTTACATTTGCCTATAGCAGAATACTACTGTTAGGTAGCATATTGCTTTACTGAACCTAAATGAATTCATATATATGAAAATGTTAAGCAAAACATGATGCACATTTAGACTGGTCAACATCCCAAAATCTATGTGTCTTAAGTGGATCTAAAACCTGCCAGTAGATTCCACCCCACGCCATAAAAGCTGCCAAAACGCAGAGCCCAGGGGAGAGAAGTACTCAATCTTCTTTGGCATGTACTGCACATGTACTTGTCCACTTGTTGAGGATGAGTCATCTGACTGTTTTCCACTTCTCAGTGGACCACTGCCTGTGTCTTTACTCACAAAAATAGTCATAGTAATTTATTGTAATGTCAAAAGGGGTTTATGCACTGCGGCCCAAGCATACTATCCCTCTCTCAGCACTGTACTTCATGAAAGTGCAGATTTTAAACTGGAATTAGGAGTCAACAAGCTCATCTGGTTAATCTAAAAATTGAACATCAAGGGGAATGTTCTTCATTTCACAGTCACTTCTATATGATGATGTCTTTTCCCTGTGACTTCCCTGGCAGTAGGGCTGCCCCCGACTAAAGATATTCCTAGTCGACTAACACTCCTGCATTTTAGCGATTAGTCGAATAATCGT
>JAODKM010000108.1:12751457-12767673 GCA_026780845.1 Petrocephalus sullivani
AAGTCTCGTCTCGTTCTCGTGAACCCAGTCTCGTGTCTCGTCTCGTCTCGTGGGAAAAGCGTCTCGTCACACCCCTAATAATTTGGTATGTAAATGGTTTATGAATGGGTAACATACGCCCATAGCAAATGCACTGCAGCAGGAAGTTGTATTCTAAACTGGTAACACATTTCAAAGTAGTCGTCAATGTCACTTTAAGAATATTTATTGTGCAAAACTGCAATTTTAGAAAAAAAAATATGGAAAACCTTTAAAATAACCTTTTCGTGCTTTTATCACCAAAATATCTTCAATTAAAAATACAGGTTGGTTTTGTAAACTGTAGCTAAGCAGAAAACAATTAAGACACAGAACCAAAAGCTATAAAAAGAATAAAATTAGGCTAGTTGCATGACTCCATCCCTATTCGGATGAAGACCATCCAATGTGCATACTTACTTAAAATAGATTGCTCGTGTTACCTCACTTTGCAATCACTGTCGCCCGGCATATTTTGCAGATTATGTTTTTCTGCTCAGTAATGAGACCTTAAATCCAAACCATGCATGTCCATATTATAGAAGTTGCACCAGTCTTTGTAATATTATTAAGAAATCGTTTACATTTAGCTTGATAGTGCTGCCGACGTTTCATTACATTATTAATGTATATTTAGATCCATAACAAAGGGTTTTATCGACTATAACTGAGATTTTATTAGATTAATCATATGTACATTAGATTTTATTACATTATTGATGTATATTCAGGTCTTTTTTTTTTTTTAACTGTCAGGGCTTTGTTGCTTATCACATCAGAATTACACACTCGCATAAACATGCTAACTTCAACTTCATGAACATTGCAACTGCTTCAGTCTGCATGTGCCTGAAAATGTAAATTACGTGTTATCTAACTAGCCCTGCAGTTAAATACATATCAGAACTAAAATTCCTAACATTGTAGATTTTGTATTTTATATAGGTTATACCCAATAAATCATTTACCGAGTGAGAGGCATGCCCAAACCGGAATGAGCGCGGAGCTGTGTTTTATTTAAAGGCAGGAGCGGGGGCCCTGTCTCACTCCAATACCGAGTCTGAGGCATGCCCAAATCGGAATGAGCGCGGAGCGGTGTTTTATTTAAAGGCAGGAGCGGGGACCCTGTCTCACTCCAATACCGAGTCTGAGGCATGCCCAAATCGGAATGAGCGAGGAGCGGTGTTTTATTTAAAGGCAGGAGCGGGGGCCCTGTCTCACTCCAATACCGAGTCTGAGGCATGCCCAAATCGGAATGAGCGCGGAGTGGTGTTTTATTTAAAGGCAGGAGCGGGGGCTCTGTCTCACCTCAATACCGAGTCTGAGGCATGCCCAAATCGGAATGAGCGTGGAGCGATTTCACTGGAGCGGGATGACATTTTATTGGAGCGCGGACCAGTATTGAGCGGAGGAGCAGGCTGAGCCAACAGCCTCGTGGGCAAGGAGCGGAAATTCTCACCGCTCCGCTCCGCTCACATGCTCTGGTCATCATCAGCCACTACCGCGGTAGGCTGGTGTAATCAAAATCTCTCCCGTTGGCCAAATATATATCGCATACCGTTTATACCGCTTATTCCGCACACCCCTATTCCCTACCATCACTGATACCGACCAAGGCACCCACCAACTGGAAAAGCAATGAAATGCCATGATGCATTGGGGTGGGGCAGAAGACAGAAGTTCCACATTTGGTATCCTCAACAAAGTCCAGCAGAACAGGAATGCATGACACAAATAATAAGACGCAATAATAGAAGACCATCCAAAAGACAAGTTGATCAGCCCAGATGTTGCTAGTTCTGTTATGGAGCACCGGAGCAACTCCAAGATACTGAGGGCAGAGGACTTTATTCACCAAGATATGGTTTGAAAAACAATAGTATGCAAAAAACATCAAAAACAGAATGAAAAAGAAAATCAGATGAAACAGCAAAGGCAATGCAAAGCCATGCTAATTATCAAAACAGTGAAGCCTCTGAGAAAGTCAAATGACAATAATGTTACATTTATATAGTCCCTTACACAATCCCAAAGTCACTTTACATACAACAAAAATAGATCAGTAATCGGTAAAGGAGGAAGAGACAGAAGAGAAATGCTCATGGAAAAGAAATGTCTAATTCAGATTTGAGGGAAGAAAGAACAGTCACGGAGAGTGTGGAAGAGGGTTCCACAGTTTGGGGGCCATGGCACTGAAGGACCTGCCAGCCATGGTGGAAAGTCTAGTGTGTGGATCACCAAGGAGATTATTATTAGAGAGGGTGAGTTGGGAGTCAAGTGGTCACTGAGATAGCAAAGAGAGAGGCTATGCAAAGCTTTATAAGTGAGAAGCAATATTTTAAATTTGAAATGATACTGAACCAATAACTAGTGCAGCTGAGAGAGGATGGGTGTGATGTGAGTGGAGCGTTTTGTGTAAGTGAGAACTCTAGCTGCTGAGTTCTGAATATACTGAAGCTTCTGTATAGATTTAGCAGGGAGACCAAAGAAAAGGGAAGTGCAATAGTCAATACCGGATGTAAGGATGGCATGAACCAGAGTATGGGCATCAGTACTGGACAGAAATGGGTATATACCTGAATAAGGGGAACTGTGGGCAGGGATGGAAAAAGTCAAATTTACAAACCTATTTTGCCTGCACATTTCACCCATAGAACAGGAGTGAAGGTTCATGATAGTCTTGGTTCTTCCAAGAGATTCAAGGTGCTTAATCAAGCCAAAAGTTCTTATACTGGTACTATCTGAGGAATCATGATTTAAGGAATTTAAGTTTAAAATTACAGTTCAATGTTGTAGTGTTTCTGAAGAAAATGTTACCTACACAATATATTTGAGGAACAAATTCTTAAGTATAATGAGATTAACGTTTACCCTCCCACAAATATGTTTAAAGTATTTTGCTGCATGAAACTACACTGAGGCATGACTTGCTGTTGGTTAGAAATGTGCAAGAGCCTTAGTGGAGGCAGATTCTGTTGACAAGCAATCACAAATGTTTCCAGCACCCAGGATAAACATTAAGATACCTGGAATAGGTTGGTTTGTCATCCATGAAACTGAAAAGTTTGGAATTTCTCTCCAGGCTCCAACAAGAAAACTGAAAACATTCCAAATTTAACCTTTTGTATTACATATAAGATATATAAGACAAGTGACAGGGTCCATGACATTTTAGTATTGTTAGCTATATGAAAAAATAGCTCTTAAAAAGATTATTAAAAGAAAAAAACATGGTGTTCATCACAATATGGTGATTTTCAGACAAACACATTTATGACTTTATATTTAATCTCATTAAACTTCATCACTTGAAAGGCACAGTTCTTTAGATAAAAAATTATTCTGCAAAAATGTGCTACAAAAAATAGCTGCAGTAAACTGCAACATGACTGGACACTCCAGCACAGTTTTACGATCCTGAAATGTCATTCATTCATTAACTATGCCACACCAAGTAATTACCAACTAAACCCTCATAAAAGATCACTTGTAATACAAAATAATCTTGTAATGAATTAAAAACAGAACAAGTGTGAGTCTTTTTTATAGACAAAACACAACATCAAACATCAAAACCTGAATGATTCTGACCTGTTATTAAAAAATATTTATTGGGTCTAACATAACATATATGACACAAAGCAAAGAGGTGAAGCAAAATGGATACCTTGGTGCAGTGAAAGAAATTAATTTTACATCAGCCAAGATGTAGTTCATAATTGTAATACTGACAAGGATCCTGAGTATAAAACAAATTATCCATGTAAGAAAATAGACTGATGAATAATGAGCTATTAAATACAATAACTGTTCATCCCTGAGTAATATCCATACTCATACAACTACCCGATACAACTTCTAGAGTAGTATTAATGATAAAATTTCAGTTAATACTTCAGATAAGGTTATTAATTTCGAGTTAACTTTCTTTGCCAACTGAAAAAGTAGTTTAATGGACATTACGTTCAGACATAAAAAACCCCTTGGCACTATATGTTGACTCTACTGCTGCAGGACAGAAGCAATAAATCACATTTGTGTATTATTCCAGATGCCACCGTTGTGGTTTGCGCATTCCTTTGAATTAGAGAACATGTGCACGCGAAGAACATCCACATGGCTACAAAACTCAGGTCCATCATTTAAGACGTGTTTACAAACAAACTAATTATTAACTGTTCTTTTGTTTTGAAAAGCCCTAGATTTATCTATAGTTCAGTAAGTGAAAGCCTATTATAAACCATAGACTCTACGAGTAGTATTTAACCAATATTTCAGACAATAACTCACACAGCAAAATTTCAGGACTGGCATGATCTAAGCACTACTGTACATGTGATACACTGTCAGTCACCAAAGTGTGATCAAAAGATTGAATATGAGGTAACTGTTGTGACCAATCTTGAACCTTTTTTCTGTACAATCCATTCTTCAAAATTCTAATGAAAAATACCAAATGATTTGATAAGATTTGGAAGATTTGGAAGGAAGTTCATGACAAGTGTTGTAAATATAACTTTAAAGTAATCAGGTTTTCACAAACAGGATCTCAATATCCATCCATCCATCCATCCATTTTCTAAAACCACATGTCCTACTCAGGATTGCAGGGGGTCTAGGGCCTATCCCGGAAGCTACGTGCGCAAGGCTTGGAACAACCCAGCATTTTCTGCCATCCTATGCAATTATGCATTTAAAACAGATCAAGCACAAAGACTCAAATAAAAATATCACCCACTATAGTACCTTATCAAGTAGCATATTTTCGTTTATCCATTTAGTCTATTACTTTTAAATAAATGTCGAGCCATATACGTAGCCATAAACAATATTCAAGTGCGTGTTTTCCTGTATTGTTTTCTGGGCATTGATTCTTAGGAATTTATTAACTTTGTTGTACTGATATTGTAAACTGTAATATCATCCATCACAAAACCATACTGTTGGAGTCCATTTAATGAACAAGTTTCAATTTCATGCATCTCAAGTAAGTAAAAATGAATGACTGCTTCTCCTGTCCACCTGTAAGACATATAGCACATCTTTGACCCATGTCAAATGATCCATTAAGTGCAGCCTAAGGATCAGGCATAAGTATGCAATACTCCCACTATCAAACTGAAACTGCTCCAGCAGTATGCTTTCATGAGCTGGGGGCAGCTGTTCTAATTGGGGGGTTATGGGAGGAGGGTAAACAGATTTAGTGTGGGGAAGTGAAACTCGGGAGGGAGGCCAGGAGAAATAACACTGTCAATGTATCATTGCACATCCCCTGCCAATGATTTTAGTACAGTCTCCTATTCAGTGCAGATTCATTGCCACTGTTCACAGTAGCTACTGTGACAGAAGAAACGTTATCACCGTGTGCAATACTCACATTTCCAAATACAAGAGTCATGTATCATGAATTAGTAGCTGACTCCTGTCTTAATTCCATGCTTTCAGCATGATGAAAAATGCCCACTAAGGATCACGGTACAGCATTTTCAGCCAGTAGGCCTACAAGGACCACATAATTCCTCTTCATCTTAAGTGGACTTGTATGATCCCACTACCAGTGGCTTCTACTGCATTTATATCCATCATGGGCTCTATGGAAGAAGGACTGGGTGAAAAAATTATAATTTCAATCACCATGGATGTGGATGCATACCAGTATTGAAATCCTCCAGCAATCACTGCAGCCATGGATGACACAAATAAACTATTTATAATTCCATAATTACGGTGGAATCACACCACTAGTCAGCTTTACTACAATGCAACTAATGTGTTCCTGAAAAACTTTGCGTTCACCAAAATCACATAAAATATACATCTAATGGAGAAAATAGGGTTAGGGGAATGTGTCTTCAAAACTTAGTAACTGATGCCAAACAAAACGAATGAGGTTATAAAAACAATGATACCAGTGGTTAATATTGTAATTACTTGCATTTTAAATAAGAAATAATAATAATACATTAATAAATTATATTATATACATCTCTTATGGGTCTCATGAGTCAAATTTGCTAAGTTGTCGATTGCTGAGAGTTGGAAATAGTGATAATCAAAACAATGTTTCATGAACCATTTGCTGTATTTTCTGACCCCGCTAAATGGTGCTCTTGGTTGGGGTATGCTTTGAACAGAGAGCACCATTTAGTGGGGTCAGAAAATACAGTAAATGATTCATGAAGTGTCATTTGGCCATCATTAGTCAGGAGTAGTGAGCCACAACCACCATGCAGTTGAGCATGCATACAGAACACATACAACAGATTACGGTATGCGGACGAGTCCTGAAGGCAACATGGCCTCAGAAGCAAATGTTACTGAATTTAAAAATGTTGCTGTGTTTTTATATGATTTGTTTCTATTTTTAGAATTTAAGACACCTGCACAATACATTAATGGACAAAAGTTCAGTTCCTTTAGATTTGAAAACAGTTTGACCAATTCACTGGAAAAAAAAGAAAAAAGAAAACGGTTCAAATAAACAATCTGTTCATGAGTTGGACATCACTATTGTTCACTTGGATAGCTATTTTTGCAAGCAAGTAGTGTTTCTCAGTAAGACCATATCAGATTGTAATTTGCGTAGTGCTATTCTCTCCAATTGAAAATCAGGGATTTTCCACGTTGTATTAAACTTATGGTACTATGGGTATAACGGTACAGTTTTCCCATGGTTCAGTATGTGTTACAGTTTTTGGACCACAATAACGGTAAGGTTCAGCATTAAATTTAAGAAGAAAATAAAAACACAAAGCGCTTCACTTAAATAATGAATTCTTTCATTCTGGCTCAACTTAACAAATGGTCAACACACCACCATCTCAGAATTAAACCATTTTGTGACATTTTGTTTGTCCCAGTCATGAGACCATGAGAAATTCAGATTGATGTTTATATACTTACCACCATTTTCAGGAAAACTAGCAGAAGGTAAATGAGGCAGCTTCAACAGTGATATCAACTTCTGGTCCAAGGCAGTGAGGCTGCTTGATTCTGAAATGAGCTGGGAAGATGCCCACTCCGCTTTAACCTCCTCCAGAAGCAGACATTTCATATGGAGACATTTCCTCTGAACCTCCTTGTCTACTCTGACACTACATGACTTCCCAGTTTTTCTGCAATTTCATTCCACGTTCTGGATTTTGGCTCTGGCGAGGCTTTATGGGCCAAAAACTCACCCCATCTCAGTATCATTTCTTTTACAGTTTCCTCTTCTTTGCTATATCACATCCAAAGTGGTTTCTCTTCTATGGAGTACATAAAAATACGTAACAATGTTAGAAGAAAATAATGTATAATAAATCAAGAGAGAAGGAAACGTTATTCTCCTTATAACAATTTTATATTTCTGACAATGAGATTCAAAGTGGAATATATTATTTTTGGTATCGTATGCTTTATAAATGTATAAATGTTTCCCCAATTTGTATCAAATAAGACTTCACAAAGAATGTGAATTCACACATTTTTTTGAAGTACGGATAAATATTAGATAAAGTAATTTATTATTATTATTATTATTATTTCTTTTAATAATGAGTCGTATTACTGGGGACCTCGAAGTTATCACAATGACATTGACGTTATTTCGTACTCAAAGGATAAATTAAAGCCAAAAGGGCCAACGACATACAGATGATTATCGCCTGTAGTGCAGACAATTAGTTTGATTTAAACAGAACAGGATGCCTTTATATTGTTCATGGATGAAAAAGAATAGATAAATGTCTACATAACGAACTGTGTTTTATCACGGATTCAGCAACGTAACGTAGCAGTAGGTAATCCGAAATAAAGGAATGTAGTAAAAACGCACGAAATCAAATAACCAACAGCAGATCAACTAATAATAATAAAAACAATAAAAAAACACATACACTGCCAAGGTACTTGTACAAATCATGTAGGTTATGTATCTAGCAAACAGTATTAGCGTACGGTACAGGAACAATAAAAACTACCTAGATCACTTTGGTGCAAAGAACGGCTGTCTGCGCTATTCTTCTGTTTCAGTGGTGAAGTGATCCACTGAGAATGACATGTTTGCGTTTTGTTATTCATTTAACCTGCATTTCATGTCGCCACCTTAACTGTCCTCGTCTTCTATTTCGGCGTTTGTGTCGCGATAGAATAATTTATGCTATAGCGCCGCCTACTGTAATGGAGGGCGGATCCGAAATCAGTATAAGTGGCAAAAACAGACACCGGATTGTTACCATAACCACAATCTGCGTGTAGGATCGCAGTAACGTTGGTCTTTGTCCTAGAATTTTACATTTCATTTTATTAAAATTGCACTGTGTTCTTTTTTATCCCAAAACGTTTTTATTGTAAGAAAAATTTCACGCAGATGTACACAACAAAAACAATTTAAGAACGACTTAAGGCAATCTATGCATTAAGAGGATGCAATCCAGTGGTAATTAATATCAGCTGTGACGCATAACCTGTACCATTTAATTGAAAAACCAACAAATCTGTTAGGGAAAAAATACAAAAACGTTAATATACTGGTTTAATAAGTATACTTTGTTGAAGCACCATTTCATTTAATTACAGCATTCAGTCTTCCTAGGTAGGAGGCATGTCACATCCAACATTCTTCTTCACAAAAATGCTGTAAATCTGTCAGATTGCAAGGGCATCTCCTGTGCACAGCCCTCATCAGGTCACCCCACAGATTTTTAATTGTATTTAGCTCGGGGCTCTGGCTGGGCTATTTCACAACTTAAATTTCTGTCTGGTGCATAAATTCTTTTGTTGATTTGGAAGTATGATTAGGGTCATTGTCATACTGAAAGCTGAAATTCCTCTTTACCTTCAGCTTTCTAGCAGACATCAGAAGGTTTTGGGCCAAAATTTACAGGTATTTGGAACTGTTCATAATTCCCTCCACGTTGACTAAAGCCCCAGTTCTAGCTAAAAAAACATTAACCCCAAAGCATGATGCTGCCACCATCATGCTTCACCATGGGTGTGGTGTTCTTTCTGTGATGTGCAGTGTTGTTTTGAGCCAAACCTACCTTTTGGAATTGTGGCCAAAAATTCAGTCTTGGTTTCATCAGACCATAGCACATTTTCCCACATGCTTTTGGGAGACGATGTATTTTTTTGCTAAATTTGGCCAGACCTGGATGTTGGTTAAACTTTTTGGCCAAAATTTCATAAGGTATGTTTGGCACAAAAACATCAAGATTCAAGATTCAAAGATTTTATTGTCAATTCACATTTTATGTGCAAGACATACATGAGAAATTCCGTTTCACGCTCACTGATGTGCTCCAATTAGAATCAAAGTTTAATCTATATGCAAAATTTTACAAAACTTATAACAACAACAACAACAACAATAATAATAATAATAATAATAATAACAATAAATAAGGCAGTGGTGCAAATAGTAAGGGTGTGAAATGTAAACACTGCTCATTACTGATTTAGATATTGGTATTTAGGTATTGAGTTATTAGTTCAAAAACTTAATTAAATCCATCCAAAGAATTAAACATATAGGCCTTAAATGTTGGAATTGAACTTGGAATATAACCAAATCTGAGTTTAAATTTCAATATCTAATTTCTAACTATCTATCTATCTATCTATCTAATATCTAATTTCTATCTAATATCTAACTGAGCCCATGCAGTGATTTCCACCATGGAAGATGTCTAATTTTAATTCAGTGCCACCTGAGGACCTTAAGAGCAAAGCTATCCCATATTGGATTTCGGCCTTGCCCCTTTCGTACAGAGATTTTTCCAGATTCTCTGAATCTTGTAATAACATTATGTACCATAGATGATGAAATTCTTTGCAATATTATGTTGAGGAACTTATTCTTAAATTGTTGCACTATTCTCATCTCTGGCAGGTTCCTTTTATACTCAATCATCTTATTGTATAGCACATTTTTACACCATTACATTGTCTTAAAGCGCTTTACATTATCTCAGCCAAAAAGCCCCCCGTGAGCAAGCCAGAGATGACAGTCACAAGGGAAAATCCCTAGAAGGAAGAAACCTTGAGAGGAACCTGACTCAAAGGGGAGCCCATCCTCTAGGGGCCGGCAGAGGAGTCAACTGGATAAAACAAAATAACAAAAGTTAATTACCTAATTGTGAGATATTCAACCAGGTATTTTATTTTAGCATTACAATTTCTCCAGTCTTTTTTTTAAATTTGTTGCAGGCATTGTATTTCTCATAAAATAATAACACACAATAACACATAAAACATTTGATATGTTGTCTTTATTCTATTTTCAATTAAATATGGGTTTATATGACTTTCAAATCATTGTATTTTGTTTTCATTTACATTTTACACAGTGTCCCACCATTTTTGGAAACGGTTGTAGTTTAATTGTATGTCTACATCATTATGCATTTTTATAACTGTGAATGTTTATTATACATTGTTTTCAGTACAAAATACAAAGTACTTTTGTAATACTAACAAAAATAATAAAATTGGTGAAAAATGACAATAAGCAAGCTAAGCCTCTGTGCCTGTGATCAGAAGGTCGCCGGTTAAAGCCCAGCCTCGGCATGCCTGTGGGCCCTTTGAGCAAGGCCCTTAACCCCCAGCAACCTGGGCACCACTTGGCCAAGCTTGCTCTGCATGAAGGAGGAGAGGTGGGAAGAGAATTTCCCAATGGGTATCAGTAAAGATCTTAATCTGATCCTCACTAGGATATGTGGCAGAAATATAAGACAAAATGAGGGCAGAAAATTATTAAAATAAAGTACTTGGCGACCCATCCTGAGCGATTCCCTGCCTTGTGGGTGTAGCTTCCGGGCTCTGGATCCCAGCAGACCCTGCATGGGACAAGCAGGTATAGAAAATGGATGGATGGATGATGGAAGAATGGATAGTATTGAAATACTTGTTATTGAGAAGTCAATTATTTATCCGAAGTAACAAGTTTACCCACATACTGCAAACCCAACAAGCTTCATGTCTTCCTTTGACTGTGATAGTGAAACACCAACTATTTGCATAAATCATTTAGTTAAAGGTAAATAAAGTATTAATCCCATGTTACACAAATCTGAAAAAAATAGTTTGCAGTTTGTGAACAATATCTGTTTGAGGGCATAAGTTGCCTCAGTATGTCTAAGATCAGAAATGCATTTGGATGTGGTTGCCGTGTCTATGTGGTAATATTATTATATTAAGGCAAAACACTGGCATTGTAATGTTGTTGCAGGAAAAGTGGCATAGCTGTATACAGATATATAGTTTTGTCTTTGCAGTAACAGGTGATAATTCACGTGTATTTGGTGGAATATGGATAACATATTACGTAAAAAGACTGCGTTAGGACTGAGAAAAAGGACTGAGTTTCCATTAATGTAACTGCATTGCTTGACACTGGCACCATTATGCTGGCCCAAATACTACAGTGGACATTAAATAGACATTTAGATTTAGTGGGTGTTTTAAGAAAGCTCCTGTTATAGGAATTCCCATGAAATTGTAAAGATTTCTGTCATTTGTTCTCCATTTGCAATTAGTTTTGCTCTGGCTCATCAAAAGTGGCAGCGACAGGTTGCATGTGAACTGCCATCCCTCACAATGACACACACAAAGCAGAATGAAATATGAAATATCATGTTTCCACGGTTGTATAAGCTTGCGGCCCCCCGCCCCTCCCAAAAAAAGAAAGGTATATGAAGGTTTCACACTAGGTAATGTGAAACATTTGGTGTGAATTGTACGCCTCAGAAGTTAAAACAGTGGAGTCAGAAGCCATGGGAGATCAAAACAGTAACTGGCAAATGTTAAAACGACGGCAGTCAGTGAGACATATTGATTATAATGTCATTAAGGTCTACAGCTATTGCCTCACTAGATTTGCCAGCACTTTCTTCTCTTACTGCCAAAAAGCAAGTCAGATTTCTGTCATTTTATGTCCTCCATCTTAAAGGGCAAGTGTTGCCTCTAATCTTCCCTCTATGAAACCGCTTAAAGATTTGAATATGAATATGAAACATATACAACAGTAAAAATTATCCCTGAGATTATAATAAATCTCTATGTGTACTTGAGAACATCAGGTTCTTAGATCATGGGCTTCTTTTAGTTTCTTAATTTTTGGTGAGAAAGGAATGCCAGTATTACAAATATATTCATAAGCAAATGTTTATGTAGTAGTCTTTGTTTAAGATATTAAAGCCATTCTTTAAAAATCTGTATAATACACATGCCAGAAATATATGGTTATTACATTGTAAAGCAGTTTATTATTTTGAGAAGGCATTCTCTTGGACACTCCCATCTCTTGCTCTGGGCCATTAACTTTTTAGGGTATCCATTTTGAATGATTTATTTGACCTCTATTTCTCTGTCACTAGAAATGGCAAGAGAATCAGATTTTTATCATGGAATTGGTTAGAATAAAAGAAATAGATGGATATGGCACAAAGCAAACCATACCATCAGCAAATTAGCTAAACACTTAGCTAAACACTTAAGTTGACAGTGTTTGACTCACCTAAACTCACCAGGTATATTTAAGCAAGAATAAAAAGAATAACATTTTTAAGATTTTGAAGAGCAAATGTCAGCAAGCTGTAGGTTGCAGATTTGACTGTTAATAATAAAGACATTTTCTGTGGGTTTTAGCCCATGTATTGAGTTCAAATCAGTTATGCATCTAATGCCATTATGACATTTTTAATATTTTGTGAAACAAAGCTACATTTGATTTTTAGGGTTCATCTTAAATTTAGTGTGACACTGGTCCAGCTGGTCCTGGGTTTGACAGGCATCCGGGCATCACGATATGGGAAACAGCGATAGAAGAGTCAAAGGCGGAAGTTCTGTGCGATCCCTTTTCGGGCTTTATTGAGCACAGAACAGTGCAAGATGATAGGACTCGAGAAACATACTTGAACGCAGACTAAAATGCACTGGACCTATGACAAGCAACGAAAGACAGCTGGCGAACGCAGGAATTCCACATGAGGTAAACGAGGGGGTGTGGCACACAGGAGGATTGGACGGGAGGGACGTGGCAGTAACCCCCCCTCCCGCCCCAAAGGCGCGTACACCAGGCATGCCAAAGGTGGGCGAAGGGGGACACAGACCTAGAAAACAAAAGGGAAACCATCAACATGGCACAGGGAACAGGACAGACACACAGAACAGGCACAACGGAAGCAACGCGGACAGCAAATGACACACCACGGGCAGGGCAAGCAGACACAGGGGCAGCAGAACAGGGGACACAGGGGAAACACCAACCGGGGTAACAAAGGGGCCAGGAGGGAACACAGAAGGAACAAAGGGAAACCAAGCAGACACAGGAGATAGGAAGGCAGAGGGCGGCGGAGAACGGGGAGCCCGAGGGAGCCCCCACAAGTGAGATGCAGTAGCCACAGGGGCAGTAGGCGACCGCAAGGCAGGAGCAGGAGGGAACCCTGAAGGAGGCGAGGTGGGAGACGAAGGAATGGGCGAAGGAGGTGAGGAGGAAGTCGAAGGGGGCACCGAGGAAGGCGAGGAGGGAGGCACAGCTGCCGCAGGCGACCGTGCAGCAACAGCTGGCGAAGGCACCGCCGACCGAGGAGGTTGAAGGGGGGACTCCACAGGCGACCAACGAGGCGTCGGAGGGGGACCCACATGTGACACAGGAACAGGCGCTTTGGGTGCCGCGTTCCTGGGGAGTAGGGGGACCCGTGGGATACCGTCCTCCACAGACCTGGCCCCTTTAAGAGCCAGCTGCGATCCCAGGAAGGAGTGAGCTTTTGGCGTTGGCAGCTTGGCGGCATCGTCTATCCGCAGACGTGCCACGGGGAGGTGCGGGGAGGCAAGGGCGATGTCCGGGGTGAACACCGTCGGGTTCAGGATTGGGAGGGGCTCCTCCCAACATGTAGCAGGGTAGGAAGCGAAGAGGAAGGACCTCTGCCGTCTCCTCCCATCTCCGGTTCTTCCGCTTGTTCTCCTTGCTTGTTTCGGGCAGCGGGACCGGGGACGGCCATGAGGGAAGTGTCCATTCCCGGGTACATTTTCTCTAAAGATTTGCTAGGGCGCGAGCCGCGAAGTCCTCGTGGACCTCGGGCTGCCGCAGCCAATAGACAATCTCATTGACTAGACCGAGGTACTCCGCCTCGGCCAGCTGAGGCGTCTTCTTGTTGAGACCTGTCATTCTGTCACAATATGGGAAACGGTGATAGAAGAGTCAAAGGCAGAAGTTCTGTTCTATCCCTTTTGGGGCTTTATTGAGCACAGAACAGTGCAAGATGACACGTAACGTCAATGACAGGACTCGGGAAACGTACTCGAACGCAGACTGAAATACACTGGACTAATGACAAGCAATGAGAGACAGCTGGTGAACGCAGGAATTCCACACGAGGTAAATGAGGGGGCGTGGCACACAGGAGGATCGGACGGGAGGGACGTGACATCAGGTCTGCAAGCGGTCCTCCTGGCAGGGAAAAATTAGGGGGTTGGTGGTGGGACTGGCTCTCCAGCTGCCATAAAAACTCAGACAAACTCTCCAGCTCAGACAAAGCAGAAAGGATTCTTTCTTGCTTTTCGTGGGAGTAGCTCTGCGAGAGCCACCTGCAGGACAGCTGCATGCATCCCACCAGGGGGTGGGGGAAAGCCCTTGGGAGCCTCATCCCCAAAGGAATCAAAACCACTGGAGAACCAATGGGGTCAGGCGTTGCCCGCTGCATGATAATATTCGGGTCCTAATCTGAGATGGCATCTGAATAGGCGCGTGAGACATTTTGTCTTGTGAAGATGATGACCATTTTCCTCTGCTGTGGGGGAACGTCTCCACATTACAGAGAGTGGCACTCTCTGAGGTATGCAGACTGGGGAGTAGCCAGATCTCTGTAGGTGGGTACACCTATTATTGGTCTTTACACTCTGATGGCTGCCATACTGTTGTTCTGGCGGATCAACTCCTCCCAATGGTGATGATGTCCCTCCTTTCAACAAGGATAAGGTACCCAGCTCTCTGGGTACCTTATCTGTTATCTCAGTGTATGCTCCGACCACAGTCAGTGATGTTT
The DNA here is from genome assembly GCA_026780845.1 of Petrocephalus sullivani. NCBI lineage: Eukaryota > Metazoa > Chordata > Actinopteri > Osteoglossiformes > Mormyridae > Petrocephalus > Petrocephalus sullivani. Next base: position 12,766,502 of record JAODKM010000108.1, read on the forward strand.
AGATGGGGGAGACATTTTATTCACAACTTCTCTCAGTGGTTGAAGGGTGTCCACAAGAACAATCCTTGAGTTACGAGTGACCTGGACCTGGCCAGACTAAACGATCTGGGGTGACTTTCCCGAAAGCGATCAATCTTAGCAAATAACGAACAAGATTAAGTACTACTTAGGAAAACATTTAGTGCCAAGAACATTTTTTGACAGGTGTAGATTGTCAAAATATGACTAAGGTAGAGCTTTCCATCCACTGCATGTACAATGCCAGGTATGCCTGTAATGGCATGAAAACCAATTTTAGTACTATGCAAGGCATCCCCTCCCGCTGGACATTGTATGTAGTTGTGCAGTTGTGTAGTTGTGTAGTTGTTCTACATGTTGTTCTATAATGTGAGTCATTTCACATACATTCACATACATGTACATTTAACTGTACGTTATTAATTTTGACCGCTAATTATATCATCGGCTGCTTACGTTGATCAAAGAAGACTGCCAGTGTGTTTTTGTGATATATTTTGGCCAATTTCTGCGTTTCAGTAACAATGACAGCAGGCATGACAAAGTTCAAACAACAAACTACTTAGAAAATAACAAGTTGGTCGGATCACTCGTAAGTCTACGAGTGAAATAAACTACTTGGCTACGAAGGGTTTTGGGAGAGGCTTGTTAATTAACGATCAACCTTAAGTGCTCAATAACAAACTACTTAGCACTATGATGCTTTCAGGAAAGTCACCCCAGACTGTTTCTGTTTCTAATGAGAAGTTGCAACGCACAGCTTGATGGCAACTCCAGTCCGACTAGGGGACTGATCTGGACATAAAGGCATGTATTAGTTTTTCTGCATCTTGAATGGAAAGCATCTCCCTAAGCTATGTTCCATAGATGGTAAAATGCAACTGTTTCCAAAATCTTTGAAATGAAAGGAAGATTTGAGATAGGTCTATAATTTCCTAAGTTACTTGAGTAGTTTGGTAGGTATTGGGTCTAATAGTAGAGGATTTTGGGAGACTGCTGGGATTGCTGGGAAAAAGTGGTGTTGAGCTGCAGCGATTGTTTGTTGTAGTGTTTGGAGGGATATTTTGAGTGTTTGTATGCTATAACTGTTACGTGTTACGTGGGTGGCTGTTTTATTTTTATTTTTCTTATTTCGGTCGGCGTGAGTGCTTGTT
>JAODKM010000108.1:12767773-12793751 GCA_026780845.1 Petrocephalus sullivani
CCAAGCGAGCTTGATGGGCCGAATGGCCTCCTCTCGTTTGTATAGTTCTTATGTTCTTATGTTCTTATGTTCTTAAATGAACCTTGAACCTTGAGCCTTGAGTTGAGCTTAACAAGTGAATATGCCTGTTTTAGGTTATAATTATAGTTAAATGCATGTGTACTAAACCCAAGTAATATTTCATACAAGCTGTCAGTTGTGTCATTATTAAATCCCATTTTCTGCTTTGTGCAGATTTTCAAACAAAAACCTAAAATAATTGTAATACTCATTTTCATTAAACTTTCACTAATGGAAATAATGTGCATTCATCATGGCGTTATTGACAAATGGTGTCAACACGTGTTCAGCACCTGAGAAGTCCTGGTGAGGGGTCACAGTGTGGCTGAGGATACCTAGCACACAAGGTGCAGATAAAACAATGCAGTCAGAGAGAAAAACGCAGGGTTTCTCCAAACACAAGCAGTTTATCCAAACAAAGGGCTCACCAGAAACAGGCAAAAACTGTAACCATTCCCTGTAGTCCCTTCAAAGACACACGCATACTTCACAAATAATGTTTTGCGCAGATGCTGACATCACTAAAAACGACTGTTTTAGATTTTTTTTTGTTATACTAGCAAGTGAATTGTTGGAGAACAGACACCAGAAATCCTCAGTAATCAGGAACATAAAAACATCTACCGTCTACCATTAATATTTAAATCAGAGTACAACCTGATGCAAAGATACTTTAAAGGAAACACTGACTCACACTGACAGAATACAAAGTAAGCAAATTTAATTACCCAAAAGTAGCCATCACTTACAACAGTGCAGTGTCACTTGCTAAAGTACGTATTAGATAGTATTAGATATTAGATTAAATATTTAAAAGTCTAAGTCCTTTATGGAGGGTTTCGATTGTGTCAATTGGAATATATTAAATTATCCATCCATCCATTCATTCATCCTGCCATCCATCCATCCATCTACCCACCTACCACCCACTTATCCTGGTCCAGGTGGTCACATACACTATGGGTCAATTAGAAACACCAGTTTGCCCAACTGCATGATTTTGGACCACAAGAGGAAATCAAAGTACCCAGAGAAAATCTGAACCACACGGAGGAGATTATCATTATTTTGTGAATTTTCATTTTTAGTTATACATTAAAAAAATGATGAAGCTATTGACGTATATTATGTTTTGTTTCCCTCAGGAACTGACACAGTGGCAGTGGGTCAAGATCATCTGAACATCAAGCTGAAATACCAAAGACCCACATTGTTGTTTGATGGCTAAAATTAAGATTTAACTGCGCTAAGGCAATGCCAGACATTAGATTCCATAGTGTGTTTGCTCAATTCATTGAAATATAAAAAAGATTGTCATTTACTGCAGCACTGTTTGTCTGGTTTTGCTCTAAATGCAAAAAGGAAAACTGCTGCCACATAACATAACAGTGCCATTATGTTTACTTATTGCAGCAGAATCAAATTAGTTTTTTCGTAAAATGATGTGGATGTGAAGTGGAACGATGTACAAACACTGTGGCCCGCAGGAATGGGAGTTTCCTAATCTCGTTACCAGACAATAATCCCACATTGACCTAATAAGGGCAGACTAACTGAATTGGATATGTCTCCTGATTCCTTTTAAACATTAATGGGGATTTCCATCGATATGACATTAGTAAGTACATTTAATTTCTTACCGGGTTACAGTATCTAGACAGATTTCCATATAGCAGGTACCATGGACTGGAAATTCTTTTTTATCACTGGCATCTCCAGTGATAGAGAAATAGATGTCAAATGTTACCCTTGCAATTCCCCACAAGGCATCTCTTTTCCACTTTCCACTAGAAGTCAGTAGAGATAAAAAGAAATGTAACACTACAGTGTTATAATTTGAATTTTTGTTATCTTCTTTCAAATTGCATGTTCAGTTTTTTTTTTTTTTTACACAAATAACATTCCAATGGTGTGATATTTACATTATGCACATATTTGCAGAAGCTCCTTAGAACCTTTTTTTCAGTTTTCTAAATCCTCAACGTCTCGTGAATCCTTAGTGCTGTTAGGAGCTAATGGCTAGTTTTGATGGTGAAAATTTCCAAAGTAACTGAAACTGTCAGCTACGCGTTGATGTAAAAACATATCCAGATTCAGACTACAAATAAAATATGATTAACATTGTGAAATTATGACTTGCAGGATCTGTATCTTCTAGCATCAATTAAAAGTAGGACATACGATAATCAAACATGTTCTCTTCCTCAGACAGATCAATGGTGTCCATACACTGACTTGGCTCTTACCACAAAAGCAGCATCTGTTGGTTAACTAATACGTGCTTCTTTGCCCTCCTTTTAAAGCCTTTGGAGATACACTGTTTCCATTCGTCAAAGTAAGTTATCCCCCTGGCATGTTTATGATGCGAGAGAAGACCGGTTGACAGAGGTGTCGAAAAATGGAGGTGAGGCCAACCCTGAATGTTGCCCCTGAGCCCCGCTCCACGGGGCATGTGGAGCAGCCAAGATGTGAAGCATGAGTCAAGATTTTATTCTGCAACATATTTTGATGGGAAGGGATGGCAGCCTCAGAGCAAGATATAAACCACGAGGCTGTTCTGAACCCTGCTCCAGACAGGCAGCTGGTCAAACGGGGCTGTTTGTCCATGAAAAGAAATAAAAGTAGGTATAAAGTTATGGTTGCAGTTAGCTCCTTCTCAGGTTGTTAAAAGCTTGTCATGGGGGCCCCGGAGGATGCCTTTTTTATAGTTAGTCTTCTGATGAGCCCTGGGAAGAATCCTGGAGGCCTTTCCTGCCAGGAGATCTTCATTCCCCCCTCCCTACACCCTGCACCACTTGTCATGTTGCTCCAAGCACCATCTGCCATTGTTAAAATATGCCGGCAGAAGGGAGGGCCTTATGATGAGCTGAACCTAAACATCTGGCCACAGGAGACCTGGAAAGATGGAGTAGATATGGGTTTTGATATTTCCTACAGATGTGCTACACTGTATTTCATTTTGATGTGACAGAGAACTGAACAGGTTGTAGTGTACATATACTGCCAAGGCTTTTTTTATTATTTGTTCATATGTCTCCCAAAATTATGTTTTTCTCAAGACAGCCAAGTACAGTGACAGGTGTATTTTGGAGAAACCATTCCTGAACCTGAGAAGAATGTTCCATACAGTTCATGCTACAAAACAAAAGTGGACTTAAACCAGATTTACTGTACCCCAGCGCCAAAATCAAAATGTAACTTTTCATCAGGTGTTTGTAATGATAAGCTAATTAAAGCTTTGCCAAACGAAAAAAGACTTATGAAAGTATTTTATTTTTAAAGAAATATGCACATAAGTATTTGATTTAGATTCTAGTGTTGCACTGGAAATACACTGATATCCACTTACACGTCATGGGTTTTCATCATATAACTCCTTCCTGCTCACTCCCCTCTACAAATACAAAAACACATGTGCTGAAACCATATTCCTCAAATACAAGAGGAGATCTGAAGGCTGTAACAAAATGCAGTTTATCTGGATTTAACATTAGAGACATGGTCAAGATGCCTAAGATGTTTCAGCTGATCAACAGCGATGACAGGAGTCTTTTGATGATAGGTAACTCAATTCCACCATAAAGATGGACTTAAGTAATTAAGCCAAGGATCTGAATAAGAAGATTGAAGTGACACTAAATCAAGAGTTCACACTCATGGTGACATGAACTGAGGACCTTCCCAATATGGGCACATATCCATGAGATACTGGGCTACACACCATCTCCACTGTGAATGTGGATAACAATGTGAGGTATGAGTTACTAATTGGAAAATGAATGGCATGTTATCCAGTCCTCCATTCATCGATTTTCAGGAAACTGCATGTCCTGTTCCTAGGAAGCCATGGGTGCGAGGTGGGGAACAACCCAGGTTGCGGGTTGCAGCCCATCACAGATTCATACATGCACACCTATTGGCAATTTGGCAACTCCAATTAGCTTCATCATGTTTTTCCTCTTCGAAGCCACAGCAATATGGGGACAACATGCAAACTCTGCACACATGGAACCTGGGTAGAGACTTGAACCCTCGCAACAAAGTGCGAGGCAACAGTGCTAAGCACTGCACCACCATGCCATCCGGCATGTTATTCTGAACGTTAATAAACATGAATAAAGCATAAAAAACAACATCTGAAGTTTGTGGGACGAAATTAGTATATTATATAGATTAAAATGTGAGGTGCAAATTGGTGTGCTTAAATCAATTTAACTAGCTAGATATACATAACTTTCAGGAGAGGACAACTATTGTTATTCTTATTGTGCCAAAAAGTCACACAAGTCACACAACACTTTCCTTAAGCTCAGAACAATTTTTGTTAATTTTCATGCTGCAACTAACATCATGCCTTGTGGATGATCTACAGATGACAGGAGTGGTGTAACTTTCACTTGTAGGTCTGCAAAAGGAATTTGTGCAGAGGCAAGCTGACATGACCTTTTCAATGTAAAAGACTCCCACCTGCACTGAAAGGGTGCCAGCTCTCTTACACCATCATGGAACCCCACAGTTATAGCTATTCAATGATATACATATGTCAGACTGTTCTCACATAAAAAAGAAAAAGACCTGTACAAATAATGTATTATTTCTATCAGATGTCTAGGAAAAATTAAATTCTTATATACAATGCTGTAATAACCATGATAGGATTGGGAAGCTTGAGGTTTTAGATCCACTTGGCAGTAGTGATCACAACATTGTTAAACTGGAGGTCAATTTTAGTGTCCTAAAAGCAAAGTCCAAAATCAAGATATACAACGTTAGGAAGGCTAACTTTAATGGTATGAAAATGAAGCTATAGACTGTTAACTGGGTGGAGTTAGATAACAAAACCGCTGAAGAGGCATGAGACTTTTTAAAAAACACATTATTACAAATGCAAGGGGACTTCACACCAGTATATAGCAAAACTAAATCTAGGAAACTGCAACCAAGGTGGTTTACTACTGAAATTAAGAATAAAGTCAGGAGGAAAAGGGCTCTGTACCGCAAATGAAAAAATAACTAATGATGTCGGAACAACACAAGAGTATCTACAGGTTGAGTTGAAAAATAATAGTAGAATCGGTAAGAGGAATGCTGAAAGGAAGGTGGCATTAGAGGCTAAGGATAACATGAAAAGTTTCTTCCAGTATTTCAAGAGTTCTAAAACCTGAAGTGACTAATCTGCAGGATAGTGAGGGACTTACAATTGAAAATGAAATCGATATAGTAAATGAGTTTAATGGCTGTTTTGCATGGGTATTCACTGTAGAAAACATGGATAACTTACCAACAATCATTTCTAATCCTGTTACATCTTTGAATGACATATGTATAACTGAAGCTGAGGTGCTACAAAGCCTAGCCAAGCTTAAAATAAATAAATTGCCAGGCCCTGGTGGCATTTTACCTATAGTTTTAAAAGAGATGAGGGATATTATTTGTCGACCTCTAACTTTGCTTTTCCAGAAATCCTTATCAGCTGGTATGGTACCATCTGATTGGAAGCATACCAACATAACACCCATATTCAAAAAAGGGGATAGAAATAATTCATCAAACTGTAGACTAATTAGTCTAACTTGCATAACTGGTAAAGTTATGGAAGCTGTAATCAAAGAGAAAATGGTAGATTACCTGGACTCAAATAACTTTTGAGGAATAGCCAGCATGGATCTATGAGAGGTAGATCCTGTTTAACAAATCTGCTGGAGTTTTTTGAGGAAGCTACTCGGGAACTGGATGATAAGAAGGCCTGTGATGTCATCTACATAGATTTCCAAACGGCTTTTGATGTTGCCTTAGAAAGGGTTCAACGCAGGGCTACAAAAATGATTCCTGGGCTAAAAGGAATGTCTTATGAGGAAAGGTTAGCTGAGCTCAATCTGTTCAGCCTGGAGCAAAGGAGACTAAGGGGGGACATGATCCAGGGATGTAAGATTCTAACAGGTCTGGATGTACAATTAAATAGTTACTTCAGCATTAGTTCAAATAAGAAAACTTGTGGCCATAGTAGGAAATTAGTGGGAGAACATTTCAAACTGGAGTTGAGAAAAAACTTCTTTACACAGCCTGTAGTTACAGTATGGAATAGTCTTCCTGATAGTGTAGTGTAAGCTAAATCCTTGGGCTCCTTTAAATCAAAGCTAGACAAGATTTTAACATCTCTGAGCTACTAGTGGAAGGCTCCTCAAACGAGCTTGATGGGCCGATTGGCCTCCTCTCATTTGTAAATTTCTTAAGTTCTTATGTAATACTGTACAGAAATCAGTCAAAGGCAGTGAAAGAAAATGTTTAAAAATATATATCTGGTTAGTAAGTGTAAATTTGCTGAGAAAAAAACAATTAAGAGTAATGTTGCAAAAAAAATGTTTACAATTATTTTCTCTTCAAATAGATATTGATATCCTGTTGGACAACTAAACCCAAACCTCTCCTCAGGGAACAACAGGCAGGGAACAACACAGGATGGGGTGCCAGCCCATTGTAGGGCACACTCACACACCATTTACTCACGCTTGCACACCTATGAGCAATTTGGCAAATCCAATTAACCTCCGCAATTTTTTGGACTTTGGAGGTAAACCGGGGTACCCAGAGGAAACCCCATGATGACACGGGGAGGACATTCAAACTCCACACACATGGAGCCATGCATGTGACATTAGACATTAGGGTGACATTAGAAGAGGTTTTGAAATGGCTAAGCTGACAAAAGTGGCATAATATCATAGTTTTACATCAACATGATTAGCATTTAAATATAATTTTCTTTAACAGCCTAAGACTTTTACATAGTAATGTATTATGCAAATATTCATTTAAATACATCAATAAGACTCAAAATCTTTCATAATATAAATGAAGGTTTATCTAATATGTGATTTGATAGGATATTAGGATAAACTATATAACATTTCATGACAAATTCCACAAAACCAATTTATCTTTTTTTAAATTCATTCTGTAATTATATAATTATAATTACAGTTGTAGGTTGAACAAAATAAAGAAATCTGAAAAATGTTGTACAATTAAACTATTGGGGAAAAAATCCATATCCATGAACTAATGAAAATGCTTGCCTGACTAAATGTTTTGGATGTTTTTCTTGCATATTTGTCCTCACTAGTTTATGTTAAATCCCATTTTTCAACAGTTTACAGCTGAAAAACTACACAGCAGAAGAGCTCTGTGCACCTGGATGTCTTCATCATTGAGTCATTATGTTTTCCTTTATTTACCCTTAGAAAACACCACTAATAACAGCATTGTAAATGTTCAAGGCCCTACAAAGTGCCTTTACTTTTGAGCTACCTATACATTTAGCATTAATCCTTTTATGCCACAGCCTGCAGTCACTAAATAATTTCATGAATAGGATTTTCAACTATATACTGAATGTAAGCGTATCTTTTTACCCACACTTATATGGAGATTGACGTGCATTGTGTCATCAGACATTAACCAGAAACAATTTCTGTCAGATAATCTGCTATGATGGCAGAAAAAAAACACCAAGATCCTTTTCAGTAATCATTGCAGTGCTATTACTTTATTATTGGGATTAATGTGTAGCATACACTTGACTATAAAAAAGACATTTCAAGTAACATTCTGATGAACAATAGAGCACAGATTTCTTCACTCAAATGTGAATGTACAAGATCAGAAAATACAAGGAGGATTTACCTTGTAATTCCCGCTGCATGCCCTCCTGATGGCCATTGTGGCTTTTAGTAACCTGAGAGCTGCAGACTGGAGCCATCTTTCGCTATATGTCTTGTGAGTGTTGTCTTGACAGGTTTACCTTGTTTCATCACACAAACACACCTGCAGTTTGATTCTTAGTATCTGCATTTTAATGGAGCATATATTTCCACATCTGAAAAGCCTTCACAGCTACCCCAGGGGGCTTGATTAGATGACATCTAAATTATTAGATTTCATTTAAAATAAATTTTTTACTCATGTTCACTGTAGTCAGATGATTATCCATATATCCACCTTAGAGACGCATGCCTAATCAAGGTCACGGAGGGTGTAACGCCCATCCCAGGTGGCACAAGGCTGGGGTACAGATCCAGATGGGACGTCAGCTTGATAATATTTTGGATAAATCACACAACAGACCACGAAGAGATGTTGTTCCAGGACTGGTTGCCATTAAAAGAATTAGTTTCTTAAAATATGGTTTTAAATTGTACTGGTATAGCCTTGTAAATAAATAAATAGATTTCCTTTTAACTGATGCACTGTTTTTTTTATCTTAAATATCTTTTATCTGTCTTGAGCTGGTTAAAAGAATAAGCATTTATCAATAAAATTTATTATTGAGATGTAGGGAGCTTTTGTACAAAAATTCTGAATATTATAAAGGGTCAAGTGTCAAGTGCAGTGTACTCAAGATATTCACATGTACAAAATCAGGCTGCACAGATCAGTTTGTAATATCGAAATCTGGCTTTAACATGGGAGACCTTAAAGAAACCTTTAACAGAGCTTCTGGATTAAGACCTGCCATCTACATTTTCATTGTCCAGATTGTGGTCAACTGATTACTTTGACTCTGCTCTGCTGCTTATGCATTCAAAAGCCATTAAATAAGATCAATTTGTTCTGCACCTTTGTATTTTTATTTAAAAGTGTCTTGAAATAAAAAATGTCCTTAATCTAAAGCATATATAAGATATGCACATCACATTGCTACTTTGATATTTATAGCATACATTTATACATTATACTTTTGCCTTACAAAATTTTTGCATTACAAAATTAGTAGACTCATAAAAAGAAGTCACATATTTTGCAGTAGGTTTCAGAAATTTCATGTACTGAGTGTGCTTCAAGAGTTAAAACAACGATGGAGTGAACAGCATCACCCACAACAACAGGGTTGTTCATGTTATTGATGGGCATAGTTTGTAATAACTGAAGGTTTTTTCAGGATTGACTCAACAGAGAAAGGCAAAGACACAGTGGATGAAAGCTTTACTTCCATTCTGTGGGATGTCAGTCCCTTTGTACATCTATCAGTGCCTCTAAAGCTGTGGTTTTCTTCGGCAGGGCTGACCCTGTGTTTCTCTGCAGTTTCTCCTGAGTGCTTTTTATAGTATAGTTCAAGATCCAACTTGTCACTGAGCTCCTTTTGGATCAGGGACTGGAAAGAGTTTGACTTTGTGGAGAGGCACGGCTTTGCACGGTCATTAATCATCTTGCTCAGAACATTCTCAGGCCGGTCATGGAATGTTGCTTTGGGGAACGACTGCACGGGACAGTTCTTGACTGTGGAAATGGTGGACCACTCCCTGGACCTTTGAATGAGCCCCCCTTGGGACTGCACCCGTGCCTGCCAAAGCCCACATGTCCCCAGAGCCATCTGTGAGTCTTCCCGCTTTACTGGTACTCGGTCCCTGCCTGGTGAGGAGCTCCTCGGGGTTGACGCTGATTCAGGGAATTGCGTATCCTTCGGTTTTGCAGTCTGAACAGATGTGGAATTCACAAGGCACTGTTTGTAGAGCAGACTGTCTCCAGCATCATCATGCCCTGGCAACATCATGAATTGGGCTGGAAGGGGTAATTGTTGGTAAGAGGCTGCTACGCTCACATTGGATGAAATAAGTTCCATATTCCCAGGTCTTCCATACTGCACAGAAAGGTCCAGACATCGTGGAAGAACATTGCAGATAGCACTGGGGAGGAGTTCTACTTGTGGGGATGCATATTCTGTCCTGTGGGAACTGTAGGCCCCTGCTTGGCTAATGCCATTGATGAAGAAGGAAGAATTTGGCTTCTGCCTGGAATCCAGCATCCCTCGCTCTTTGTGCTCTCGTTCCAGCATGATAGCCTCTAGCTCCTTATCAGCAAAAGCCCTCCTTTTCCTCATGCGGTCACTTAGAAGAGGCAAAAATCGGCTTCCTTCTAAATACGAACTTGTCTGGACAGGGTGGTATCCTACTACACATGGGAAATGTATTAAAACCAGAAAATCAAAATTCCCTGCATTCTTTGTTTACACAACTAAATAAATGAGTCAATATATGTTGGTGACCATCTGTAGAAATATTAGTCGTTCACCAACAGTTTGAAGAACTGATTTTAAGAATATCAGAAAAAAATAAAAATACAGGCCTGGAGAGTACAATGTAAAATGTAATAGATTAGATAGATAGATAGATAGATAGATAGATAGATTTCTCAAAAATAGCAGTCTGCTTGTTAAGAAGAACAAATTTTGATAACTTAGAAACCAACACAGAACAAACGAAACGAGAACAACACTTACCTTCGAGGATACTTTTAGCCAATGTACTTATTGGCCGAAAATGGTACATTGTGTTGCTTTCGGCGGTCATTTGTTTTCTTAAAATGCCTTTCTTATCCTGAAGTGATATACTTTGTTACTAATATATCCAGTACAACTTACTATAAATGAGTGGCCTATACATGATAGCATTTCGAATGATTAATAATGAATAAATAAATAGTAAAGGCAATGCTTTATTACAGAACATGATTACCACACAATTTAAAAATGTGCAGAACTTTGTTTTATACATAGATATCCAAATTAGACATATTTATAAATAATACCCAATACATAAATAATACCAAAACCACAGATGTGCTATAATTATTTCTCATAGTATCCATATTATTGCATAGCAAATTTAGTCAGAATCTCTTAGCAATTTAAAGATCTTGGGGTCGCTAATCCGACGCGGTCACTGGGATGCAAACCTCTGTGGCTTGCTGTCTCCGGAGTGCTACTTGCGCTGCCATTACGCGCTGTCTCTCCACCACCAAGAAGCAATTAGCGCACTGACAGTCCCGCCACCGACAAAATCGTTTATGGCCTTTGAGTGAAGAGACAACCCCGTGATTTCTGCACCGGGCGCACTTCGGGGTGCGACCCAGCCTCCTGGGGTCCTCCGATATAAGCATATTCTCATCTGTCTTGTCATCACCGATTTTAATTGTTTTGTTGTCATCTAATTCGGCGACGTTAAGTTCCGCTTGGTCGTCATTTTCGGTTTGTAGGCTCTCGACATCTATTTCTATCTCCGTCATAATAACTCAAGTGAAGTTCTTAAACAGGTTTGTTCTAAGGTACTCAGACGTGTTTCCGTCTAAAAACACAAAAGAAAAAATGAGATACGATACCATATAGCATACAGTATAAATAAGGGAATCAGTATGAATATTCAATAGTCTATAAAATATAAATATCTGAATTCACGTAAATGTAAGTAAATATACTTATTTCATACTATAATTTTAAAATTAGACTTACCTAATTTCGTCCAACAAGCGATTCTGTATAGTGAAAACAATTCTATTTTAAAAGCATAAGTAATTATAAATATATTTTGAATAGATATACATTCAGTTGAAATGTTTTTAAATATTGTCGATGAGTGGCAGGCTGTGATTTGAACTCTATAGGTCTATCGCCATGCATCAACTTCCACTAAAATAAATGTCACTTGATGGCCATCGGCTTTTTTTCTTTGTGTAGCGTCACAGCACTTCGTTTTAATGGAAACTTCAGCTACTATTGCTTGCCTTACGATTGGGCCGCTCGATGCGTTCGTTCCTATTGGACATTACTGAGTTCTGGGGTGTAGCTTTTCCTACACTGAAGAGCCTTCGGCGAGAAACAAACAAAAAAAAATCTAGAAGAAAGTTAGTTTGTATGAAAGTGTTAGTGTGTTTGTATTTGTGTGTGTATGTCTTTGTGTGTATTGATGTTGTAAACATCAAATAACACATCCAGAACTTTCATGTCTGGGAGCAGGTCGGTGGATGTCTTAAGCTTTCAAACTTAAATGGGTAATAACTTTTTAACCTACGAAAACATATAGGACGTTTTAAAGGACGTTTGATTGACAATAACGAGCGCAATAAAGGGAGATTGTTCTTTCGTTTCAAAAGTGAACGACAGGCTTCTAAATTCAAATCAGTCTTTGGAAATGCAAAAAGGTGCCGTGGGCTTTCATGAGTATTCAAATTCCAAAGACTATAGCAAAGTTTCTTGCCTGAATAATTGACATTTATAGAAGACAACATAGCTATAGATACAACTCGGGCGGGTTAACAATATGTACCATGCAAATAGGCTACATGGCTTTCAGTTTACGCTGCGGATTCACAACTCAAGTAAATTAAACGGAATGACAGAAGCAACAGAAGACGCCTGCCATACCTAAACTTATTTTAATAAACCGCCAATACAAACGCATTGGCTTCCCTTCATATAGGCTTCCTTATACTTCCTGGGACAGGCTGTAGTATCTTCACCACAAAAGCAACGGTGTAATGGATTTATTGAAAACAGATGTATTTCCGCACGTAAACTGATGCCAGCTCTCACAAGATCAGTTTTTGCACTGTCAGAAAAAAGGTACAGCCCTGGTACAAACAACATTAATGTACCCCCAATAGTACAGAGATGTTCTCCAGGGTCCGTTTCTGTACTTTAAAAGGTATATTTACCTACAGCTAGGGTACAGTTGGCAGACCCATAAGCTTACATCCCCAGTAACAAGTAATTGTACCTTCAAGGGTACAAATTGATACTTTTTTTCTGACAGTGCACATAGTTACCTGAAATTCAAAGTGAGTGAAATTATTGTCCCTCCTTTGACACATTATGAAGTCATGATTCATTAGGACAAATGGTTAAGACAGGTTTATTTATGACGAAGGGAGTTCACCACAGGTTTAAGTTGGGTTCATATTAAATATGTGTTTCCAAAAATATTGTTTTTGTCATAAAACTCGTGGTTTAATAGGCTTAGAGTTATTGGCTATCTGTTTCATTGTATTATTTCTACTTATTTGTTTGATGATTATAAAATTCTCTGCACTGTAAAAACAGAAATAATCCAATAAAAGTAATGTCCATATTAAGCTTTGCAGTATAGCGCCATCTCAGGCTACCAGTGGAATCACCATTAAACCAAGGCCACTGGGCAAGACTTTTAAGTTCCTTCAAAAAGCAATGTAATGAGTACCGTAATTACTGCACACACTGCAGAATTTTCTAAACTGAGTTTGCCATGTTAGCTGTGTTATAACTCTCGTTTTTAACGTAATTTAATGCGTTAAATATATATAAAAAACTTTCTAGAGAGACTGAAAACTGAAGTACCACTTTGCATTAAAACTGCTTTAAAGGTACCATTCGAAATGAAAATAAGTACTGTATCTTGCCAGTAGATGGACATATTGCTCCATTTTTGTCATCTTTACCGTAGTATATGTACTACATATGCATTTACCGTAATACACCTAAGCGTTGAAAAATGTACACATAATTACACATAGACTGTAGGTGATGTTTGTAGTATTTTTGACATGCAACTATAAAGTAGTGTCCGAAATGATTTTATTTAAGATGCATTTTCTTCACTATATTCAGCACAAAAATCACAATTACCGTGTATTTAGACAGATACAATACATGACATTTATAGTATAGTGACAATATCAAGGTGCAGATGACATCTATGTTGGCTAGGTGTGAAGGCTGTCATATGCACATTTTACCATATGAAAAATTCATTTCGGAACAGGGTGATACTCATTCTAAAGTCTTTTCTCCAAAAGCTGTATGTTTCTAGGGGCATTAACAAAAGAGTATGTTGGATTATTTCAGGTTATTTCCAACGTGAGGTACCTGAAGTAGAATGGTACCAGGAATTTCAGCGGCAGACAAAATCTTTTCTATATGCTTAAAACTGCCATGCACTGCCCTCCCTGTGCATTATTGTGGCAATACAGCTGATGTCTATTGTTAACATCCAGTGCAAGCTCACTCCTAAGATTAATTTACTGAGTGACAGAGTAACTTTGTAAATAAAATGTAGTGCATCATAAATTCATATGATAAAACAAATTAGTATAATCCCAGAATGTTATATGGCTTACCGACTATGTTTTTGTCTTATGGGGTTCACATGTTTTAAAAGTGATCTATTTATCCCATTTAATTGCCATTATGATATTGTTCTTTCTGCAGTATTTTTAGTAAATATTTTCATTAAAATGCACAAAATTTTATGTGAAGTATTTGCTTGAATAGAGGAGTGATGTTAATGTACCTTGACGTTTTTTAGGGAAACTAATATAATTAAATGCCAATGAAGGAAAACTACATATTTCTTTGGTTTTTATGTATTTAATCATATTGGCAAATACCTTCTAAGGAAACTGACGCTTTGGGTTAAATGCAAAAAGACATAGATTAATTCATGAGAATGTAATGGGACCTACCAAATTCACAGTATATCATCTGAGAATTGCATTCACAGTTATTTAGCAGATGCTTTCATCCAAAGTAATATGCAAGTAATCATTCGTGGTTTTTACAGTATTAAGTGTTGACTGTTCTTTTAAAGTATCCATCCACCCATTCACCCATCCATCCATCCATCCATCCATCCATCCTCCAATCACATGTGCTGGTCAAGGTTGTAGAACACTTCTTTTCAGTAGCGTTAATATCTTGGCTAATGATCAATATGTAAGAATCTCCTATAAATCTTTTTGCAAATGTATTGACAGGATGGCCGTTAGACTACCTATTATCTAAATCAGCATTCCTTGCCCTTATTAATATTATTGCTTTGTTTTTATTCTTTAGTTTTAATTAATATGCTTCATATCCAGTATACAGAAATAGAATTGAAATGTAAATAGAAAGAATGACACAAAATACATTACATGGGTTTATTTGGTTTACACTCAACATGCTACATAATTTGGTCATTTCAAATTTTAGGGCATATCCATTGGAGGTAACATGCAAACTTGTCATACATAGCAATATTAATGGACAAAATGGGTCTTATACACATTTTAATTAATTATTTCTGCAACTTATTTTCTTCAGAAGTTCTACAAGTGCCAGGTGCCAGAGGGCTACTTACTACTTAAGAGCATTCCAAGCAAAAATCAGCACGTGACCTTTAGATGAAGTTTTTTTCCCATTGTTTATTCAGTTTCAGTTTGTTTTAGGTATTCGGTCAGGCTGAAGAATTTAAAATTCTAGAGTCTGACGAGTCGGATCTCTCATCATAGTCGTCCTCTGCATAGACAGTTGTTTTGGGTACCATGGTGCATCCGTCCTCCTGTATTGTAATCCTGTGATCATCGGAGGGACGGGAATGAAGGACAGAGGAGCTGAAGATGCTGCTGGACGCGCTGGAGAATGGAGACACATACTGGGACCTGAGCTGGTACTGCTGCTGCAGAGTCATGGTATTCCACAGAGTCACATCACTGGGCACAAACGGGTTAGTCTGGCCCCTGGATATGGAATTCCTCAGCATTAAGGGGTAGCGAGGCCCCTGTGTAAATGGGTGCTGCAGAGGCACAGCTAAGGGACTGGGGACAACAGTGGTGCTCTCAGAAGGAAACCTCAAAGAATCAGGAACTCTGAAAGCAGATCCCACTGACCATTTAGATGAGGATACAGGATAGGACCCCAAGGTGTGTTCAAACAGGTGCCTGTTAGATGGTAGGTTAAGGTTTTCAGCGCCTTCAGTGGCTGCTCTATCTACTCTGGGTGTCGATCTACTGGAGAGAAGTACCTCAATGGCTCCTACCAGATCCCCACCACAACCTTTTAGGATCAACTCAAGAACTGCTGGTTTGTGACTAGGAAAGATTTTTCTTAGCACCTCTAAGGGAGGACGATTAGCCTTGAGATTTAAAGGGAGAGATACAGACCCTGAAAGGCCCTCGATGACTAAACTCTCTTCTCTGTGGAATTTGGTACTGTCAGTTTTGGTCTCAGTATCGTTGCTGCTCTCTTGAAGACTGTAGTGGCTTTCCTTTGATGCAGGGGAGACATCCGTAGAATCCAGATTGTAGCATGAATTGGACTTTGACATCTCTGGGGAACTTGAGCGGTCGTGCTCCTTGTCACTATTGCTGCCCCCATGGTCAGTTTCTGAGTGCTCACCTGACTGATCTTCATTTGGGTCTAAAAGCAAAAGCATGAACAAAAAATCAATAAATAATCAATAAACAGTGTGATGTGTTCAGCCGATCTGAGGAACACTGTGTGGAACTAACTGTAATACTCCGTGAAGCACTAAATTTTATTAGAATTGAGAGATCCTGATAACCACAATGAAACTAAATTATAGTTGTATCTGGTTATTGTTATTTGTTATTTTATTTAGCAGAATCATTTTATACAATTAAAGTTTTAATCTAGTATAACAAAGAAATTCTATTTGTAATTGACCCAGGAGTCTCCAAATTAAAAGTAAGTTTTCATAAGCCTAAGCTATCTACAGACAAATGAAGGCCTAGTATAAAATTATATTATAGCTATATTAAATTGGCACAATATCCATTTTTTATCAAAATAACCTATTAAATAGGAAATATGCCATGTATGGATATTCCATAATATGTGTGAATACAACAGATTTCCAACCAATGCTCTTTATGCACTTAATGCACTTTAATATTGTCCATCAACGCAAACTCCAGTTTTTGAAACTGGTTCATCAGAGTATTTTCGCTTTGGTAATTGCTTCCTCGCTTGCCACATATTAAGAACATAAGAAATTTACCTGAATTTGAAGTTATCGCGATTGAAGTCGACCACCACACTGTCGCACCAAATGTAATGTTTTATAATATGAGGAAACCCATTTCCGACTCGATTAAAATGTGTAAAAAATCCTATTTTGGCATTTTCATAAAATGTACGCAGTCATCCGTAACAAGACTAATAAATAGTCTGTCATTCAACAGTCGAACTCGCAATCAGGCAAAATAAAGGCATTTTTTTGCATTTATAGAAAGGTCTTACTAAACATAGGATGGCATTCGCACAATAAACTAACTATAATTAAAACGACATATTACAATATGATTTCAACCGGATTTTTACATTTCGGTACAAATTTCTACTGAAATATTTTTTTGTTGGTTTTTATGTGTTTTTATGTGTTTTCACATATAGGCCTACATATGAATCTTACGGATCAAAAGATTTGAAAGATTTTTCCTTAGTATATGTTCGTCACTTTACTATCTACCTGTTGTAATTAAAAAATACAATCAATAAACAAGCAGCATTTTTTTTTATTAAGCAGCCTTAATTTTAAAAGTTTCTTCTTTAGAGCCGACACATTCGCATTTGTGTAAAAGTCATCTTTACGCTTTAACATTGATGTAATTATCTATATCAAAATTCCGTATAATAAATTTTAAATTATTATTAAATTACTTCAATGTTGTTAAATATTATAATTTATATTATAGTGTAGCTGTTAGTAATTATGCAAAATTGTTCACGACCATTAGTTTTATAAGCAATTTTTATATAATATTTGAAAATAAATCGAAATAATCACTCCTTCTTACCTGCCGTAGATTGTGTGCTACACGACTGTTCTGATGCCCACTTCATATCCATTCCTCCAAAGCGCGGCGGTGGCCCTTCGCTGCCCTCGTCCGTCCCAGACCCTGAAAGTCCGGGTAAAGTTCTCAGTGTTTCCGGAATAAGACTTTCTAAACTCTCGTTTGCTTGCTGCCTTCTAAGAGCAACCTGCGCAGCCATCACTCGCTGTCTTTCAATAATCAGAATGCATTTTTCACAAGTACAGTCTTTAAAACGACAGTATCGCTTATGTCCCTTCAGCCACGACAGCACGCCGTGGTTCCTACATCGAGCGCACTTGGGCGTCCTTTGAATAGGTGCTCTTGGATGAGGGACTGGACCTCCCATATACAGATACGGTGATCCGTAGCCATTCATTTGTCTCTGACTTTTGTTAGAAATTCTGATCCAGGACGATGCAATATTGACAGCTGTAGGAGATCACGCCTTGTGCTTCCCTCCGAGCATAAAGCAGCCTGATATATAAAAAAGTTTGATCGGTTTTGAAGATCCCTCTTTTCTAGATACAACGCAGAACATCAGACGTTATAACAAACGTTAACAGACCCGAGTTACTTAACATCTCACTTTCCACAGAGTGTCATTCGCAGACGAGATCACGGTGATATACCAAGGATTGCCCCTCCTCTCTTCCTTCATGGCGAATGATTACGAATCCATTAAAGGGAGTGTTTGAAACAGCCGTTGTTTATGTTGAAGAATCTAGCCCCAATCCACAGCAGTTGTCATGCGTATTGTAACCGGTTATCGCAATTGCTACGGTCTGTTAGTCGTCAATGCACACCTACCTGGCGTATATTATCGGGATTTATAGACTCTCTGCGTTCTTTACAATACATTCTGAAGAATCGCAGAAACCGCAGCTCATATAGGCTAGCCGAGATAATATTCACGAAGAAAGTTTGAAATAGTTTTTTTTTGCCTTCTATTTAGATGTTATTAGTGTCGCCCAGGGCCTTAACTTAAAACGTATTCTGCCCTGATTAAAACAAATAATTTATTAAATTCACATTTCAAAATGAATTTTGATTGTAAGAGGTATTTTGTAACCTGTTATTCCGTAAGCTCGATAGAGGTGTTATAGGCCGCACAACTGGCCGGTCTATAACAGCATTTAGAGGTCCCAGGACCCCTAATACACGAATTAAATAGCTTTCCCTTTGAATAAATGAATGGCCACAGAGGGACGGCTAAGAGTTAATCAGTGTTTGTTTTGTAAATACATTTATTCGCCAATTCAGAAACATTTCGCTGTAACAGCCTCATAAAAATAAATATGAATTAAAAACCCGTATACGGTGCATGTGTCATTTTGTTTCACCTTGTCTGCTGCAAAGTCTACACTAATTATGTGAAATAAATGTCAATTAATTTTGTTATCTTACCGTCTCCAATATTTAAGCTAATTATAATTAAGTGTATCATCTACAATATATTTATATATGAAGTTACTTTACCTCAGCTGTCTATAACAGAAATCGAATAAACAATTTAATTTTTAATATTGCTATTTACATTACCGATATAGTGGGCTAAACGGTAGCTGGCCTTTGAATTCTTCATTGTTTGACAACATTTATGATGAAAAAAGAGAAAAGGTGTTTGATGCTGAAGTGCCCTTAACCCTCAGCATATTAAAACACAACAACTAAACTGCAAGTCCCATTTCCCTCATTAAAAAGGTTTATTCAAGCAAATAATGGGATCCGAGCATAATGCCTTTAAGAATAGGAGCCATAATGGTAAACGTCAGCACAGGAACTCCGTTTCCAGGGCTATTAATCTTTTAATTGGAAAATAGCACAGGAATATTTAACGTGACTATAACGTGCTCGAATTTTGCACATGGCGAGTAAATTTGCAGGTGGGAGTGGGAGATTGCAGTGGATATGTAGAGACTAATTCTGCATAATAAATGTTTATGCATCATATCACCATTATTAGAGTAGATAAAATCCTTTTTCCTATAGGCACCTTTCAAACGACAGCTGGGCATATATAGTGTAGCAGTGTTCTGTTTAGTTTTCCCTAAAATCCATTTTTCGTAAAAAATTAAGTTTATAATGACGTCATTGTTCTCTTATTGCTATTTTCACAGATGTGTATGACGCTGGCGAGTAGCAGTCAGTGATTGTCTTTTTTCGGCCATATAATATGCGTATATTAACATTTAAGTATATTGTATTTAAGCATATTTAATACAAAACATTTTTTTTTCTAGAAAAAGATTCGAGATGTTATACTGGAATTGAAATTTCATTGAAAAAGAAAATAAGGATAGTCTGCCTACAGACTATTTGTAGTATTTCAAGAACTTGAGCTGAGATTCTCTGTGTCAATTTAACAGAATACACAGTATATAGAATATATGTAAGGATTCATGGACATACCTACATATTCTTAGAATTTGACTACTTACTCAACCGATGTATTAATTGTTGAATCTCAACTAATACGTTGTTGAAATGTTAATCTGTTAAATGTTAATATAATAATTCTGTATACCCTCCGTTCGCCAAATAAAGTGCTACCGAAAATTATATATATATATATATATATATATATAGCATACATAAGTAGATACATATAGATATATATAGGTAGGTATATATAGGTATATATAGGCCTAGTTCTTCATATAACCGAGAGGTATATGTTTTTTCCCCTGACATAACGAACAAGCCAGTTACTTCGTTGTTTAGCTGAACTGAGAAAATTTGATTTGCGAATTGGGATTAAGCCATAATCATTTTATTTATGTAAGTTTGTTCAAACAAACAAACAAACAAACAAACAAATTAATTAACAAACAAACAGGCTGATTGTTATTTTACAGTTATATGTATAAATGATGCCGATTTAATCTCAGTATGCTTTTCAGTACAGCTGCATTGTATTTCAGTATTTCAATTTTTTGTAAAAGTTTTGTGAAAACCTATAGACTTATTATGATTACATTGTGTTAAGATAAAGAATATATTAGTAAGCTTAAGGGTAATACTCGAAGAAAAATAAACATTTTGGTTGAGAGAGTGGTGAGCGGTTAAATTAAAGTGGGTGTTGCCGGTGCGTTTCAAGATAGTGAATTATTACAGGACATCTGCACTGTGAAATTTCCCTCTGCTGCTCAATTGATAGAACAGGAAGCTGTGACAAGCTACACACATGACAGCCCCACATTCTCGGCACAAACCAAACCTCGACGCTGCATTTCGAACCATTAATTACGTTCCTACAACCACAGGGTTAATCGTGTAACATTTTTTGAGGTGACGTTCTATCTTTGTAATTCCATGCATCCTACCAAGGCTTCAATTGACAAAATGTAGACGAACAAGCAAACAGAAGTATTTTACTATTCTAAAAAATGAACTTCAAAGACAATTTATAAAAAAAAATAAAATTGAATGTTCATTCGGACAGCTACTTAGCTCCAAAATTAGAAAAGCTGTCCGGACAATACATAGTAATCAAAATAATTTTGCTCGTTCGCAAAAACACGTAGAAAAAAAACTACCCAAGTCTACACTAACCCTTTTAACACTAATTTAATACGCATTCGATATAAAATCAAGAACACAATCAAAAGAGCATGTAAGCATTTAATTCGGTTAAAACAAACAACCAAACAAAGAAATGCAAATTTCATAATTAAATTAAACATAATGTTTTGTTAACGAAGTCCTGACGTGAGTGGATTGCTAGACTAGTACAATCAGCTAGTAGGCAGGATGGTAACATTTTATACATTTATATAGGCCCATAAATAGACCACAACAGGGGCCTGTGAGCAGCGACTGGCATTCCCTGTCGGAGCGGCGGCAGGCCTATGAAATGGAACACTAGTGTTAGGCGTTGGATGCGGTGTATGATAAGAGTTTCGCATCGCAAAAGGTTGATTTCTAAGAAGCCCTCATCTACAAAAACTTGATGTGAGATTAAAACCCTGATGTAGCCACAAATTAGGATCTGAACTTTAAATTAGCCGGAGATTGTGTTGCAAAATAATAAAAACAATTAAATGTTTCTAATTGGATTCCATGATTTAAGCAAAATAACAGTAAAATGTCCATTAGCTTAACAACATGCATGTAAATACTGCCACCTTATTCTTAATTTTACCTATAAATCCTTTTAATATTTAAATTATACTCATGAATATAATACGATTTATATGGAATAATGGTTCGAGTCGCTGTCCCAGTAAACAATTCAAATTAGCAACGTCTCCTTTCACCTTAAGACTATTTTGGCCTTTGGGTGTTTATGGGCATGTAAAATAAACCCTATTAAAGTACTAACGGTGATTTCTGTTTTTATATGTCGGGATCACTTTATTACATGCGGACTGTGCATTAATAACGTGCTGGCTGTGAATAGTACCTATTACGTACTAAGACGCGTAAAAGCTTTGAAGACAGCAGCAGACGCGGGAACCGACCCAGAACACTCAATTCTGCGAAATTTACAAAACTATGTAAAACTTTCATCTACTCTGCAATTAACAAAAAGCAGCAATAATGTTTTTCTGAGCTTCATTGACCGATAACAAACTTAAGCTGAAATGTTATTCAAGGTCACCGAACTGGGAAACACAGCAGTACAGGCAGTGATTTATTATAAGCGCGCATCCACTATTGTTTCCAGGGGCTTATCACTTTATGATAAAAAATTAAGCGTATTAAACACATAAACGTTTACAGAATTGTACGACAGTTTTAAGAACTTGGTCTTGGCGTTTAAGTGTTTTCCGGTTATTAACATTTAAAGGTCTATTTGATCTAGTGAGCTCTACTCAGAGCAAAATAGTGTTTAATGTACAATCCTATAGAATGAAAAGACGGTCACCATCAAATTCGCACTGTCAACAGTGCTTATATGTACCATTATGTCAGCAAGCTTTCAGGACTCTGTCTATGGGATGGATTTGGCTTTATCTACAGTGCACGAAGCATGATTCATTGTCCAGCAGGTGAAAAGAGAAAAAAAATCTAGTGACACTATATCATGAACTTATACATAGGCTTGGCGAAACAAGAGAAGAATCCAGCATCTCAGAGGAAGTACGTGACAACGATAATAAAACTGTCTTCCTTAAATAAACATAAAGCCACACGCGATAAAAGTCAATCTTCCGTAAAATCAAATTAAGTCATTATCTGACTGATTGTATCTTTAATTGAAAACAGAAGTGACAGTAAATTTCTGTGATATATCAGGATCAATCAATATTGCCCTACAATCCAGTCTCAAGAAATGATTTATAATGTCAAACCTATATAGGTAACCACATTATTCTCTCTAAAACCACTGGTGGATGAAATTAAGAGTAAGTGGATTTAATAAAAAACAAGATGGTAAGGTTATTGATTACAACAGATGGGCCTAAAACAAATTGATGTTTTAAAAGCACACAGCAAAGAGAATACAAGTTATTTTCTTCCCCAGTTCATATGAACACCCTAAAACAAACTGAAATACATTTTTATTTCGATAAACTTTGCAGTTACAAAACAGTTGAACATTAAACACTGCTTCATTTAAAACCATTGAAACAAGCCTTCTAAGATACTGAACACATTTATGTAATGCATTGTGTTAATTTCCAGTGGTTTATGTAAACAAAGCAAACAAGACCACACAACAGCATTATGTCCACAAAAACAAGCCCATTCACAACAAAAATGTATTCATGTGAATATTTATAGAAAACTAAAGTGAGTGAAGTTGCTTCTCAGCCCTGAACTGTATGCTGTCAGGG
This sequence comes from Petrocephalus sullivani, assembly GCA_026780845.1. Taxonomy (NCBI): domain Eukaryota; kingdom Metazoa; phylum Chordata; class Actinopteri; order Osteoglossiformes; family Mormyridae; genus Petrocephalus; species Petrocephalus sullivani. The sequence goes on from JAODKM010000108.1 coordinate 12,791,014, forward strand.
GTCGTCCTTCAATGACAATGCAAGAAGGAGAATATTGTACGGCAAGATGTTAGCAAGCATATTTAACTGAATTACACTGCCAGAAAGTAGCCTGCCTTTTCACAAGTGAGGTGACCCTACTAAATCTGGCATGGTGAGCACAGAAAACTTTCTAAAATACATCTTAGGATAAATAGCCAATTACTCACTTTTCCATTATGGCCAACTTAGTTCATAATAAGAAGCTAACTTATTAATTCTATCAGATGATAAGATATAAAAATAGGGCATATTGAAGCAAAGTATGGTGTATTTATACAGTAAGAATAGCAAAAATGCTTTTGGCAACAATTTATAGGAGGAGAAAATAAACTGCAATAAAAGGTACAACATAAAACAAACATCGTAGTAATGTACTTCTGAAAAGTGTTAAGAATTCTAATCCATAACAGGAAAATAGTCAGTGTGTGAACATGAACTTCAACTTAAAAACACCTGAAAAAGCCACTGTTAATAAAAGTTTAAGTGATGCAGTTATAAACAAACATCAGCAGGGTATATAGTGTGTCATATACACATCAAAATATTGCTTGTGACAATAGTACTGAAAGTCTGAATACATTTCAAATCAGCACTGGCAACTAATGAGTCTTTTAGCGGCCATGAATGCTTAGGGAAAAAAAGTTTTTTAGCCAACAGAAATGTTACAAATAAGCATTAAAATACCACTGATATATAGTGGGTCAATTAAATAAACTGCTTTAGGAAAAACCATTATCAGCAGTAGTATTTTAAACTACACGTTGGAAATTTTTATACAGCTGGTTCAAAACACTCAAATTCTGTTCCTTCCCAAGCATAAAAAGGGTTTAATTAGATTAAGGAAATGGAAACAAAAGTACAACAATGAAACCAAAAAAGTGAGAAAGCTCTTAAAGGAAGTGCTATACTCAGCGACTGCAGGTTGTATTTTTGATCAGGTATTCATGAAGAGTCTTCTCTCTTCCCTTGGCGCTTCATTCACCAGTGTCCGCGGCAAAGGCTCCCGACTCAGAATTGCTGTTGCACTCCTGCTTGGCCTCAGAAGTCACCAGGGAATTGATAGAGAGGCAGGCCGGCCCAGAGTCATTGCTGGTGCCGTGGGGAAACACTGCAGTAACACAGGACATCAACACAGCCACAGTCAGCGAACACACACTGCTTCCAGCAGGTAATGATGGCTCACAAGGATAACCCACGCAACCTAGATACCACAACATCTCTTGGACCCCAAACCTTTGATAAAAAAGACAAAAACAATCTGTATGGAAACCTTACTTATATTTTTATAAGCAATACTGAAATCAGTGCGGTTAAGAAGAAAAGGAATAAGTATTTAAGCTTTAAAATTTGTAAATACTGACAAATTACAGACACAAATGCATGTGGGTATATATATATTTCAGTGTGTGCATGTTATGTATGCATAGTATTTGAATAAAATCTTTTGGGCACCAAGATAAAAGAAAAAAATGTAACAAACATAATACTATGACAAAATAACATTTAAATATACTGCACTCATTCTTGAGAATAGGAATAAAATCTTATTTTAGGGGGATTTTTATTTTTACTCTTCAGTTATGCTGGGAAAATATATTTTAAAGGATCAAAGTCACGGTTCTTAACCTTGTAATGGGCCTAGCTCCCAGTGATTTCATTTTATCTTAAACAGCATTTTTGCAGCAGTGGGTTGGAGTTGTCAGTTACACTAAAAATCATAAAAATTTAATTTAAAACACATATATAATACAAATAACTCACAGTACACTGTAATCTCAGATAAGTTGATTCTACTTAAAAATTTTGAGGCAACTGAACAATGAACAATGGAAAAAAATGTTTTTTAAGTTAAATCAACTTATGTGATAAAATAACTGTACATAAAAAGTGAAAGTCACTTAAAGTCAAGTTGTTTGTACTCAAAATGTACTGTGAAACTGATTATATTTGATCATTATCTTAAGTTACTTTACCATAATTTAGCCTCTGATGATACTCTATGCACATTATTTACATTGTACGGATGTCTGTTGAGGACATGCATCAACTTTTTTTTTCTTTTCGTTATCTCGAGATTACGACTTATTTTTCTCGTGATCTCGGCATAACCAAAGTCATTTTCTCGAGATCACAACTTATTTCTCCATAGTAACCAGACGTTGTTTGAAAGATGTTGGCTTACCAGGCAAATGGTAAGAGATATACAGGTAACCCTGGATTCTGCTGGAGTGCAGGAGAGGAGGGGAAGAAGAGATGACATTACATTGTAAAGCATCATTAAGTATGAGAAAGGCGGTATATTAATAAAAATATTATTATAATTATTATTATTATTATTATGGCATATGGATTCTTACAATAAATTGAAGCCCAACCACATAGCTGTTAACGGATGCATTGATGGATTTTCGAAGCACATTATCTGGATGCAACCTTACCTCACCTACAATTATCGACATGTAATTGCCTGGTTTATTATTTCGAATTTTGCCAAATTCGTTCACGTGAACAGGTGATATAGACTAATAATGTGCCTCGAGAATCAATAAATGCATCCGTTAATAGCATCGACAGACATACTGTTATTTCCTCTTAGGACAGGCCAGGATAAAATATATAGACACTAATATATACAGCAACCTGGTGAAATTTGCAGATGACACCAAGGTGGGTGGTGTAGCAGATACTGAACTAGCAGCTCAGCAGCTACAGCGGGA
>JAODKM010000108.1:12793851-12838142 GCA_026780845.1 Petrocephalus sullivani
GTTTAGTTCTTTCCCTGTTCCACCACAAATGATTGAGCTGAAGAGCTGTGTGGTAATTAGCACAAGGAGCTGCGAGGCATTGAATTCGGTGTGTTAAATTAGGGCAAGTCCAAAAATGTGCAGGGCTCCGGCCCTCCAGGACTGGAGTTTGACACCCCTGGTTTAAATATTTAAGTTTAATCATCTCCTCACAAATTCTATTGCAACCAATGATAAATTCAAACTAGTGCTTAAACCACACTTAAAATATGTATGTAATGAATAATTACATAATTCTATTAAAAACAACTTTGGGATTTACAGTGGAGGTGTACAATAGAAATGTTTTAAAGTAATTCTGCTTATACTTTTAATGAATATAACAAATCCATCTGCTGGCGGTAACTTCTTAGCCAACTGATGGAGATAACATCACATAAATCACAAAATAGTACAGAAACATTTAAAAAGCATACAGAATGACATTTCAAATGTGAATCTCCTGTTTTTGGTTTATTCAGATTTTGACAAAATTGTTTTTTTTTTTTTCATAAAAAAAATATATTTCACAGCATAGTTTTAGTGACTAGCCATTTCATTTCGTAAAAGTGATTAATTGTCATTGTTGACACACCACAAGAAAATACATCCTCTGCATTTAACCCAAATGCAACATACTGTAGCAGTGAGCAGCTTATTCAGTACCTGGTGGGGGGTCACCATAGGGGCAAATTTTAGGCTAGGGATTCAAACTAGCAACCTTCCAAACACAAGAGCAGATCCCTAACCATTAGGACTCTTGCCTGTTTTGAAAGTTGCTAAAAATTATCTTAATGCTAATCAGAATATGTAACTGTAATTAATTCATTTTGATATAACCTGGGGCACAACTGGCAACATTTTCATAAAAAATATATATTTTAAAACATTAAAAAGTTATAATAGTAACATTTTACACGTATATTATCAGTAGGTATTGTTAGTTTTCGATTTTGAAGGCTTTTAATACATTTGTTGTCTGAAGTTGTGAATTCTTGTCTGGGACAAGGGTGCTTTCTGGCATTTCAGGCATGTTTAGAAGTAAAAAAATAAAATTATTATGTAAATCATATTGATTTAATACATATAAATATTTTAAATATAAAATGTCACCAAACAAAATTAGAATTAGTATGTCCATATGTAATATTTTAAAGTATTTTGGGTGGGACTTGATTTGGCCCAATTCTCAAGAATGGGTGACAGATTAAAATAAAAATTGTGCCTAGTCGCCTGTGAAGTACAAAACTCATCCATCGATCCATTCAGTTTCTATAACCGTTCATCCAGTGCAAGGTGGCAGTGAGCCTGGAGCCAACCCCAGACAGCACAGGACAGGGCACAGGCAACACGGGATGCCATCATATGCAAAGCAATATAATGAAAATGCTGAAGTTTACTAATAAACATAAAAATGCTTAGACTCCATTTGCAGTCTTGACAGAATCAATGAATGTTTACGTAAGTTATTAACATTGTTATCAGCAGAAACTGGCAAAATAACCACATTAGCCTAAATCAAACCGGAATAAAATTAATTGCAATACCCAGGCTTTCTCTGTAAAATCATGCTGCCCGCAATGACAGCACCAACCTCATCTGCGATAAAAAGGCAATATACATGCAATACCAGGACAGTCTTTCACATGCAAACCTCGGGAGCTGTTTCCTATGTTCACAAAGATTATTTTGTTGACTTTGTTAAACGAGCCATAAATTGGCTTGCTGCTGTTCCGTTGTTGTAACAGCCACCTAAGGCAGAGAAAGCTGGAGGAACCTAACAGAGCTTACAGAGCTGCTCAAAGCTGCGTAAGCACCATGAACCCCATCAGTGCATCTGCTCTGCACAAGCACCAATACCTCACCTTGGTGCGAAAATACACAAATTCATCATACTCAATACAATTTTACTGTTCTCAGTTAGTACTACACTTTACAAGTTTTGCTACTAGTGGCATTTATAATACATCAGGGGATATAAACATAACTGTATTTAATTTTAAACACATTTTGGAGGGACTATGCAAAAAAGGAAAAAACACCAACAAAAAGATACACATGGTATCAGTCAAATGTCTGGAAACACCAACTCAAAATTAGTGATCGACCGATATTGATTTTTTATTACTGATACCGATACCAATTATTTGCATGTTCATGTGCCCGATAACTGATATTCGGAACTGATATTTATTTATTATTATACTTCTGTTTTGACACAATTATTACAACACCACTGAACTTAATTACCAATTACCAATAATCAAAATAAATATAGAATGTCTGTTTTCAAGCACAGGAGTCATATCAATGCAGAAATGTAACTTCTTTTTAAACTACAGTTTTATTAGGTTTATAAAGCTGTTTATAGGCTAAAGAGTGAAGAACAATTTGCTGGATAATGTTAATTTACTGAATAATATTCTGAAATATTGAAATATAACAAACAAAGCATAGTGTTTTATTGCTTTTCTGATATATCACAATTACATTTTTGGAAAAAAAAAAAGTTTTTGTCATTCTAAATTATGAAATGCGTGCTAACAAAGCACATCCAATTTCTTAGTTATATTTATTTAGAAGATGTTTATTAGCGGAATGATGGTTATATAGTAAATGTTAATATAATTAGGGGTGTTTTAGTGAATCTTGTTAAAAGTTATATGTGGTGGCTGTGCTGAGTGAACAGCAAAATGGAAGCGACTTCACGAGACGAATGATGAGCATATAGACAACAGAAAGAGAATTCAATTCAGCGCTTTTATTTACAACGTGCTTATTAATGGCTGTATATTATTTAATTCAGGCAAAGTTATGTCTTTATTGTGATAGGACTTGACAGATTATCTTACGTGACTTCTTACGTGAGTTCTTCTTTATTTCTTAGAGCCAAGCTGCATAAACTACATATCAGTCATTTATGTAACTGATTATCTAATCTGTGCATTAATAGCCGTTATGTTAAATAAAGTTTACTAAATATAGCAAAGCAAGTATACTTTACCTGTGCACGCAGTTGTTGTTTCCCCTCAGACGCCATGCTGCACATAATTGAGATCACTGCGAGATATTACACGAGAGGCTGCCATAAACACACTTGGTGTCCTCCAAAGCAGCACTGTACATTTACTATATGCATTTACGAGTTCAAAAGTGCAATGGGGAAAGTCACAATACAGAAGGGTCGACTGTATATACACGGACAGTAAATCTCTGAAAACCAATTATATTTGCAATATTTAGAATTGTTTTCATTTTTTTGAATACAAAAACTCAAGGTGGAAAAATGTAAACACCCCATGGATAGTATGTTTGGTTTTTAAATCAAATGCTTAACAAAGCAACCCCCCAACACAAGTTGCTTAATTGTAGGGTCTTCTATCTAGACCCTACACTACATACTGGTAACAACAACCTGAAATACACATAATTCTCACCTAATTTGCATTAAAATGCTACCAATCTCCATGTTTTACCTTTTATGTATTTCATAGGTCAATTTATTTACAGATCATCAAATAATGTTATTTAAGTGAGGCTGGAGATTTATGCCAGCCATTGGAAGGTTGCTGGTTTGACTGAATGCCAGGGGCGATTCTACTCTGTTGGACTGCTGAGCAAGGCCCTTAACCTGCAGTTGCTTTGTTCTGGGCATGATGTTAACCTACATCCAGCCCTGCAGGCAGGTCCTCCAACAAAAAGTTTTGGCACTTCAGCCACCAGGAAAAACTTCACGCTATACATCTACATCTGAACAGTGTGGTGCCGAGGCATCACCCACTGCATGGTTGCACTCAGATTGTCATCCCTGAGGTGGTGGTGTGCTGCAATGCGCTGTCTCAGTGTATGCACGTTTCCTGTCTCTCTCAACAAACAACAAAATAATTTCAACAAATCGATTGTCATACGAAGAAACTGAAAATATGAAAATTTACAAGCACCACATTTTTTCCCATGAGAAATGTTCATAGACTGTATTTGCTTCAGTATTCTCTATTCCTCCTCAAAGGTGGGTCGCATGCATCAGGGCAGCTAATAGCTATGTTGCCTGGGGTTTTTACTTCCAGTCACCCTGGGCAAGGAGGTCAGACAAAGCCAGCCACCTACATTGGGCAGCAGGGATACAGAAATGCAGTGGATTGCATTGGTGATGAGAGCAATGACACAATGTCTATTGGCATGGAAGAAGGAGACTACTGTAGCTTATCAAGCTAAACCTTATGGATGGATATGACACAAAGATCCTAGCCTTCTGGACGTCCAACTGCCAATATTACCATGCTGGAAAAGTACATCTGAAGATACAAAGAAAGGATCACAAGATAACAAAGACATTGCCTAGAGCAGACTGTGGTAGAGACTGTGAATTTATGGTCAAGTCAAGTAGAAAAGGAACAAGGCCATCCAGATTCTAAATAATAATCTGAGATGGTGGACCACACTGAAAGAATCACAGGAACTGCAGAGAGATTTTACAGAGTCTAAAATTTGGTCAGTGGGAACAATCAAAGTGTCAAATAAATTAAGACCCCATCCAAGCTAACTGAATGCAAAGCCAGTTCATAGCAGGGCACATACACACAGACACACACAGAAGCGGAAAGGCAAACGCAGAACACTGGAGTTGTGTGGCAACAGTGATACCCATACCACCCTAATTTTAAGGAATTTTTATCTGATTTCAGAGTTCGATAAACGGATCCCAAACACTTGACTGATTGGCTGAACTGTTTGATATTGGAAATTGTATGATTTCTTTCAGTTTAATAGAGAAAACTGAAGGGATTTAGTCAAATAAACAGTTGATAATTTGATCATTTTTGTCTCAAACGGTTTACATAAGTACGAGATGCATAAAGAGCTAACCACTGCTAGTCACCTGTCCCCCTTGGCGTCTACTATTGATGCAATTAGGAAGCAACAGATTTAAGTCACTTACCCCCCCATTAATTCCCTGATTGGTTTCTGCCTCAGGATTCAGCCAGCTTGCAGTTTGTCACTGCTTCAAAATGGGAGCGATCGTTAAAACTAATGCATGTGCAACTAAATGTGTGATCATTCCACCACACTCCTTGTACGGCAATAACCTCTAGGTCTTCAAGTAAGTCGCTGCTTGTTAATTTGCGCTGTACTCATCATGGCGGAATCATGGATGCAATTAATGGGGTGAACAGGAAGACATGTACCTGTGAAGAGTTTTCTCTAGATTTAGAGGACACTGCACAGCAGACTGAGTAGAACTCAGCACCCTTTGTGGTTGATTGTCTTATCATACACTGCAATATCAATGGATAAAATGAGGTGCTCCTTGAAGTCAAGAATACCATCAATACAACAAGTTAAAATGGATTCAGACACTTATAACCAAAATAAGCCGATATCAGATGTTAAGTCACTAACAGTCTCAAATGTATGCATATTGGCATTTCTGTATTATGGTTCTACATAATTTACATAGTATACATAATATATTACATATATAACACACACAAGCTCAGCATTCACACAAATGTACATGGCACAGGATAGTCTTTTCCGTAGAATGAAATTCCAGTAATATTAAAAGGAAAAAAAATGGATTAAACATTTTAACACGATCTTGGCAAAATTAAACTCAGCAATGCCAATGACACACAAAGCAGATTTAAAAACATGATCCGACAAGAAGCAGATTATTCAATGCTGTAGGTACTGCAGGTAACAGAGCTGTTGGTACTGGTACTAATTTTCACAAAGTATATTTTAAAGGAAGCGTTTGTTTCCATATTTATGCTTCATTAACCTACTTTAACTGAGATATGCTAAAATATAAATAAATGTAAGGCAAAACATTTTTTGAAAAAACATCTCCGTGAAAGCACTACTTCTGTGTTTTGTATTGGGGGGGCGGGGGGCAGAAGGCAGAGGGGGTTTCTGCCATTAGCGCCCGTAGGCCGGCCGACTGGAGACAGCCCCTGAGAGCAGAGGTTCACCGAAACAATGGCCTGATGATGGTCTGCTTTATCATTAGGGCAGTGGAGAGGCTTAATGATGTGGAAAACTGTCAAACAGCAGGGGATGGTCCTTCAGATGGTCACAGATGCTTCTGAGTCAATACCACTGGCAGAAAGTGATGCACCCCCAGTATTAAAAGGGATTAACACAGTCACAGTTACACATCCCTCCAAGTAGGATGGAAGTCCATGCAAAAGGGTCATGTCTTCCCAAAGACCAACAGTGTAACAAAAGAGTACTCTAACCCCAATGATTGTAACTGAGCGGACTTTAGCTCGATTCTGTGTCTGCATCTGTTTTGACAGGATTTGGTCCTGCAGGAATGGGTTGCTTAAATTCCCATTATCGCTCCTTTAAGAAATGTACCCACTGGTCTGTGATCACTGACAGGGGTAATTGCAGTGGGGTCAGAGGCTAATTAAAACATAATGACCTCTCACCCTGCACTGTTAACTAATCTGTCCGGAATGAACATGTCATTGGGAAGTGTCGCATACCACTGTCAAATCACTATATCTAGTAATAATCCCATCAACCCTCAATGCTCGCTGAACCCCAGATGATCACTGCTCAAGGTTTAGGTCTTCCATCTGATCTGTCGAAACATCCTAGAGATTAACTTGCAATCGATGATCACAAGGAATTATTTACGGTAAGGAAATAGGCATAAACAAGCCAGATATACCAATTCAGGAGTTTAGCGATGCTGCAAACAAAAACAACATTTGCAGTGCAATCACAAATATTACACGGCAAGATGGAGCTTGTGCCTCACAGCAAATGAAGCCATGTGACTTTGATCATTTGTAGATGGGGAGATAAAACAAAGGCAATTCACTGTCTGTTTGCTCTTTCCATAGCCTAAGGCAAGTGCTAATGGATATGCTGTACATCACATTAAATAAGTACTCGAGTGTGTAGTAGGCAATTAAAGCCATGTTTCAGCAATCCATAGCAGTGTAGCAGGGGGCTTATTATTTATCATGAGGATTGTGAGAGGTCGACCTGGACATGTTAGCCTGAGGCTGCAAAGACATCCTAAGCATTATTACACAATAGGCAATGACTGGTTTTGGTGGCTGAGAACAAGTAGCAGAAAAGACAGCCTATTCCCCACACTATGGACACCATCGCTGGGAGATGCCCCTCATTTTCCAATGGTGCGACTCATGATATTTCAACTTTTATGTAATAGCGATTCAGTACTAATAAAACTTTGTATTTTGATCTGTACGATACCACCGGGCGAAAGCAGCATCCACCCAGCCATGCTGGGTCTTTGTAGTGTCCCTACAGTCTTTGTAGTGATCGCAACCATAAACATCTCAGAAAGAGCTTAAGAACGGTGTTCTTCCGTGTTTAGTAAAATATTATAATTGGGTGACAGTAGTTATTCATATCATATCATATTCATATTTTACTTTTGTTTTTTGAATTTTCAGCTTACGATGGCTTCATTGGAACGCATCAGCATTGTGAGTTGAGGAGCATCTGCATATGGAAGATAGCTAAAGATAACAGCTATATAAATTAAATAAATAATATATTTCATAATAAATATAAAATAAATCATCTCACTACTGACATGCCAAGCTAACACAGAAAGTTTACTGAAGGAACACCGTACTGTCCCATGTCAGGAAAAAAAAAACTTTCTCCCAACAAAGGAAGCAAAACTAACAATGGGCAAAAGCCGCTGCCTCATATAACACTGAAATTTCTACATAACTCAACAAGGGCACCTCATCCAGGGTGCCAGGGCCTCAATCGGCGGCGTGTGGCGCGCAGGGCGGCGGGTGAAATATGGCTGCGTCAGCCGCCTCGGGGGATTTACAGCGGCCCGCTGCCGACGAGCGTCCCGCAGTAAACACGGCGCAGGGGCGTATTTCACAGAGAGCTGGTTTTTATGAAGAACACTTCAAGCCTCCGCCATTCTGCCGGCGTGACGGATGGGGAAAGACGCGTGACGAGCTCCATCATTGTTTATAAATCCTAACTGTTCCCGCTCACTAACTCAAGAGGCAATTTTCGGCAGGGCCGCAGAAGGACGGCCCCGCACTCCTGAAGGTTATTTCGCCCCCGTATTTGGTCAGGGGATGAATATGACGTTCTTGTGGACCTCGCTGAAGCTGTTTCTGTCAAGGCCGCCATCTCTAACCAGTTTCACAGGAGGGGTCAGTGTTTCCCAACTCCAAGGATAACCAAACGGTTTCCCCCCCAAGAAAGTATCTTTATTTAAATGCAAAGGATTGGTTGAATCGAATCATATACCTCAATGTGTTTTACCTTCCAGCTCTTCATGTCACATTTTAATTAACTATTGGCTTTGTGGAAAATTTACTGTCTCATAGTGAAACAATGAAGAGAGTCCCTGATCCACAGCTAAGAATTATTTACAATTTGTTTTTTATTAATAGTCTTTTTTCTTTGACTTAGAGGTGATGTATTTTTATGACTAAATAATCAGTACATAATGCGTAAATCTTAGAGTGCCATTTTTCCCACTTTTATCTACATGTCTCAGAGGATTAATGGCTATCAATAACCTGATATTCCCGAAAACTCTCTCCTTTGTGCAAAGCCATAACTGCTTAGGCAGGTATTTTCTCTACCTTCCCTGAATTTTCGGCTCCACCTCTTCCAAAGTTGAAACACCCAGTTTCTTAGCATCAATCTGTTCTCCTCTTCAAGCAGGCTAGATTTGCTTTACGATTGTTGGACTTTCACATATCTCTAAAGGATGTGTGCCCTTGTCTGTATGCTGAAAGGGACCACATATCCCGGCCCGAGCCTAATAGTGTCTGTGCCGCGACTCTCGACAGCGTGACACAGCGAGTACAGTAAAGAAAGCAAATGTAAAACCCAGCAAGACAATCAATACAGCGCTTCTAATGTAATTTTAACTAAACCATAAAGAAAAGAATTTTTAATTAAATCCTCAAGACTAAAAGATCAATAAAACATGCAGGTTCATCTGCACACAGATGGAATCTTCCCCTGGTAGCTTTCGCCTATTCTCCCAGTGCCTTAAACAAAATCACAAAAATGGGAAGTCTGATGGTGGTACATAACACATGATCTACAAGAGGAAGATCAACAAGAAGACATCAATCCCAGTACACAACCATACGCCGACGACGGCCAGCGAAATGGAGCGAACGTCATTCCCAGGATGTACTTCCATGCATACAGCTATATGGAACATTGCTCAGAACCACAGATAATCTACCATATTTGTTCAGAAGTACCAAAGCAGTTGATCTAACACAGCAGGGGTAGCTAATCTGTGCCAGTGACGGGCTGTGCAGTCACACAAGGTCACTGCTCACCCTACAACCACCATATATGTGTGTCAGCGTGCATTTGGACCATGAATCACTCAAACCGAGTTTTGGAGAGACACATCTGTACGTCTTCAAGCCATTTCTGTCTGACATGCCTGTCTTTCTGGAATACGATACCCTGTGTACTGTAATGTAATGTACTGTAAATGGGTAGGAAGGAAATACTAAATACAAATCTTCGGTGCATCCGCACATGTAGGTGGACATCATGTACAAGGACACTGACATACGCACATCGAAAATCGACATCTAAAGAAAATTAAATGACAAGATATTAGCTCCATGTCTGATTTGTAAACTGACTTTTCTTCACCTCTAAGAATCTAGATGTTTACACATGATGTCAAAAATGGCTAGTCCAGGCCACGCTTGCTAACTGGTTAACACATCCCACCAGCTAGAGCAACCTACTACAGCTGAACCACAGCACAAATAATATCAGAGAAAAAAATATAGTAAAATGCAACCATTTTACCTAAAAGTGGCAAACAGCTCCATCTATATGAAAACACTTCATCCACACCACCCTGCTAAGAAAACAAACTAGTGCAAATTAATAAGCAAGGAAAACTGCCTACTGTACATAAATCGGCAGGTGGACTACTGAGCTACGGGAGGCTGAATTCTGAGAATCCTACAGAGTCAGGTTCTTGCAAGTGACCCACCTGATTTAGATAAACAGCCAAGATGACCACCGATGAGGTTCAGTAAAATGAAAACTATTCATTCATTCTTACACTATTAAATTGTCAAAAATAAATCTGTTAGCAACTATCAATTAAAATGACTGCGTTTGCAGACAGGAAGCCCGAACAGTTCCAGTTCCAGTCTGCTTCAACTACCGCAACTCAAAAGGTTTCCTGCAATGAAGAATATATTTTCCAGCATATCCATGTGAATTCATATCCAGTAAACTTAACCACATGACACTTTAATCATATGAGATATAATAACTCCCATAAGGTTGTACAGGATAAGTGACTGGAAGACCAATGGATGAATATATTGACTGCGAGACTGCTGCTGTATGTAAAAAGTATGTTTTCCAAGTAACAGGCCAAACAGCTAGAAGCACTACTCATAAAAAGAACAGCGGAGCATGAAGAGTATCGCAAAGCGCAGCTACGTCAATGTGTCTGTTTCAGCAAATGGACAGTGAGGAATCACATTTAGCTAAAAAAGTATAAAACTCTCAGTAATGTAGTAGTACATCATTTTATTAAATTGTGGCTAATAAAAAGTTTTACCAGGCTTATCAGGATGGGCAGTAAAAACAGATTATTAATCAATTCATCCGTTTAATATCTTAATTCTGTTCTTGGCGACCAGCAGCAAACACAAGAAGAAGTCGAGCTGAAGATTGCAGATTATGTTAAGACTGACATTTTAATTAAATAACATTTTATTTAACTACAAATTAAATTAACATTTAGCCATGTTTATGTTTCACATAAAAATCACAGTTTTAGCAGGTTTTTCTTGACTAAATATTATGGTTAACCTAATCTGGAACTTCTGCAAGTCCTCCAATAAAGCTCAGTGTACCGCTTTGTTTTAAGTGACCTTAGTCACTTGATAAATCAAGTTTTTAGTCTGACAGTCTACCAAAAATATCATTTTTGTGTAGAAATCAGTATAGCCTGTGTAGTTGTTTTTGTACTAATTTGGCTTTAGTTAAACTAATTATTGTACTTTATTTATGCAGCAGGACACCCACAGCAAACTGGTGCTCTTAAAAACAAATCTTGTATTGGCTTGTGGGCTTCAGGTAGATTAGCTGGTCACAAATGGGACCACCCAGTCCACAAGTGTTTTCCTTTCCTGTAATGGTGCATGACTGGCCCATCTTGACTTGGGGAAAGGGACCCACATAGGGAGACAACAGCGATTGTCAAGGGAACCGCATAAACAAGCAGCAGCAGGTGAAAGGACCCATGACTTCTCTCCCACCCATCAAGGGTGCTCATGTCTCCTAGGCAGTTTGAATATCAATATAAAAATGTCAAAATGTTTGAATTCCTCTGTCCTATTAAAGCCCCACAACCCTGTCCAGGACGAGAGATTAGAAGACGGACAGGCCTCCTGTTAAAACAAAGCAGCAGAGTAGTCGCATGGACCTCTGTAAAATAGTTAAATCAATAACAAATTACTCACTAGAACTTTACTTCCAAATGAGAAGTGTTAATGAAAAGGGAAAAAAAATGTCCTACTCTCTGGTTTTGTAGCACTGCACACATAGTGTGGATTTCCCACACTCTCAGCGGAAACGTAATGGAACGTTCCGGGTGAGCGAGTGATTGGGGGGCAGCTCGATACTCACTGGCTGTCTCCTCCAGGGTGAAGATGGGGGGCACGCAGGCGGGCGCGGGCAGGCCCTGGCTCAGGTAGGAGGTGGTCGAGTAGTAGGAGTGCATGCGGTACGGCGGGGACACGCTGTGGCCGGGCAGGCGGCCCTCACCAGCGGGCACCTACAGGGAAGCAGAAACCCCAGCATGAAAACCTACTGCATGAAACGGCAAGGCTGCTACAAGGCGGCATCCCACTCACTCCAGCAATCCCGCCATCATTACCCTCCTCTTCCCGTTTCTGTGCCACTTAGCGGAGCGTATATCCCACTGGAACAGCTTCAACACTACATGCATGGATTAATTATGGTGACTGCAAAAACCATTACATAAAAATTTAATTAGCCACAAGGTCCTAAAATAAGCCTGGAAAGCAGAAGAACATGCACATATGGAATTGGCTACTATTGCTGTTGTTACACACTGTGAACAAAATGTAACATTTACTGGAAGCACAAACAAATACTCATCATGGCTTTACCAGAAGTATGGAGTAAGACTTAAAGTTATAAGCAAGTCACTGTCATGGCTACACATTTTTTTGACTAAAGATGTGGTCAGAACAAAAACAAAATCCTAAAGTTTCAGGTAACTGCCTGATTGGGTAGACTCCCAAGGAGTAGCTAATTCAGAAATAAACAGCATAACACAATATTGGCAAGTTGTATTCAATCTCTGCAGAGCCTTGAAAATAACTCATTTGTTCTGCTGTGGGTGGCTGATAGGGTTTTCAATTTTGTTTTTATAGAATTTGATTTCTGTCAGCCAGTAATATGTCACCATTTATAGTACACACCATCAATTTCCTACCTGACAGCTTAATAAATGGTTATTTAAACATTACTGACTACTAGCATTACTCATGGGCAATATAGCAGAAACCAAAGTGGACTTTAAATATTTTCAAGTAATAAAAGCTACCAACAGATTAGGACCAAATATTAACAAAATAAAGTTAAAAAGAAAACTTTGGAGAAATGTCTCCAACTGACCAATATACTGAAACCTCATTATGACCACAGAAATTGTATGACTTTTTGTCAAACTGCATTCACACACCTTGCGAATAATTTGCTCTGCTTCTGCTGAGAGACTATCCTAACATCTCCCTGATTGTCAAATTCAATCTTCCTGATCAGTACATACCATCATTATTAATGTGCCGCTTTGCTTTACCTACCCCAAAGGCTCTTATCTGGCACCATCGGATGTCTGGATTATGTACAGCGCCCTTATATTTTCATTCTCTACCTGCATTGCAGCAGAGACCTCTTCGTGTACTGGGAGGTAGGAGATACAAGAGTAGATAAAGCGTTTTTACCAGGATACTTGGTCCCTATGCCTGATTCCCAGTCCCACTGTGCCCACAAATACCCAGGACATGGCGTGCTTCATGTTTCCTTTGCCAGGCAGGATGTTTCATGCACAGGGGCCTCAATTTCACAGCATTATCTGGTTCAGTCTTTGAACTTTTTAGCTGCCCTGAAGGGGATCCTGGTTTCTTGTGGAAACAGAACGATCTTTGTTTTATTTTTTTTCCACAAGTGCGCTTCGCTACAAGTTTGGGCAAAATGAAAATTATGGTGGAGCATTAAGCTATAACTTACAGCAGGATTTCATTAATCTTACAACATTTAAAAATGGTCTTTATCCAGACATCACTGGCATGACAATAGGCTTTTCATTGATATGTGACAGATCAATAACATAATAAATCACATCCTTTGAAAAATGCCTAAGAGAGCACAAACACCAGCTCTATCTAGTATAGTTCAGCAGTTGGGCTCATTTTTATTGCCATAATGCTGCAACTAAGTGAAAGATTCTGTGAAAAAGCGAAGTTCTGATGATGGTCATGCATACTGTATTTAAATTATATAATAATATAAATTATATAAACTATAAATCTATATGGCAAACAAGCAGTCTAACAAATGCACCCTTCAAACAGGCCTCCTAGTTCTGATCTTGCAAAGACTCCATCCTCTCAGGAAATAGATTTTCCTTTAATGGAATTTTTAGTTTTTTTTGCAATCTCTTCATGAGGATGTTGGACTATTTCATTAGTCAATTAATAGGATAAAGCTCACACAATAGTTTGATATAAATGTGAGTTGCTATGCAAACGTGTTAATGTAATGTATGCAATAACATTGCATTATATAATAACTTGCAATAATGCAATGTAAAATGTAATAAATTGTCACTTCATTATGTACAAACTCCCGCATTTTGTAATAATCTGCCGCAATATGTAATAAATAGGTTATTACAAAATGCAGCAAATTATAACAACTGTGAGAGGTCTTAAATAGTGAAGTGAAAATTGTAAGAACCCCTGCATTTTGGGGCTGCCTACAAACTCTTCTGTAACCTTTTGTTTATTTGTTTTTAATCATGTTTCTATAATTTGGCTCCCAACATCTAATTGATTGTGGGAGCAGTAGCTTACATGCCCTCTTTTATTCCACCTACAGCAGCCCTGCTGTCAGCTGTCTATAGTTACAAAGTGCCCAAGATGTCAGAATGAAAAAGCAAGAAACAACAGACAATACTGTTGCACAGTGCAATACTATTATTGTTATATGATATAAAACGGCTCTATAGACAAAAGCTTGACTTGAAGGTGAGATTGAAATATTTACTATGAACTACTCAATCTATGTCTTGTCGAAGATTTCGAAAATCACACTTTTTGAACAGAAATTGTCTATATACAAATGATTTCATTGCTAAGATTGAACAACACACCAAAGTATTTTCACATAATATAGCAACTTAGCAACTGATCATCATCTTCACACAGACGTGCAGCGATACTTCTCTTTAAAGCCAAAGTTTGTTCTACTTGGTCATAAATCCCATTTGTCACTGCCTCAGTGGTGCACTCAAACTCACAATATCAATCTCCCCGGCACACACCATGTAATGTGCTCCTATAAGCGTTATGATACGATAAAACACTCACATTGGCTTTCTGAATAAATATACATTTAAAAGGTATCACACATGAGCTCCCTGACAAAACAAGACCTTCTTAACATCAATCAAGATAATGAATTTGCAATAAATTAAGTATCGCCATATTACAAGTATCCCAAGTGCAGAATTTTTAACTAGCTACCCTTATATATAATCAACCTCTATATGGACAAAATACAAGCATCATAATGTGGAAAGTATCACTAAATATGAGTAAATACAGGATTCAGGCAGAAAGAGACAGTCAGTATTTACACACGGGAGGAAGGTAATTATTCATATTCAGAGTATGACAGGTTGCAAAAATACAAAGATCATCATTATGATTATACATCTGCTAATGAAATAGCTGCAACGTGTGTAGACCTTCGTTTGGGAAGGGTGGCCGCGACTCCAGTCATGTGTGTTATCGCTGGGAGGAAACACCTCTTCACATGTGGCCAAGAGAACTGCACTTAAATCATATAATGAAGAAATGTTAATGGGAAAATAGTGGGGTAATTAATGAAGAAATGTAATTGTTTTTTGGCCACGTTTGGTGTTTAGGACAGAGAGGCAGTGGCTGAGCAGGTTAGGACGCTGTGCCTGGGACCAGGAGGTCATGGGTCCATATCCCAGGGTGGGCAGAGTGATGTCACTGCTGGGCCCTTCAGTTGTTCCAGTGACATTAAGAAAGCATCTGCTAGATAAATAACAACAGGAAGAGACAGAGGAGCTCTTTAGGGACCCTGTAGTGACTTTGGCCTACAGTGAACAGGGGAGAAGCACTAATATAGGCTAATAGCCCCTGCAGGATAAGGGTAAGGAACTCCCTGTGGCAGAATTAGTTGCAGTTCCGGACAGGGGGAATGGGGAAATGTAAACATGGCGTAGATGGGTAGTACAGCATGACGGCAGCGCGGCTTCCCGCTGTGCTCGGCCACTCAGTCGGAACGACGGTAGAACCGCTATCGCGGGTGCACTGGAGCTGCTGGAGGGGAGGTGGAAGCCAACACAAATACAGGCAGGCAGTGCACTGACAGCAACCACCATCAACAAGCCGCCCGTGCACTCGGCTGATCGGCACTTCAGCACATTAGCCCAGCATCGACCCGTGTGTGCGTGCGTGTGTATGTGTGTGCGCACGTATGTGACCGACCGCTGTTAACAATGTGTGTGGGGTTTGCCTTTTGCATGCACCAGCTTGTACATCGGACACTAAGCCTTTCCGGGTTCCAGTCATCGTCTCCCCTTATTTCTGAGTAATGCTGCAAGGAGGTACGTAGAGGGGAACTATTTCCAGCATTAAGGAGAGTGACCTTTATCCTGCACCAGCGTATCCAGCAGCCCGTATTTTAACAGCAGACAGGTGTCAGGCTCTTTCTCTCATCCGGGACAGTAGACGGGACAACAAACTGCATACGAGAGGGAAAGACTTAAGCCATAAATAAAGTTTTGAGTCATTTAACTTGTTTGGACCCATTTATTTTTAATTACCACCTACCCCTGTGGGCTGCTTTTGGAAACCTCTATAAAGATTCATGGCCCTAGTTACAAGACAGCCCCTTTTACACTGTACAGCCACGGCAGTACGGTGTGCTGCTCTGTTTGAGAGGCTTGTGCATAATGTCATTAAATGTAATTTCTCCCCTCAGGTCAGATTGTTTGCAAGATAAGAATCATCCATTGTTTTCTCAGATAACGACACGTGTAATAATGGGACTTGTCTGTGCCTCTTCATTGTAATACCTGCAGCCGCCAGGACGATGAAGTCCAGGGAAGAGCGGTAGCACTAAAGCAATCAAAAGGCAGTTTTATGTGCTTGCATAGAACATTGAATTCCTGCATGACAGCCATTCAGGCTCAGAATCAATAAAGACAAACAGCTGATCTAGGTACCTGGTACTGCTGGTAGTTGTATAGATTGCTGTAGTAAGCTGGGTAGCGGGAGGGCTGATAGAAGTTGTAGTATGGGGTGTCTACCACAAGGTCAGATGTACCATCAGAGTGCCCCCTGCTGGTGGATGTAGGGCTGGACACCAGAGTAGAACGACTCCCTGGAACAAAGAACACTATAAATAAACTCCTCCAGTCTCCACCGAACAACCTCACTCTCAGATGAGCGACGACGAGCAGACGAAGCATCACATGGAGGATTGGAGGATTCTATTAATGACACAGTTTAAAATGTGAGGCTTTCTCTATTTAGAATAATGGCACCTTTTGCCTTACATGGTGTAAAGAACAGTGTCTCACTGCAAACTATCCAAATGATTTCCCCATACTGTTTACTATAAGGTAAGTGTTTTGTCTCTGCATCCCAAATAGAAAAACATATAGCTTATTGCCATCTGGAGAACACTGGAACAAAAATTAAAGAAAAAATAAACTTTGAAAATGCACAATTTCAATACCAATGTTTTCATTTTTCACTCACATTGGTATTGAACATTGGTTTTGAACATTCAAAACATTGGTATTGAAATTGTGTATTTTCAAAGTTGACATTTTTTCTATGCTATTCTTTTAATGCAATGTTAATAAAATAATTAATATATTAAACCAATTCTCAACCATAACTTAGCATTTTTATGGTATAAAAATAAATATATGCACACAATATTAGAAATACATTTCCAACGTATTAACAAACTGGACCTAAAAACAAACCGAATTAACTTAAAATTACCTCTAAACATGCCACCTTCTGGTGATAATTGGCAGAGTCACAGGTGCTTGTACGTTTTTTCATGTTTTACCTTCCGGATATCTAAGTGACGGTACTGTGGCCGTTAGAATGGACCCAGAGGGTGCCCACTCTGTGTACAGATTTTAAATACAAAAAAGAGCCATTATTTTCATGTGTGACACCATCGCTGGCGTGCCTAACCTCCCATTTAGTTATCTGTTCTGATCCATTTTTTAATAAAATGAAACGCCTGCTTTGTACTGATGTCTTGGGACCTTGGTAGCAGAAAACCAATAAGTGCCTGACTCCTTTTGTACCACTCTGTCACCAGAACCGGTCATCAGCCGCCCGGCGCAGCCTTGACCTCGCTGGTATTCCACTCCTGAGCACATTATCGGAGCAGCGGGAACAGAGTGTTTCTCCCACCGCTGCGCGGAGTGATCAAGACATGACCGGGCTTGCGAGCTCGCAATCGGCGCCCGGCAGATATGCCAGCACCTCGATAACGCGTCGCTGTATGAAGAGCAGCTCTCTTCCCACAGGCCTGCAGAATGGTCACTTCCGCAAGGCCACTGGGCTGCTATGCTATTTGCTAGGTAGAGCAGTTGAGCGCCACAGTTTATACAGCTGTCCTAGTCGCACGCAGGACTGTAACAGTAAGAAATGTGTAAGAAACAGCTGGTGAAGGAAAGAAAGGTCTGTATTAGACTTTATAATAAAGGTAATATCACATGACGGGTATATTTGGCAAACGGGATGTATTGGGTGTTGTGTCCAGGCGTCACTCGTAACTGCATGCACTTTAAACGGGCCAGAAAAGTTTTAATTACTACTCCACAACACTCATGTCACCCATTCGCATATTTTCATTATTTAAAAATATGTTTTTCACTCCCCCCATTGTTTAAACTTTCTAAGCATATCATACATTTTCTTTTATTGCATTATTTTACATTTTGCATGCGAAAAGGCCTAGAGTAGAAAAAGTTTTTGTTTAGAATTTGACCGAGGGTTCAGGCTCTGGAAGGTGTAGGCTCGTGTGCTGACACGGGCTGTGCTGACTGTACCTGCAGCAGGTGCGGAGGTGGCACTGCTGGCTGTGGCTGCTTGTGGGGACCTCTCCCCCGCAGAGTACAGGCAGGCCCTGTCTCTTGAAGCCTCATCCTTAACCATGAGCTCAGAGCCGGACAGATGAATGGGACTGCAGATGCCCATCTCCTCCTCCTGTGCCTGCTGTCTCCGGAGGGCCACCTGGGGTCAGCAATTAATGAACCCGTAGGCATACTATCCCGTGTCATGTGCTGAATTCATATCATTCCTGGGTCACCTGAATTTCATGTTAAGGACCAACAAACGAGCACAGAACAGGGCACAAGGCAGGGGTATAGCCCTGAAAGGATGCCAGTCCAACACAGGGCACAGAGACACAGACACTCTGGGTAACTGTATACCAATGAGCATATACTGAAATGCTTTCAAGACTTTTCTAAATTAGAATAAGCCATGTTTTACTGCGAAATACAAACTATAAAATAGACTTGCTACCTTGTATGTATGTGATTGGCAGACGGATGCAAAAGAAACAGGCAACAAAATAAAGCAAAATATGTACTGGTAACAAACATTACTTCCATGTAAGAAAACATGTCCTTTCAATACATAGTATCTAACACCGGTCTTGAAAAGTAAACAGATATAACTAGGCCTACTTTTAGGGTAAATAATTATATTTAAAAGTATGTCTATTAATTATGAGCAAAGGAATTTGTACTTCGCTGGCAGAAGACGACTATAGATGACCATATGGCAATTATGTACCTGCTTCATATGCATTTAACGTGACATTTGGCTAATGGCCTAAAGAAAAAACACGAACACCTACCTTAATCATGCTATTTATTGCAAAGTGGCGGCGATCGCATACTGTACCTGGGCCGCCATGACCCTCTGGCGTTCCGAGATCAGCTTGCACTTCTGGCACTGGCAGTCTTTCCAGCTGCAGAAACGCTTGTGCCCCTTCAAAGGCGACACGTAGCCGTGGTTGCGGCATCGGGAGCACTTGGGCATTCGCGGTTGCTTCTTGCCAGTCGGTGACGACAGGGACCTGGCACACTCCATGTGATGCTTCGTCTGCTCGTCGTCGCTCATCTGAGAGTGAGAGCGACAAAACATAGATTTACTGGGGCTTCGACACTAAAATATCCCAAACACTGATAGTCGAGTAGTTATGCAACTGAAGTCTACAGTACCCAGTGCCCTGTCCGCAGGGATGCGTAACTGGCTCAGACTTTTATGCGGGAGCAGCGCCTTGTCCTTTGCAATGCAACAAGTTTGCAATCTGCGGCGCGAGCTCCGGCCCAGTAGGCGCGCGCTTTGGCGCGTCCCGCGGACACGTACTGGCCCGGCAGCGGAACCGTCCGGCACTCCTGACACTCCCTCCCAAACCGGGGCCCGGCAGCGGAACCGTCCGGCACTCCTGGCACTCCCTCCCAAACTGGGGGCCGGCAGCGGAACCGCCCGGCACTCCCCCCCCCCCAACCGCCAATTTAACCTCACCAAACCCATCACTCTGTCACTCAGGTTGCATACAGAGCAGTTGCAGGCCGCGTGTACCCGGGCCGCGCGTGCCCGTGCCGTATGTACCCGGGTCGTACCCAAGCCGCGCGTGCCTGGGCCGCGTGTACCCTGCCCGGGCCCTACGGACCCCGTACAGCACCAGCGGCCCGAATCAGGCATTTTACATGTAGCCCGTAGGACCGTTAATCGGGTGGCGGTAAGTGTAAAGCGGTCAAGTGTAAAACGAGAAATGAGATGAAACGAATTAAAACAGGTCAGCTGACAATAAAATTATTTCGACCCAAACATGTACGTCTGATATTAATATTGTGTTGGAGCCGTGGTTCTACTGGCCTTGGTGACGCCATTTAGAAAGTCGGCTACAAACTTGCACTGTAAATGCAAAACATGCATGCACAGATTTGGACTTCTCCTTCTCCGTTTGTCATTATAAAAAGTTAATATGGGCACTTAAGAATTTACTTTAATTTCAAGTACGGTTTACCTGCAGCTCCATCGGGAAACGTGGTGGAAAGATGATATAAGATTACACAATTAATTACGTTTAAGTAAGCCCAATTATGTATAGTTTTTACAACAGTATATACATGTAGATAAATCATACATAAATACAATACGATGTAGCGAGAAAAATAATCATAAAAATCAGTTCAGATGCATATTTGGCCATAATTTCATCTTTTAAATACGCTTACCTTATCTTACTGCTAAATATGAATAGCCTATACCTTCCATACCTATAAAAAATCCAACTACTGTTATGAAGAGTTTCAAGATTTTTGCAATGGTACACCAATGGCCATTGTGCCAAGTTAACCTAAATCGATTTTTTTTTCAAACGGCTGAAGATCTGCAAGGTTATAAACAAGCAACCCTCCTTTAGGCAACGACTGATCTTCTCATTGAAATTAAGTGCTATAAAGTGATCTTTGCAAGGTAATGTGCTGAAAACACGAGCAATATTACATACGCTACAGAGCTGTTAGTATGGTTGCCAGCTCACGCATTTGGCGTGACTCTCACGCCTTCAGACTCTCTTCTCATTCAAAAAGTCTTATGGCAAATCTATATTATTCCATTATAAACCTAAAATTAGCTACATCAGAACCTTTTTCCGTAGTTTGCAAACCATACAGACCATTTATAAGGTAATGAAACTGTTACATACATGTAAATGTGTGTGCAGACTTGTCACGAATTGAAAACCTAACTCCGGCCAGCTGACCAAATATGGCAACCCTATGTTATTTAAATAAGTAAGCCTTATTGAAGGATCATGGAAAAAAACAAGCATGTATTTGTTGGAGGATACTAAAATATAATCTAATCAAATATAATCATTTATCATACATTTTAGTTATGTTTTTGCATTTTTAAGAATAATCTCAAGGCATCTCATAGAGAGAAGACCAAGTTTCGAGTTTATCATCTGTAGGTTAATTAAATAACTGAGAACCACAACCAACAAAATCTGAAGTTAAACACTACAAATGACAGTTAACATCCTCCTGGTACAGTATATATGAAGGGCTACATATCATGGATTTCTCTGTGAAGTGGCAGGCTCATTTCTGTTCTGAGGGAAGGATTGAGTTAATAGTGACTGACCTTAGCAAATGTGACATTTTGTAAAAGGCAATTCCAATTTTTAAAATACTTACATGCATCCACACTTCATAGAACTGTACTGCGGTTTTTACCAAAGGCAAGCAGGAGGAGGGAAGACAGAACAGGGAATTGTAATGCATTTTATCAAGCTAATTCCCAACTGTATTTGTCAATATTAGCACAATGGTATTACTGTTCAGGCATGATGGTGGGGATAGCAAGAACAATATTTAGATTTGTTTGTATGATACTGCATTTACTGTTAGAATGATTTATACCATCACTGTTTATTGCCATGCACTGTGGTAATACTGACCTCCTAATCTATATGAATCAGTGTTTCAGAGAGATATTTGGCATTCATCATTGTTAGATATTTATGCATTTGCTGTGCTAATTCTTGCCGCCTCATCATTACCCAAAGAACCCAAATGAATTTTTTTCCACATCTTAAACAAGTACCTTAATAATTTAGAAATGTTTGTTTTGAAGTGGTTCATCGCTTACCAATTTTTTGCACTTATACCAAAATGAAAATGCCCCCTTCCTTTCACTCAACCGCACCCCATCCCCCCGAATTTAATACCTTTGCATGAGAATTCAAAAGGTTCCCTTGAATGGTTTAGCTCTGCTTCAGGCCCACGCTGGGCATTTTGGTTATGTTGCACGTTATCAGCTTTGCTTCACCAGGGGTGGGTGGGAAAGTAGGCTGAGGTGGTTCCTTGTCCTCCTACAGCACGGATTAAAGTCCATCAGGCACCTGTGCCTTCCTGGTTGCCAGTTGTGAGGGTCATGCTGCTCTCATCTGCAAATATCCCACCCATGTGGTGCTTGTTAATTTTGAATATGAAAACACGTCAGATTGGGTGGGAACTTTTACACGCAAGTTAATGAGCAGCCATTCTGTACAGGTGAGCAGGTCTACAGAGCACTTCCAGTCATAGTAACACACACACCATGAGAATCATATGAATTGTAGAAATATATAACTACACATGGATGTTAATCATATTTTGGGTCAGTTAAATTGAATAAAATCACGGCAACAAATAATATTCCAAAAGGTTTTATTTATGGAATGGCAGGATATTCTCAAGAAGATGTTTTTGATATTATGATAAATAAAACAATGAAATTCTTATTGTTCTGTGACCATTTTTTGCATGGTAAATATACTGAATTCTGTCTTTTTCTTACTACTCAAAGTCATGTTTACGACTTTGTGCAGTGAAATATTAAGTTAAATACTGCAGCTTGAACATGCATCCATTTTCTTACTTAAATAGTAGGGTTTGAAACATCAGAAACCCTTAAACTGATCGGACCACAACGTCTTGAAAAGGAAAATCCCTAACCATGAGGCACTGTATTAAATGTCTCCGTTATGTGGCATTTGAATCTGGTGGCCACCTGTTATTATTATTATTTTGTTTTTAATCGAAATCTGCTTAAGCCAAATTCCATTAACTGCCAGCAGAGGGAGACGATGAGCTATAGGATATGTAAGAAATGCTTGACATTCTGCAAAGATTATAAAGGTCTAAAACATTTTAGAGAAAACTGAATACTGATTCAAAAATGACTTTAAAGCAGTTTATTCTGTTTTGCGGCAGATGAAAGGCACTTAAGATTTAAATGTGTCAAAGTACTTTAAATATTAAAATTCTAAACATATATAAAATACTACAGTAAAGTATGTTGTTTCTAATTTCTTCCCATAATACCATATATACAGTGACATACAACTTGTATGAATAAGCAATTACAACAAAATTGATACACATTACACTTAATTTATAAAAATATGAATCGGGTAAAAATATGATTTCTGAAAAACATTTAAAATTTGTATATAAAGGTTTAAATTTGGATGTTTAATGTAAATTTGATGTGTTATAAACACATATACATGGACAAAATGTGTGTTGTGGTAAAACTGACAAATTCCCATCTCACTAATATTGCATCCTCCAAAACAATGAGCAAATGAGAGTTTAAGGTAATACTGTAAAATACATAAATAAAATAGAACCTGGTACATACAGCATTTCTGTGGACAACATGAAAAGGCATGCTTTAGGATTGAATCATCATATTTAGATATATAGTATAAACTACAAATAAAATGGAATATATAGGCACAAATAAGGCAACATGATCTATATGCCAACTCCAAATACTGCTTTCAGTATTTAAAATAATAAGAATCTTTGTCCAGTTTAAATCGTCTTTAGCACTTGTGTAATATAATGCTTTCTGACTGCTTATCATTGCTGGTGAGCTCAGGCACAAAATTATCTACTTAAAAATACATTCAGTATCTGTTCAGGTCAACATGCACCAATAGCAGCATGGGGAACCGGAAAGGAAGTAGTAGATGCACTAATCAAAAGTGCTTCTCCCTGTGGGACTGGGGGGCGCCTTTCTCCCAAGGCGAGGTGTCCCCTGTGGGAAAAAGAGGATATTGGAAATACTGAGCAATCCACAAAGACATTAACTGATATCAGTTACAAGCTCACTTTAACTGCACAGATAAAAACTGTGTATTTTTAGCTGCTAGTATTGCCTCCATTACAAGGTTATTAGTGTATCTGCTTATGCAGTGGCCCTGTGACACTGCTCAGGATGTTGATGGATGGATGGTTTGTTAAATAACACCTAATCGTAAATTTACACACAGTATTGTTACGCTCCAATATCGTACAATGATAAGAGTTCTGAATATGTTGCATAAGCAGCGACACTGCACACGATCTGATGCACTTATGTACTATATATTGATATGATAGATGCATTTTTTGTAGCTCTAATGCACTCTTTGTTTGAGTTGACCTGTAAGTCACTGCAGAGAAAAGCATCTGCCCCATAAATGCAAGGTATGTTTTCTTTACACCATAATTGCCATTCTAGCAGACAGTTATTAATCTAGAGGTGGGAAAAAAAAACAAATTTGTGTTTAATGAACTGCAAAGTATGCAGCAGTCAAGTGACGGCCACCGAGGACGAGCTCAAGGTTAGGATGTGGTTTTAAACACAGGTGCTGGGGTGTGTTATAGTCAATGATGTTCGATGACCACTCCAGTGAGCAAGACCTTCTCATATACCCAAAAGAAGAGACAGGACACGCACCGGGGACTGTGCTTTGGAGAAGTTGACGTGGGCATACAGTAGCACAGCAATGTCTTTGTGTCCAGCTTCAAGGGCTATCGATAGGGCGTTGCTCCCATCCTGGATACACGGGGACACAGAAATCAAAGTTCTCTTACACCTAAAGCTGATGTGAGTATGAATCGCCAGCATTATCCAAAGGGCAGATGTGGAAGTCATTACATTAACCTTTAGCAAACTCACATTGTCACTAAGGGTGGCGTCACAGCCGGGCTGGGCCAGCAGCAGCTTGACGATCTCGGCGTGGCCATGCTCACTGGCACACATGAGCGCCGTGGAGCCCTCGTCATCCTGAATGTTGACATTTGCCCCGCACACCAGCAGGGCTTTCACCATGTCCATCCTCCCGTGACTGACGGCTAGCATGAGTCCTGTCTGACCAGCCTGGGACCAAGAGCATAGGGGTCAGCCAAAATGTCAGACAATTGTGTAAAATAATAGTCATTAAGGCAAAATGGAGATTAGCATGTATCCCATCAGTATCTACTATGCTACTAACAGCATACAGATGGTACAAATGAGGCCCAGGTAATTACTTTCTTCAGAGGGCCATTTTTGTAATTAAATTTAATTTTTGAAAAATCTTATGAAAGCTGCAAAAATAGGTATATTAGACTTTATTTTCTCACTTTTTGAAAATGCATGCATAAATCAGCAGAACCAGTACATTTTTCATGATTTACCATTTATTTAAAAAAATCAGATCCTCCCTATAAATTTGAACATGAAACTTTTAACAAAGTTCAAATAAATAAATAAATAAATAAATAAAATAAGATCAAATATAGATGGTTACGATGGTTCAACTTACGATGACGATAGGGATACGACAACACTGCAAAAATATTTTAAGTTTTGGGTGGCAGGTAAACATAGCAGCGTATGTGGCACGATAAGCTGGGATGCTGCCAGGACGTACGCATCTCCCACCTGGTGAGATGCCTCAATCTCGCCAGATATCGAGAGTTCACTCATCTCTGTATTAGAACACATTTTTTTCTGTGTTTCTGGCCATGTCTGGACTTGTCTCGAATATTTTAAAGTTACGATGGGGACATCAGAACATATCTCCATCATAAGTCGGGGACAACCTGTAATACATTTAATTTATAAAACATTTTCTTTAGAACAAAAACTAAAAAACAAAAAAACAAAGGGGTGGGCAGCATGTGGCTCAGTGGGCTGAGCCTCTCTGAGCAGAATGGCCATGTCTGTGACTGCCTTTGAGTGAGACCCATGACCCCTATGGCTGCCAAGCTTGTCACCTACATATGTGTCTGTGTGTCATGGAGAGCCGAATGAGATAAGTGAAAAGAGAATTTCCCTATGGGCATCAATAAAGTATCAAATCTCAAAGTGCTAACGGAGATACGATAAATGATCTTTTGCCCAGGTCTGATGTGAAGGGTCAAGAAAACAAAAAAGTTTCCTCATCTAAAGAAAAACCTTAGTTAGAGAAGTTCTTCAGAAAATAAGTCAGGTCTCACACTAACCTGGCTGGCTTTAGCATTGACATCCCCTTTGCTGAACAGCTCCTCCACAACCCTCATGTCCTTCTCAGCCTCTACTGCTGCAAGGGCGGCGAGCATGATGGGAGTGTAGCCGGCCTTGTTCTGCTGATCAACATTGCAAATGTCTGCAACAATAAAGTCAGGGATGTGAGCACTCCCCCAAGGCCAGCCCCACGAGGAACAGCTGATGAGGGCAGACACTGTCCAGGGAGGGGGGCATTTCACATGCAAGCTTATTCAAGCAAGTTCCTGCTGAAGAAGAAGAAATCCAGCTTCAAAAGCAGGGGGAAGCCAGAGACTATGAGGATATGTAGTAATGAACAATGCACACAAAGGCCACCCCCTCCTGGCACAATGGACCAAGGGCTAAGCTAAGAGCACAGAGGGTCAGAGAGACTCGGCAAACAAAAGCACAAAACAATGGGCTCCTCTCTGCCCACATATCACATCCTAAATCGTATTCATGGCACCTCACTTTTCCAGGCTGGAGGTCAAAGGTGGTTGAACCGTCCCATTAGCAAGCAAATTATAGCGCTATACTGTCAAATTTCCATGCAACTGCAAAGGTTGACCGTGTTCAGATTTAATTTTCTTAATCCACCATCTCATATCTGAAGACAAGTGGAATGCTCAACAAATATTTTGAAAAGAAAATACAGAAAAATTAATGTTCAGTGCTACATGACACTTTTATACAAAGTGACTTACAGTAGGGGGAAGGGTTACAATTTATGCCTGCTCCCTGGGATTCAAATCCATGTCTTCTGCATGGTCAGCAAATGCCTTTCTTAAACAGCTACAGGAGAAATGCTAGCTGCTAGCATGTTGGAGCTAAAGCTCAACATTATAATGTATAATACTATAATATACAATAATATATCATATCATTGTAAAAGGTTGTTAAGAAAGTGAACTGCAACTATATTTTAAGCGGGAACAGGCAGACCGCACCTGCATCCAGTAGCTTCTTGACAATATCAAAATTTGAGTGGGACACACTGTAGTGGAGAGCAGTGTTGCCATTGCCGTCGGCCATGTTGACGATGTGCTTCAGCACGGCAGGGGACACGCCTCTGAATGCTGACAGGTAGTCTTCCACCATGGAGGGAACTGCCGACTTCTGACTGGACACTCTGAACCACTCATGTTGCAGTGTGCTCAGGCATGTCCTCTGTGGACGAGACCCAGAACTGCACATCAGCAAACTCCTCCATCAGAACAAATGCAACTTAATTTAGCTGTTAAAACTGCAATTATTATTTAGTAATTGAAAAAGTATGCCCCAGACTCAGGTCCCCGTGTCAGATAATGAATGAATGAATGAAATAAAACAAAACAAAAGGTGAGTTCTACCCAGAAAGATATCCTGTAAAAACATTGAAAATAAACATCCTCAGAAATCTGGTTCTAGCAGTCAGGCCTCCCGTCTGCACACAGCTGGGCATGACGAGAAAACCCTCAAGACCCACAATTTTGTGCGACAAATACTTAAATTTATGCTACAAGATACAACAATTCTTGTCATTCTAGAGCATAGGGACCAAAATACTGCCTCTTTTTAATGTAAAATGAGTGTAAAATCAGACATGAAACAGAATACACTAAAATCACAAAAAATACAAACATTCTCAAAGTGCTGCAGTTTCAGGACAACAATTAAGCAATAGTGTATACTTCATATTAAAAATTAACTGGAGAATTCTAGAAAATTACTGAGCTAGCATGAAATATAATAACTTATCCAAATCAAATTAGTTTGATTTGTTTCATAAGACAAACATATGCATGTAATTTCCAAAAATGGGCAGAGTGGGCAGCCATCAGCAAGAAATTCTTTAAATAAAAGGGCACCCTACTGTTTCTAAGGCCCTCTCGGAGTATTCTCACCATGTCTTTGCTGGCTAGAGCCTTGGAGTCATTCAGATGGTTCTTCAGTAGATGGCATGCTGTCACCATTTTCTCACTTAACTCATACCTGCCAGATTATACAGATTTTCTGTCATTAGCTAGCAGGCAGGGCAAGAAAAAAAAAATCACAACGGTCACAGAGGCTGGAATTGTACTTCTGTCAACAGGAATTAAGGTGAGAAATCAAGATTCAGGTACCTCTCTCTAACTTCCACCTTGGGACTCCTCTCCTCTCGTCCTTCCACAGCTCCCTTGTTACAGAATTCCTCTGCTCTGCTCCCATCCACACGCCCCACCTGTCGCTCGCTCCCAGATTCCTCCGAGCTGCTCTCCTCCGAGCTGGAGTCATCGCTCGACGTTGTCTCATACCTGTAACGGGCCGCTTCTGAATAGGGCTGCACGATGTCACATCGCGATACAATCATGATTATATGACGCATACACAATAATCACCAGAGCATTAGATGACGGGTGTAAACAATTGTTTAGGTGCCGGCATATCAGTACTATTTGGATTTACTTATGCCCACAACAGATTTAAAACATTAAATTAGAGGTGTATTGTGATATTTTTACATTTTTTATGTATCCTTATGTTTATTAAATTTAATTAGTGGTTTTGGTAAATCATGGAAGCGATAAGCACTGAAGTCACGGTGAAGAAAGGGACAGCTTAGGAATCACCACTTTTTAAAAGAAGAGATCCTGTGGATAAACCTGGTCAAAAGATGTTGATGATGTGGAGGTACTTCTTGCAGTTTCAAGTTATAAACACATTTACTAAACTTAGGGGTACACCGACTTTATACAGATTACTAATTTTTGGCTATCACAATTAGGGGTCGACCGATTATCGGCCTAGCCGATTATTGGAGGCTGATATTAGGCATTTTGCCAATTATCGGTATTGGCGTTTTATTTTAACGCTTACCGATATTAAGTAATTACAAGGTGCACCACTGCGGATCCGCTGCAGTCTCTTCCTCCGTGCTCTTTGCTCTCACCTCGCTGCTTCATTTAATGTCCCACCCACACCTATTTCTGATTGGCTATGTCACACGAGTAATAGCCAATCAATGCTGAAGCCTTGTTGTCACTCACACCACACACTAGAGCTGGACGATACATCGATTTAATCGATTAAATTCGAATTTACAGTTCAGGACGATGTGTTTTTATGAAAATCGATTTTATTATTGTTAATTATTATTATTTTTTATTTATTATTATTGTTTATTATTATTTTATTATTTTACACATGAGCGCCAAAAGCGGAACTAATGCGACGCACCGTTCTTCACGGGTAAATTAGCGCAGCGCCCAAACACTGTAGCAGATTCACAAACAACATGGCAACGACAGGGGAACAGCTGCTGCTTGACCCCAAGAAAGGTGTTGCTACATCTGTAATATGGAATTGGTTCGATTTTACGTCGTCAGACCCAGACCAAACAAGTCCTCGTTGCAAAGACTTTAAAAACTGTTGCAACCAAAGGAAGCAGCACCACAAATTTATCCCAGCACGTAAAGCAGAGGCTCCCAGCGGAATGAAAATAGCCGCAGCACCAGCACAACAAACAAAGTTACAAAGTTACGCAAGCAACCGTCCCTGACACGTTTTCGAACGGTGTGCCAGAATGGGGCATTGTGTTTACAATGGCGTGGTCTGCCATCTCACTTACAAGCATCTTTTATGGCTTGTCAGATTGCACTCTAACGCTAAAGTAAAAAAGCTAAATAAAGTTAAAACTTGTTTTGAACCATTTATTTGTCATCTGTAGTTTGATTTTGAGTAGGGAAAATCGATTAAAATCGGAAATCTTTCTTTTTTTTATTTTTGGTGAAAAAATCTGAGATTTTATTTTTAGGCCATATCGCCCAGCTCTACCACACACACACACACATGAGCGCAGTGTGAAGCCCCAAGGAGGAGAAGAGGAGAGAAGAGTATTAGCTGAGCGTGGACTGTTGCTGAGATTGGAAGGTGTTTTAATGTAATCACAAAGTGCTAATAGTGTTATGTAGCGGCGACAGCTAATGTTGCTACGGGAGCTTATTTGAGCTTCCGAGCTGCTTCTCTTACTTTACATTACAGTACTTACATTACTCATCCCTATGAGATTCTCACATGTTACGTGTGACGTTAGCTGACAATAACATGGAGTCTCTTACTGCTAATTTAAATGCGTTACCAAAATCTGTCATGTTATTAAGCAAAATGTATTTAATGGTATTAAAGCATCTATTAATTTGATTTGTCCAGCTCAGGCATATGTTTTATTATATGCTTTATTTTCAATCTTATTCTTCTTTATCTAATATCATATTATACTGTACCGTATGAATACTGAGTTATGAACCTCTAAAAGTATACAGGTTTTTTGTTTTGTTTTATGAATCATTTTCCATTAATTAAAAACTTTAAATAAAGCAGTTTTACTCAAATAGCAGACTTTATATCTCCAAATGCTCATTGCAGATGGATGCAAAGAAAGCACATAAAAGCAAATGCATATCAGTTCCAAATATCGGTCATCGGCCCCATTAACTAGTAATAATCGATATCTGCCCTGAAAAACCAATATCGGTCGACCTCTAATCACAATACACCTATCATTAATATTTTAGGCCTACTACTAATCTGCTTAGCCAATTTTGGGCACAAGTAAGTACCAAAAAGATGGCGTCTGGAGTCCTTGTGATTATTGTGCATACACCATATAATGGCGGTATGAGATTGTTCAGCCCTTCTTCCTCCTCTGAACAATGGCTGACAGAACTGCTAAATCATCTAAACAAAAGTATGCACTGTACCATAATCCATCTATAATGCATATTAAAATGTAACACTCTGCATGCTCCGGAAGGCCGTTTGAGCTAACCAACTCGCATTACTATGATGTCAAAACTTCAGTACTCACCCTCCATTGACACCTACAAACTGCAGGTTCTTTTTCATGCCGTTGGCTCCCTGACCACCGTCTTTCTTCTTCATGATTGACTTGAGAGTGTTCTGACTGCCAGGCTGCCCTGGAATATTTGGGTAGATACACTCCTTTCAGCATCAAATGTGTTCCAAGGCTAATAAAATGCAGTGCAGTGAAGGCACTGTCTGGCTCTGGGCCAGCGGTATATTATATCATATAGTCTCATTTCATTTATTAATTTAACAGGAAAAGTGTTCATTGATCAACAAAACATAATACTGTAAAAGAGCCAGAGTTAGCTCTATAGACTCATTTTCATCTGTTGTCCCCGGCCAGTTCTAAAAACAACAACCAAAATTAGAGTAAAATAGCTCATCACAATTGTCTTATACAAATATATATACATATATCCTAAAATATACATACATACATACTGAAGTCTATACAATGCACACACACACGCGCACATACACACACAGATCAATAAAGAGCATACAAAAAAGGCAGCAGAACAGGTTGATAAGCAACTAATATATATTATTAGGGAATAAACATTATAAATACATGGTAATTTTCTATTCCCTCAAAACCACAGTTTAATATTACACAAATTATTCTAACTGCAGTAAAGCTAGTAATTTGTTATAATATGAAGGTATAAACGAGAAAATTCAGTTCTCTGAGATGATCTGCAAAGAAAAAAGAATTCAATAAGCCACAAGAAAATGTTTGGAATTGCTGGTATTAACTATTGTTTATTGTTTGTCGAAAGGTCCTTAAGGGTCTGAGGTTTCGTTTCAACTGAAACAAAAGGTGATTCTTTGAATGATGTGGACCATGGCCTTACTGTTCAGTAACCCATTCAGCTGAACAGTCTCCTGTCTTTGGAAACTATTTTAGAGCACATCAACCACAGACCAAAAACTCTCTGTGGGATGAGAAGCTTCCAAAACCGAGGGCTCGCTAAAATATTTTAAATACAGGGCTCGTTTTGCCAGTACTATGCCGAAAAACATTCTCTTCGTCCGTGCAATGCAAGTCAATAGTATAAATGCCCAAAACTGCTAGCTCCACCCTCTGTAAGAGGTCGGCCTCTGCTGATTTAACCGAACACCCAGTTCCGAAACCTGACAGAAGGTCACTCACTTCACATTGGACCCTTGTGCTGACATATGCACACAGTATATATACAGATTAGGGTAACTGAGCAAGTCGGTGTGTACCATGCAGAGCTGAGGACATCTGCTGGTCCATCAGGCTCTTCTGCGCGGGCGAGCTCTGTTGGTGTATGGGAGGCCTGGGACAAGCTGAAGATGACAGGGATAGCACTGCTTCCGCCTGGGTCACCCCTGCATTCCCCGCGGCTGGCTGAGCCTTGTCTGATCCAAGCAGAGTAAGAGAGAGAGACACAACAATACAAAATTAAGACACTGTAGACAGTATCGGACCACAGTTACAGGAAAACATTAAAACATCCATTGTGTGCAGAAATTCTGGGAAAAGCCAAATGTGGTTTGCATGCTTACTGTTTGCTCTGTGACAAACCCAAAAGAACTCCTCTGCGTTATTTTCCTTTTGTATTATTTCAGTTAATAGTGGCCTTACTAATCATAACTAATCATCAAAATATAATACAGCAAAGCATGGCTTATAAAAACAATATACATAAAATTAAACAAAAATGACTCGGAATACACTGCTACATTTTAGAAGCAGTCTTCCAACAGGTAAATACATCAAATAAACTACATACAAAGAAAGCTTATTACAATAAAGGTATGTAACAATTTGAGCTACCAGTTATAGTTATAGCTCTTCTCTCCAGTTGTATGCATGATCCTTTAAAGTCTCACAAAAAATGTTCAGAAAGAGCTCCTTGTATTAGGAAACAATTAAAAAATTATTACTTCATTGCTGCTCATGCAGAGAACATTCAGAACATCATGTGAGAAACTAAGTATAATAACCGGAAAATTCACTTCTAAATACTGTGACTCATATTAAACGCAACACAATGAATGGGTACAAAACCTAGAGAGACATGAGCCACTACACTTACATGAATCAACAATCACTACTTTTTTTTTAACAAGTGATTTAATTATATCAAATCATACTGGAAAAATGTAATGTTAAAATTAGAACAAACTGTCCAAACATGACATTAACCCCCCTCTGTGCATTCTCCCTATTAAAATCAAACATATGCAGATAGGTGATAGGTGTGGGCGGGACATTAAATGAAGCAGCAAGGTGAGAGCAGAGAGCACAGAGGAAGAGACGGCAGTGAATCCGCAGTAGCACACCTAGTAATTACTTAATATCGGTAAGCGTTAAAATAAAATGCCGATACCGATAATCAGTAAAATACCGGCCCCCTATAAATCGGCCAGGCCACAATGACACCCTTTTGGCGTTTTTAGTTTTTTGATTGAATCACAGTTTTTGTATAATAATGAGGTTCCCCCTTGTGGGGACGGAAAATGTCGTCCCCACAATGTCAAAATAATAGGTTTCTATCATGTTGCGGGGACATTTGGTCCCATCCATATTAATATATGCATGATCCACACACACAAACATATTCTAATTACAGTTCAACTTCACTGCTGTAAAACAGATTTCAAGATCCGAGTCAGAATAAACCAAAACTAAGCAGCACACAGTCATTCAGTTATTTAACAAAATCTGTCGACCCCAAAAATAAATGAGGTAATTGTTGGGTTCTCTCCAAGGGTCAAAGAATTTCAGGGTCAGCAATAACTAGTTTGACCTGTCAAATACAATCAAGGCAGAGTCCAAAGACACAGAACTGTAAGCTCCCCTCTGCTCCCAGCAAGGGCCTGGACACCATGGCGAAAAAGACATCTTCTATTTGTTTGCAGGTTAAGTCTAGATTAAATGACCAGGATTAAGATTAACAATTCCTGAAATTAAAAGATTATGAATTACCCAATATGGTTTTTAATAGTCATTTTCTATTACATATTATAATACAATACATTTGTGTCTAAGGCATCTGACTCAAAAGCATTTCCCCACCTGTGACAGTACCTGCTGCTCCAGCACACAGCTTCAGTATGTCCTCTGAGCTGGCATACTTCATCACAGTGTTTATGGATGACAAGGTGCTGACCAGCTGGTTGTTGATGGAACCAATCTGGGTGTGAGGCTGTCCGAAGGCATCCGCCAGCTCACTGTAGTTTTCGGCGAGGAGCATCTGTTGCTCCTGCAGCAGTTTCTGCACCCTTTCGATGTAGTGGTCCAGCCCAGCAGCCATTTGGCTCTGACATACCTGAGACTGCACTGGTTCTGCCATGGTCTCATCCCCAACTCCGATGCTCCTGGTTTTGGTAGAGTCAGGCAGCCGAGACGGGCCACAAGCAATGTTCCTTGTTTTCAACCCTACCAGAAAGTTGTCATTTATATTGGCCATGCCAACCCCAGTGTCTTTGGTCTTAACTGCAGATGGCTTATCCAAAGAAGCATCCCCTGTAGTTCCCACAGCAACAGATCGAGTTTTTATCAACTTTTCATCTTTCACAAGGCCTTCTCCCACTGACACAGTCCTGGTCTCAACTGGAATTGTGCTGGTGTATTTGTCTTGAGTACTGACACTAGTATTAGTGCAGGAGTCCTTGAAAATGGTC
Source organism: Petrocephalus sullivani (assembly GCA_026780845.1). Lineage (NCBI taxonomy): Eukaryota > Metazoa > Chordata > Actinopteri > Osteoglossiformes > Mormyridae > Petrocephalus > Petrocephalus sullivani. The sequence continues at coordinate 12,828,552 of JAODKM010000108.1, forward strand.
CTTTCTGTATTTGTGAATTTAGTTACAGTTTTAACCTCTGTATTTGTCTTTCGAGAAATAGTCTCAGGTACCACCATAAGTTCAGAGTCAACATGGTGCACTAGCTCAGTGTTTGTGCCAACAGAAACCAGATCATTCATCGGACAAACCTTCACATCCACAGAACAGTCTCCACAACCAACTGATGTATAGTTCTTTGATCGTTCAAGTCCTATTTTGCAAATATTTAGATTTTCTATAGTGTCTTCCGTATTGATTCCAATTTCACAGACACCACCTTCTATTCCTGCATTTTGGTTAAACATCATAATGTGTCTGCCAACACACTTATCATGAGCTTGCAGCCTTTCCATTATAAGCCACGAGTCCATAGGTGTATCGGGACCTACAGCAACATGCTGTACATCTATCCTGCATGAAACACCAACAGAACATGACTGAAAGACACTTCCAGTGCAGGCATCATTGTATTCCACATGATTTCCCACACCTTGACTTTGCATGGTCACTTTAGCTTCCACTGCAGTGCTGTAAACAGATGGTTTAGCCATTGAACCCTTATCAACCTTCTTCCTTGATCCTGCTGCCCGAAGCTCCAGTTTCAACTTTCCCATCTCCATCTCATGCGTCGTTTCCTTCAGCTGGACCTCTAGTCTGTAAATCTTATCCTTGAGGGCCTCAATAGTCTGATGCTGCATCTCAATTTCCACCTCAGCCTCGGTGGTCACGCCAAGCATAGCTTCAGTCACACCAACTGCCGCAGTCCTCGTTTCCATCACAGTAGCCACACCAATATCTCTTTGGTGCTGCCTCGACCTGTGATAAACAACAACATCATTCATATTCTCATTGGGACCTGAAGCCACAGATCTGCACTCTCGAGTCTGCATCTTCTCCACTGGGGTTTGTGTGAGCCTCGGTTGTTCATCTGGGAGGGTGTCGTTAATATTTCTTCCCAGCTCCAACATGTTTGCCGTCAGCTGCCTAAATTCCTCCAGTCTTTGGCAGCCCTGTTTAGAGTTGTCCAGCTCATCTTCAGAATCTATGTGCAGTTCTGACCCCTTTCCAACCTGGGAGAGCTCGTTGAAATGGTCTGCACTCCCAACACTGTAAGACCGCTTCCGGAACGCAGTGCATCCTGGAAACTGACTAGATGGTTTTTGGTTCTTTATCTGTAAGGAAAGTTGCCTTTTTTCTTCTTGCAAGACTGAGATCTTGACCTGTAGGATAGGAATCGTCTTGACTTGTTCCTCCAGTTCCTTTAGCCTCTTGAGCGCCACAACCATCTGTTCCCGGATGTGCTGCAGGTGCATAGGGCTGACACTAGTGACAGGGGTGGTCATCCCTGAGCTCAAAGGGCTATGGCGCATAGAGCTACCCATCAACGGGTTGAAGTTAAGGCTGTAGTCCCCGTTAGGTTGGTATCCATTGTGGATGATTTGATTTTGACCACTCACCCCTGGGAATGAAGACAGGGAGCTGTTGGAACCCAACCCTCCGAAGCTAGCCAGCCTCCGCCGGGGAGGTTCCTTGAAAACGGGCTCATGAAGCAGCCGCTCCTGTTCCAATCGCCTCCGCGTCTCCATCAGCGTCTTCTCTACACGCGGATTGTACCTGGGTGAAGCTGGGGAGGGTGGTGGCAGCAGCTTGCCTTCGTGGCTGGCCAGGAAGGCTGAAGGGACTTCGGCTGTCCCTATGGTTCTGGTGTGAGAAACGGGGGTCTGTTTTTGGGCTACGAAGAAGAACGGAGACTGTTTGCCTTCATCGCTACTAGAGGAGGCCAGCGATTCATTTGAGGTCCATTCAGATTGGCCACTGCTGCTCCGTGGAGCTGCTGTAGGCCGAGCCACTTTGGGTTTCCTCTGGATATTTAGCTTTTTGATGGTGTTACCTCTCTCAATGTCATCTACATACTTAAGGAAGTCTAAATCTAGTTGATAACCATACGGAGTCTCCAAGTAGTAGGGTACCACTGACTCATCTTCAGCACTTGCAACACCCTCTCCTTTTTCTGAAAGAGGAAAAGGTTGACAATATTAATATTGTATACAACAAGCTTCTTAAAAAAATTATTAAATAAACTTGAGAACTTGAAAATTTTTTCAAAACCAGAATAAATCTGGAAATCTAAGTACTTATTAAAAGCAATGCACATAAGAAAAAGCAACAGTTTCATTACACACACATTTTTGCTATAAATTTAGAAATGAACAGTCATACATAATTATGAATGCTTAAAGGATTATCAGTAGACCTGAAATCACATCCCTAACATTTCGCATCTAGTGAAGGAGACGGAACAAAAAAGAAGTGCATAAAAGTACCTGTAGAAAATTTCAGAGATTTGCTAACAATTTGTCATGGATTCAAATAGGGGAAAGGCAGTTTTCAAAGGGCTACAAAGTTATTTATATTCAATCACTAACCCAGGAACTATTACAGAACATGCACGATACATTACAGAAATATCTTGTTACCAGTGCTGATTTGGCTCAATGCAACAAGTCAAACATTGCACAGTATTCTCTGTGACTCTATACCAGCAAGTCGATGTGAGATGTATAATGTGATGAAAACGGTTAAATGAGAAAGTAAACACAGTATAGAAGAGGACACAAACCGTAAAGCAAAATGTACTAGCTGCACTTAGCTTGGAGGCAGCCTCTAAAAGTGTGAAGTTCTGCTGTATACTAGCTTCATCACCCAAGGCAGAATTTCACGACGTACACTCCCTGCACTGCACATCAGGCGGCTCTCCGAAGCAAAGCAAAACATACATTTAAGGAGCAGCATAAGGCACCGATTCATGTTATGTCTGGAACTTCTTATTGAAACCTGTTACTAAAAACAGATACATATCCACTTCAGTTCGTCTTTCACAGCACATTACTTTTCAGCCAGATCCTTTATTCAGTGTAGTAGAAGTAAAAAGAAAGCAGTTTAGGCAACGCAAATCCCTGTGATTCCTCAGCCCCTACTTACCCCAGCTTAAACGACAGCCCTCCGTCTCACTCACGCTGTCTGTACGGAGACCTGCATTCTTGTGGGGAGAATACAAGCCCCCTGCTATTGCTGTACTGTGCTCTTCTGAGCCCTGCCTTGGCCTCCTCTCACCATAAGGGGGAAAAAATTCCACTATTGGCGTAAACTTGGCTAAGCATAGCGTGGCCCATCATAGGCTGAGAAAGCCATCCAATCAAATTCCTTCTTCCATCAGTTCCTCCTGTACTCTAAACAGGACCTCGCTCTGCTCTTATTGGTAACTGCCCTGCTTTAAAGTCTCAGGAAAAAGGAAAAAAAACAACATACAAGACATATAAACATGCATTTACTGCATTTATAAACAAGTCTAAATAGAACCCACTGTCTTGTAAATCAAAAATCTGGGAGAACATGATTATCAAAACAAAAATACTCATATAATGGCCCTACAATCTTTTCAATTTGCAATGAAGTTCGCAAAATCACCAACCACCTGCACTAAATAACGATACAGAACAAGCAAATTCTACATCAGTTAGGATTCACCAAAGCTACATTTTCTGATTCAAACGTTTGTGTGAGCAGAACAATCAAACACTTGTAATTAGGGAAACATGCTCTGTGTTCAGCAACAGTGACGTAAAATCAACGGTTTCTGTGTCTAACTGCAACACCATAGCACACAATAAATATGCCCTCAGAGCCTGAGACGACACCCTGGACATTGGAAAATAAGTGCCTATTTGTGTCACTGCTATGACGAGAGATTTGTTTAGCTGACAGACAGCCAGTTACCCTCCTCACCACCTACCCCATCCTAAGAATACCTGCCCCTCCTCCCATTGGCACTGGGCACTTTACCTTATTATCAGTCTATTCATTGTCAGTTAACCGACACTATTTATTCCACTGTCTGGGCTGCTGCATTATTTATTTTACATACAACTTTCAATGCACTATATAGACAAACTCTTGTGCCCAGTCCTCTGTTTTGCATTTTAAAGGACAGTCACTTGCTGTCTATATGTCACACTGAGCTCCAGGGGATGTTATTTCATGCAACCATATACCTGTATATGGAGGATATGACTATGACTAATTAAAAATACAGATAGCCAAAGTTTGTGGAAAAATTAAGAATGGAAAAATTATTACGTTACTGGCAGTTATTACATTATTGGCTACTACGAGGCAAGCTATAGCCATCTGAGTTCATACATTAAAAGGAACTGTAAAAGCTAACTATAGAAAATATTTGGGTAGCCATATAATACAACCATGCATTACTGAAATTTAATTTTATGCAGCCTATGTAATATTACAGGTGGTAATAATATTATAGTATTTGCAATTACTCATGCCAACCAAGAAAGTTACCTAAGTTTGAAAAACAAAAAAATCTCATTTTAAAACATTTCTCCCCAATGGTTCAGCTGATCTCCATAATCCCTCTGATGGGTGGTTTGGTCAACTTTCGACTGGGATTTGGGATTCTTTGTCAAATGAAACCCTGCACCCCAAACACATAACTGCTGTGGCCTGCTAACCAGGTGAGAGGTCTTCAGAATGATGAACACATGATCAATGTCAGGCCTTCCAAAGCAGTGACTTAGCTGACGTTTAAAATCAGAACAAAGGTCATTTTAAATAATATTTTTGTCTGTGTGTAGGACAGACCGGGGACACTTGTTGGATGACCTTTAAACACACTTGAACAATTAACCCCAACTCTACATCCTTCTACTGCTGAAAGCCAAAAGCTCCCAACAATGAATCGGAGTCTGATGTATGCCAAAAGTAAACTGATTAACAAGTAAATGGAAAGAGATTCGATTCAACAGTTGTTCACAGTCTGCCCTATATTTTATTTAGTCTTTAAGTCAATCAAAAGCAAAGATGTTATGGTGCCCTGTAACCAACAGAATATTAGATAGGCTAAGCGAATCAACTATCCAATTGATTAAGTACTAGGGTTCAAGGGGTATTTAAGAATGATATATATACCCTCTGGGTTATATACTTGGGTTTTTCATGTGCCAAAATGTCATGCTACTAATGCAAGATAAATAACTATGGACAGTACACCACAGATATTATACACTCATCCTGCAGTGTGATTTTGTGAATGAACCACACAAATGCACTAACTATTTCAAAACAAAATGCAGTAAAATTAAGTAAACAATATTTAAGAAGGGGGGGATCTTTTTGGGGGAGGGGGTAAGAATTAAGATTTATCTACTCACGGCAGCTAACATCCATGCAAGCATCTTTTAAAGTGAAATGTTCTAAAATAAACAAAAAGCACTGTACTGTACCATTACAATGCAGGCCATGGTATCCTACCTGATTCTTAGCTTGCTGACCTTCTAACAAAGTGATAAAATGAACCGAACCGTGAGAAGGCAGAGCAGAGACACCCTGGTCCTTATGAGGTTAACTGGAGCCTGGAGGAGTAGCGGGGAGCACGAACAGTAGCGGCCCTGAGAAGCACTCTGGGCTGGGTCTGCAGGAGCAGTGCGCACATCCTGACACATCAGCTCCCGGCCGCGGGGAGGGCTCTCTCAGGCGCCCCTGGAATTTCCTGGCCCAGCCCGGAGAGAGCCTGCTGGCTTCTCGGCAGCGCTTAATCGCTCTCTGCCCCCAGTAAGCGGCTGCAGAGCTGCAGTTCACCCATTTGCCCTCTTTTTAAGTCTGAGCGGAGAACGGCATGACAACCAGCTTAAAGTTTTTTTTTTTTTTAATGGGGAAAGAGACTTGTGTAAATGGTCCCTATCTAAACAACAGCGCACAGAGGGCTGCCAAAAACAGCAGAAAACTCAGCTTAGCGTTACCGTAAAGAGAGCGTGCAGCAAAACAATTCCTCGTCTAATTAGATGAGTGTGTACACAGAAAAATAATTACCTACCGGCTAAAGAGCTACAACATTTCTTGTTTACAGCTTCTGTGGTAAAACGGCATTTGGAGAATGAAACCAATGCAGAAGGAGCAAATATTGACAGGAGACTGCCCTCTGCTAGGTCATGTGCCGTCTGTGGGGAGCATACAAACGATCCCCAGCGACCAGAACTTCAGTGGAAAGGCGATTAGATAACCAAAAGCAGAATCTGATTTCTGATTAACCCAAAAGGACCTGTATTCCTGCTTCTTCAACATGAAAATTATTAAGAAATGCCACAAAATAAATTCAGTCAGTCACTAGTAAAGCAACGAATAAACTGTAAGGCTGGGGGCATGCATAGCACCTGGTTTCCACACACACGCACACACACACGCACAAACACACGCACACACACACGCACAAACACACGCACACACACACAACAGCCTGTTTACAGCAGGGAGCTCATTTACTATGAATTTCCGCCAAGATGGTGGCCAGACTTTTTATTCTGAGCTTCCCCTCCTGCCCAAAACCACAGACTCCTCAAAAGGTGAACAGGCCTGAGGTGGATGGCACACACTCCCCAACTTTGAAAAGTCTCACAAAAACTCTCTTCTTGCTGCTACAAAAACCTCAAATGAAATATAGGATAAAGAATAACTGCTTATTTCTGACAATAATTTACTGAAAGGGACTAAGGTGAGTCTTCATTCATGCTGGCCAACAGTCAGGACTTTGTCCTCAAAATAAGTTGTGTGCAAGTTGCCCAACTATTCTAGTCACAAAGTGTGTTTGTGGAAAGAATGACCTTTATGCTTGCAGAGTTAGAAATTTTAAAAATAAACGTGGTAATCACTGGCTCGGCCTCTGAAAGCTGCCACTCCTGACATGGCAAACCGTTTGCCACAGTAGTTTGCTATAATGAATAAATGCTACCTAATTAGGTTTCCAAGCAATTTAATTTTGAGAAGGAATATTTTTTTCCCTCTTGCCCAGACTATGATTACAGAAAGACCTCAAATTTTGTGTGAAGAGAGGGAGGACTAATTCTCAGAAGCATATTTGTCAGCACACTGTAAAATTCCTGAAAACAGAGGTAAGAAGTGTTGAACTTCTGTTTGCGCTGCAGAAAATATGATATTTGAACATCACAACTTCCACAAGAGTCTGGCTCAGGCAAGACCAGCAGGAAGCTAATAACAGTCCTGTACTCTGGATTTCACTGCCATTATCAACTGATTGGTTCCAATAAAATTGTATATGTCTATGTGTGATTCTATTTCACATTAATACTTGCATAAATATACATTTTAGAATCATTATAATAATCATTGTAATTTCTATTGCACCAAAACCTACCTGCAGTGATAATGGAATGAATTTGATAGTTCAAGAAAACAATAAAAGTTTGAACAGCAAGTTACAGAACAATCTAGTTAGAACACAGTAAATCAAAGGTTTTTTTTGTTTGAGGGAATATACAATTTTTTTTTAAATGCATAAGATTAAAATTGTAAAAAAAAAAAAAAGAAATAAAGTCATTACTAGTCAAGGAGTGTGTCAGTTGTAATGCGAGACAAACGTAAACTCACAATTAGTAAAATAACAGGTGACAGTAATGGGCCAGTTCAGACACTAGCTTTGAATCCCCCTAGTGTTTTGTGCAGGGACCTGGCACCGCTTTTTTTCACCAAGGGCAAGCTCCTTTACGTTGTGTTACCTAGCAACCAGCTGCAGGAGTTTCAGGGCTCAGTGCACTCGTCTTAGGTGCACATGTAAGTGTGGTTAAAGGTACAAAAAGCGGAAACAGTGCCACACTCCAAACATGCAGGTTACCTGACGAATTGCCGGCGTGCAGAGAGAATGTGTACGTGCATGTGTGTGTTTACGGAACATTAAAGCATGCAAGTTCTCCCAGCTCAGGGAAAAACATCTAAACATTGTTTTATGATTCAATCATCAACAAAAATTTTGCCTTGTGCAAAATGACAAATAATGGGTGGGGTGCAAACATAAACACGAACGCAAAATCTTAGGTAGCCCGTTACAAGCTTATTTTAATAACAGAAGGAGGACAGAGGAAAAATGGTTGGCCAACCGTGTGGGAACCATACAAATGACAAATTAATAGTGAGTAAATCAAAGTAAAGCAGGACACTCCATTAGTTTTATTTAATACTGCAGCATTTTCAACACACATTTAACTAACATATTTAACAATTTATTTCATAATAATACTTCCATTATATAGCTTCAGATACCTTTTTACATGCAATAATTTGAGTAAAAAGCAAAAGTAAATAAAAAAATTAAAAAAAGGTTACCTGATGTATTGCCGTTAACATGTGCCATTTTAGCCATGGGTGCTGCAGACGGAAGTCACTTCCACGCTGACATGCAAAGCAAGCAGTCATGCAAATGCCATGCATCAAGTCTGGATCCCCACCTACTATTTAACCTGCAAGCTACAGGAAACAAGGGAGAAAAACACGTACATTAATCATCTGTCATCACACCAAAATACAATTTATATACGGTGTCCACATATGGGTTTGCAGGTAATGGGTGACTGGATAATGTATATTGTTCATATCCTTCTACAAATATTGACAATCAGGATACACTGCACCATTTTAACTGTATCTTTTACTACATCTATCATCCTTCTCCGTCCATGCCAGCGTCCTGTCACCCGTCTTTTTAAATCATACCTTTAGTAATGTCATTAGTTGGAAACTACATCAGATAGTTTTACTTAGTGATGTCTGTAGGCGTTGTTTCATATGCTCTTCTCAGATAAGGCCTATTTTTTGAGAATTTACTAGCACAGTGTAAAATCACATTGATGGCCAAGAAAACCAAACATCTAGAAAATAATACGAAACAAAGATGCTTGTAGCAACACACCTGACATACAGGTAACCACAACTACGTGTGCAACCGCTGAAAGGAATGGAAATGCCAAAAATGATTCACTTCTTGTGCCTTCAACAAGAATAATTTTCTGGGGAAAAAAAAAAACTGTCAGTTGTATTTTGTATCATTGCTGAGAGAATATACATACCTTAGTTAAAATATTATTGATATAATGAACAAAAAGTGTCTGAGGTTATGGGCCTTTGCTCTGAGACCCAACAGTGAAATAACAGAGTACAAAAGTCAACATCATGGATCAAGGAAGCTACACAGAAATACATTATAATAAGGAAGCCAAGACACTTTGCACAGCTTTAAATATAATTCTGCAGACAAATTATCACAAAGTTTTGGAGAATGCTAAATGAACATGATTATGTTAGATTGCCGTAATTTCAGCTCTCAATATTAACATAATTTCCAGATTCTAATGTCTAGAATTTAAAATGAACACAACAAAGACAGGTAGCCCAGACCCTCCCTGGACAAAGACATTTCAATATAGGAAAATCCCCTAAAATATCATTTAGCATCTCACATTAGGAGGCAGTTTCTTTAATGACTGTGGCAATTAACTGGAAAGTAAAATTCATGATCAAATTAAATAATGATAACAGTTGTTGTGATTTATCAGAGGTGATTATAAATGACAGGGTAATGGTCTCAGGCCTTTCCTTATATAAATAAACTAGGGCTGTCAAAATTGACGCCTTAATGCAGATTAATTCAGCTTCGTGATTAATCTGATTAAAAATATTAACGCATTTACCCAGTATGCAGCGCAGAATGACTCAAAATCCCTGAAATGC
>JAODKM010000108.1:12839168-12859409 GCA_026780845.1 Petrocephalus sullivani
GCGTTAATATATTTAATCAGATTAATCACGATGCTGGATTAATCCGCGTTAACGCGTCAATTTTGACAGCCCTAAAATAAACCATACATTTTCACAAAATAATGTGCCATTTAACAAAGTGCTAATTTATACACCGCTATAAAGATACATGGTCATTTTCAGAAAGTGCAATAAGGTGTCTGATGTTACTTTTCCTGGGGGGGGGGGGAGGAGACAGTGATCTGAATGAGAATTGTGCCGTCTACTTGTTTACTTCACAAGTGAAAGAGTGATCATACTTTTTAAAAGCATGTAATTATGAAGTTTATCCATCTATTTTCCAACTGATAAAGGCGTACAGGATCACAGGGTACAACATGTTTTTGAACTGCAGTTAGAAACTGCAGAACTCAGACTAAATCCATGCCAACTCCTCACATACAAAGCAAGCGTGGGATTAAAACCCGCCCCAGCCCCAGAGGTGTGAGGTACCAGTGCACCTGTAAATTTCACAATAAAAGAAATTTAAGATAAATAAATAAATAAATAAATAAAGTGCAAATACAGTACTGTGGTTTGATGCCCAGAATGAATATTCTGTATATATAAGAGTAACAACAACTCATTTTATAACGCAAAAAGGGAAATACTCAACAGTAGACCTATTAGCTATACTTTCTAGCTATTATATGATATTAAATGATATTTTTATATCTTCTTTTGCTGCAAGTTTTGGCCATGAACAATATATATAAAGGTATTTTTGGATTAGCCAATGAGTCACTCTAAAGAAATGTCAGTTCTAAACCTAGACCATGACGCAGCCAATACTCTGGCCCCCGAAAGGCGAACAAACCAGGAGTCTCCTCGGCAAAAGTCTCCATGAAGTTTTGACCAAAAAGAAAGAAAAAAAAAAAAGTACAAAAGCAAACAGAGATAAAATGTATAAATAACAGAAGAGCTGTCCAATCAGGTAATACCTTTCTCCTCTGAAGACACGCCTTCCATATCGAGAACCATGCATAACGCTGCTGGGGTCTCCAGCCTTGGGAGGAGGTTAAGGGACTAGCCAGGCAGCAAACTCTCACTCAGGATCCACGGTCTGACACATCAGGGACTGCAAGAGGATTCCAAGTGACGCTATATCTGATGCTCCTAGCAATATCCTCAACAAAAAACAATCACTTTCCGCACCCAACGGCTAAATCTGAACTCTGCTATCCACACCTGCAATCCAGAACTAAAGAGAAACCCTTGCATTATTTTCAAAGTTACATTCTATATGCCTACAAAATACATTTTAACAAAAAACTTAGGACAGTAAAAGTTGCACCTCTAAGAATAAACAAGGCTTTTTAAACTAGCTGAAATTCTAAAAAAGTACCCAGTCATTTTCAACTTGCACAGCATTTCATAAACAAATATAGACAGTTCCCACTGAAACTGAAACTCCAACTATATTTAAAAATCAGCCACGCAGCTTTATAGAAACTGATGATTCAAGACAGTCTAAAAATACCAATAATGCATAACAAAAATTAAAATTATGAATATAGCAGAATAACACAAAAAATTTTAAACTGGCTAATTATCCCAAACACAAAAAAAATGTAAAGGATATCTCTCAGTGGCAATAATTTCCTCAACATGTAAACACAATATATGTGTATCTCACAATAAAATCTTTCAAGTTTACCCAAAAATACTGTTATATAAGACTTTTGTAAACGCCTTGAAAAGACATAAATGACATAAAAAACTTTAAAGTTGTGGTTAATGTCACTCTTTACAACAGGTATAACTGACAGCTTCCCATTAAATGCAGAAGCTAATGGGTTATTAAAAAAACAAGCGGCCCATGGCGACTCCTTTTATTCATTTTTAAACCTCCATCAAGATCCAGCAATTCTTACCTGACCCTTTCATACTGGCTCCCAGAGAGCATTTGTGGTCAGCGGGAGTGATCTCACTTTCCACAGGGTAGAGTTATCCTTAGTGTTGGTTCATGCTAAAAGGAGGTATTGGTTACAGCTATGTTTAGCAAAGTTCATCTAATGACAGGGGTCTTATAACAAGAACTGGGATTTACATCACTAGGACACCAGAGGGGCTATTCCTCAAATCTATGCTGCCAGGTATGGCGATATTTCAGAGGAATTAATGCACAATATTAGGCTGCATGATATGGGGAATAATGATGGTGAAGAACAATCCGGCCATGTAAAAACCCCTACCTTCCAAATTCGATGACAGTAAATCACAGCTTGTGCCCAAACCGCTACAATTCAAATGTCACGTTAAACCATTCATCAGGCAGAACAATATGAAAATGGAATCCCCCAATTGCTTGGTGAATTCCATTGCTTAATTTATTAGAATTTGACTTATTTTATTTTAAAAGGACTACATCTGGTTTGAAGTGAACAAACGCATGCTTTATACAAAATGTTGGCTTATGTAACTCAACATTACTACTACCTAGTTAATGGCCAGTGTGATGTAGCATTTAATACATACACAATTCAGACTGTCGATATGCCTACATGTTGCATTTCTGCACATTTATTTATTGCTCTTTCCATTTTACTTCTCTTGTTTCTTGTTGCAAATCACGTGTACTTTTTGTACTTAGTAAGTAAAATATTCTGAGATTCCATAAGATTCTGATTCTGAATAGAAACCTAAACTGCCTGAATTCAAGGAACAAAGTTATATTTCATATTTTAAGATGTGAGTATAGAAAACTGAATTTCACTATACTATTGTAGTTTCGCTACATATTCCCTACAATTACAGCATAATTATAAGAGTAATATAGAGTCTGAAGTTGCATTTAACATTTTCAACACAATAATTCAACATTTAGAGTTGAATACAGTTTATATTAGTAATTTATGTCAAGAAGCTTTTTAATTAAAAAATCCTCATCATGCATGTTACTTAAATTTTCTCCCACAAATGCATTCTAACTGCTTAACACAAATAATCATTCACCATCTATCAACATGTGTTGTTCTCCTTGCTGTCTCTATGTAGTCTGCATTGGCTCAGCAGCTACCTCATTATTAATTCACGTCTTCCCGATTTCCCTTGTTTTTAACGTGAGAAGAATACTTTGACAGATGCTGACGCCAATAAAGGGTTAATGAACTATTCTAATAGTTTCTCATGAGGGGCAAGGTAGTTTTCCTAGGGTAGGTTGACATGTATTTACATGCAAACATTCTGTTGAGTTGGAAATTATTCTAGGCATGTTAAAGACTAGACTTGCACCCCCTAAGCATGTGCCCGCCCCCCCCCCCCCCCCCCCCAAGCGAACGCATTCAGCTCAGCACGACAAGTCCAGGTACATAAGAACTTAAATCGATTATATGAAAAACTCTGCAGCTCTGCGCAGCTCATCTAGCTACGTTTACTATACTGAGGTGACATGAGGTGGAAGAACAACATCTTTCATCACAATGTTCTTTGTAGTATATAAAAAATGTTTCACAGGGAAAATCTTATCTAGCGAGCTCTATAACAAATCAAGAAAACAGGAGCAGGACATTGGCCGCTTACTGGCCAATCACAAAAGGAAGCTTTAAGCCGCAGGTGGTACAAAGGGCACGGTAATCAGATGTAGGCCAGAGCTACACAAGAGAACCACAGGAACAAACTGAATATATAAGATGCAGATCTTTGCAGAACAGCATCGTGCTAACCAGGCTCTCCGCACACTTCAATTAGCATTCCTCTTCTAAGGGACGGCCTCCTGCGGCAGGCCTGGGGGCGCCGTTCTGGGAGACCTTCCAGCAACCTGTTGACAAGCCGGTAGGAGGCCCTCTGCTTTTGAGATTACAATTTAACAAAAGTAATAATAAAAACCCCAGCTCAAGTGACCAGGAGAAAAGCAGCTGGAACGTTCTGGAAGGTTCCCATTGCGGTAGCAAGTTCCCAATATGGCATGTAAGACTGAGCGATGGGCAAACGTGCATATTTATTCCTGTGATTTGACACTGTATATTAATCATGAGCATAATGTGACATATACATTTCACTCTGGGCTAAACTTTACTGCAGCCCTACCGGTAGACATTTGATAAAGTCCTCACCACCCAATCTGATTTTTCCTGTGTTTTTTATCCTCACATGGTACTATTTTGTTTTTAAGTTACCACACTGGCCAAAAGTTAAAGTAAGGTTTCACATGATTAGCATTACACAGCCAGTCCAGTCAACAGCTCCATCAACAAAGACTGGTTAATTAAGAACTCGGCTGGAGGAAAAACATAAAACATAAAAGTTGAGCCTGAGAGAATCTGAAGCCTGGGAGTCTGGCTCTGAACTACCAAGCAGGAATCTCTGACAATCCCACTGGAGGCTTTATTTATTTGCAAACTACATACATTTATGTTAAAATGTAGGTGTCAGAAATCCGTGATTTTCTGTGGAGTGAAAGGATGATAGCCAAATGTTAAGCTAATCATTCCTTCAAGCACTCCCTTTATTCAGCACTCGAAAGACTTTGGATTAAAGATGCGTTTTCTTAAGACTCCTGTCCCAAGAAAGGAGAGAAGCCCACATCACTGGTAACGTAAAGTAATGTTTAAAACCAGCAAATAACCACCAGAAAGATATTCCTTCCCTTAAATTGAGCTTCTCTTGAAGGTTGCATGGCCGAGTCTGGTTTCTCTAGCTCCTTAATGGCTTACTGACTGCAGCCTCTCCTGCTGCTTCAGGAGTCTAACCCAGCTGAACTTCCACAGCAGGGCCAGCTGGCACGCAGACAGCGGCTCTGTCGGCATGGACCCTGCACCCTTATTTTTTCTTTCTCCAGACATGTTGCCATGTAGACCACTGCTGATGTTTATTTAATGCTAAACCATGGGAAGGCCTTTTAATAATGGCCGCAGCTGAGGAGAGAGGTTAGAGCAACAATACTAATTTACCTGGCCCAGAAAGCAATGGCTCCATCAGCTAAGAGAAACTGGTGTGCTGAAGTCCAGTCTAGAAAAGATGCACGTATAACTGGGGTCCCGTTTATCACTGGCATTGCGGAGAAAAACTGGACTAACATCAGCTTCCTTACTTAAAAAAAAATTTAAAGCAGGAAACAGATGAAAGTAACTGGTACTTCTGAACCTGAACTGTAAATGTAGTGTACACCATTTTAAGGTGCCATTTAAAAGAATGTACTATTTGTCATATTTATCCCTGCAGTACATGTATCAATCAACGAGACAATTGACTTGGGAGGAAAGGTAGATTTCAGTGGGTCAGCCGATATACATGCCTGTTAATAAATTAACTAGGCTGCCGCAGGAGCACACTGCACTGAAACTCTCTTCAGGTGTCAAACACCGGAAGGAATTATAATCTTGGTTTAAAAAAATTAATGCAGAGACCATCACGTGGTAGTGGGAGCTGTGGAATGTAGCCTTTCTAATTACCCTCATGGGAGGCCCAGTTCCCATTACGTTTACATTGCCTGTAGCCAGGTAGTGGTCGCTTCACCACTAAAGGCTTTGCAGATCTTATAATTATTTTTAGAAAGTCAGCCGGCGCTGGTGAATTTTAACTACATATTCATGTACGACCACTTTACAGCTGTGTCGTTTCAGAGCTATAATCCAGCTTTCTGTAATACCCTTTAAAAAGCTCACATATTTTCTTGATGGCATTTACTGGGTGCTGTTGTGATACAAAAGCATTGTTTAAAATACAAAAATGAACCTCACATTAAATATATAATTACACAAGCACAAGGGAACATAAAGCATGTCATGCTGCATAGAAGCATAAAATGATAACGAACGAAAGAATATATGGCACATGAAACATCCCAAAGCAACCAGGGGAAATATTGCAGAGTGAAACACATAAGGATGTATGAATATAAAGTGGCAGAGAACTCATGCCAAGGTCTGTTTGACGCCACATCCATAACACTGATAATATGCTATGCATTTCTAGCATGTAAATTAATATACGAATTTCGAGGATTTGTCTGTATTCAGATGAAGGTGATTAATCGTCATTGTTGATGCACCACAGCACGCAACAACGAAATGTGTCCTCTGCATGTAACCCATGTGACATCGTGGCACAGCAGGGGACAGCTACGTGAGCGCCCGGGGGGCAGTGCTTGGGGACGGTACCTTGCTCAGGGTACCTCAGCAGTACTTACAGGTCGGGGACTTGAACCAGCAGTCTTTCGATTACGCGGTTGCGTCCCTAACCAGTACACCACCTGCCTGCTCCAAAAGGCTACATGAAAACATTACACTAAGTGTCTCACCGATATTGCCCACCGGCATTTTGATTGCTAATTTGAGTCTAAATGTGTCACATCTATAATGCTGGAATTGCCCAGCATTAAAAAAAAACAGCTTACAGCTACCCCTATACTGAGAGCCAGTGCTTATGTAACACACATACTTGTGTAAAAACTTTTTTTCCCCTAATAGCTATTTTCCAAGACTAATAAACTTGATACATTTAACTAATGGTATAAACTTCATACCAAGAGTAACAGCCAGGGCCCTCTTCAGTTAAGTAAAAGGAATAACTGAGCTCAGTGTGTGCTCTCACCTAAGTGAGACTGAAAGGAGGCGATTTGGGCTTTGGGAATGCAGGCCTGGCTTTGTCGCTCCTCTATTTTAGGAATGTGTTTTATCTGCTCAAGTGCTGAGACCACAACTGGCAGCGCTGCAAGCCACTAAAATGCAGCCCCAGAAACATCCCACTTCCACACGAAAGAGCAGGCCAAATGCAGGAATGCCAGCCTTCAATTACTTCCAGGAAGTGTGCAGGCAATGGGATATTTTCACATCGTTGGATTTAACTAAAGGAGGCACAAATGGCACTCTGGCAAAACAAGAAAGATTGTTTTCATTTTTCCTCTGGATATGAGGATTGGAGTTTGAACACCGTCTTTGTTTCAGAGGAAAGTCTACTAAAATGGCATTGTTTTGCTCACAATAAACATTACTTGCTTATATAAACTGCTACAACAAAATGATGAGATTGTATATGGTCCATTATCAATGGTTCTGCCATGGAGAACCAAATTCTTTAAAGTTGTTAATTAGGAATAGTCTTCCTAAAAACATAGTGCAAGCTGAATCCTTAGGTTCCTTTAAATCAGAGCTAGACATCCACCGAAAGCCACAATTTAGCCTGGGTGCCTTAATGATTAAGAGTCTGACAACACTGCCATCTAGAGGCAGACTAACCTGATCTAAACATTTAAATATGCCAAATGTTTATCGTTGTACGTTCTGGTCAAACCCAAAACAAGTTCTAGAATTACAATTTTATACTAGGTCAGTTATAGCCAACAGTTAAATCAGCTGGCCTAGACTACTGCTTCTTTAAAAATAAACAGATGTGTGATTCAGACACTAATAACATGTGAACAAGAAAACAAGTGGTTCAATAAAGGAATAAAATACAAAGAAGGGGCAAAACACACACAGCCAAACAAGTAATCTTAGGAGTCTCCATGTGGTAAAGACACGCTAGTGGCTGTACTGTATCTTTTCCACATCCCTCACTGTTATCTATCCGCACAGATATCTGTCAAAGCTCTGACTGAAGCATTTTCTGTTCTGCCCTTGTACTGAACACACTGTAGCCAGCAGTAAATCCTTCAGTGCTTAGGAATTAGGACTTTTGAGCCAGAGTTTGCAGGTTCTGGCTTCCATATCTCTGAAATAACTAGATAATCCAAATTACGTCAAACGAAGAATAAAATAAATCTATTAAAATACTGAATCTAGTTGACAATTAGAATTCTAAAGCTCCAATTCTAGAAATAATAAAGGTTCTTTTGAACAAAGTTATCTGCTGACAAGGCACAAATTTTGCTGCAACCCAGTCAAACAAACATAGGTCAGCTCCAACCATCACACACTTCCTTAACATTTTGAAACGCATACTTGGTTGCAATGGCATGACTACACGCTTGGCTGCCCAAAATAATCCCCTTTCCTCCCCCAGGGCATGATATCTGCAAAATACCTGGTCCTTTTGCTTCTTCAGTCATGCTTTTTTTAAGCACTGGTACATTTTAGTATTTGGCAGATGCTTTTATCCAAAGCAAAGCGCATTTTTGAGAAATCAGGGACAGCCAGTGCCTGAGAAAAATTGGAGGTTGAGGGCCTTGCTCAATGGCCTAAATGCAGAAATCACTCTGCTGACCCTGGGATTTGAACTAATGACATCCTGATCACAACGTCCTAACCTACTGAGTCACACACTGCCCACAGGTAACAAGAAGCAGAACAAAAGGATATTTGGTTTAAAAAAAACAGCTAATAAGTTATGATAGAAAGAGAGAGAGAGGTAAAGTTAGTTAGATTGAAATGAACAGTCTATTAGCCAAACAAAGTCTCGGACACACAGATGAACTGGGTAGAAACCAGCTCTCGCAACCAAGGAACTAAAGGGACCTGTAATAAATGTTCCAGGGAGCCAAGGATTCTGGCAATGTGGCAGCTGTTTCTGTTACACCAGGCGTACCATGAATCCATTCAAACTGGTGTAATGGGACGACTTGGCCACAGTGACTCTGGCCCCTGTGAATCTAAACACTCAGAAGGACCTGCATTTAAGAACTGGAAGACAAACGGTATGGAGGGTTACTGTCCTGTGAAAGATGGACAGCATGCGAGTTATGAGGCTAGACAATATAAAGAAATTAAACCCAATTAAGCTGACACACAACAAAAAGTAAATGATTTTCCACAGGAATGCACGACAATGACCTTAATAAAGCTCCTTCCAAAGGTCTTTGTTTCCACAAAATAGTGCTCTTAAGCCACACTGAAGCCTAGTGATTCGCACTGAGGGATGTTATGCACAGATGAGCACCAGCGATGAAGCTCTACAAGCAGCCTAATTACAGCGGTTTTTAAGTCCACGGGCCTCACTACGCCTTATCAGAGCTGAGTCATCGTGTTTCTTCTTCCCAAACTGACGTTAAAGATTAACACTGGGTGGATACATTTAACTGTGGTTGCTATACACACACACACCTTGAAATATAGATAATGTTACAATACTGTGCAAGCACTTATCCATTTCAAATGAATCGGCATTCATTCTTAAGAAAAGCCAACGTCAGAGGCAAAACACGACATTCACGCCATCTACAGCGTCAAACATTACATACTGGTGTGCCAAGACAGACAGTTACACTCACTGGGCTTATTCATTATTGATGAATATAATGAGCTCGTCAATTATGGATCAGTGCTGTGACAAAGAGCGACCAAGCCTGACTGGGCTGCAAGTCTGGAAGCAGATTCCGGTTTCTGCATAAAAGCTAAAAAAAAAAAAAAAAAAAACAATCATAACCAATCCACTGTGTATGGCGGTGGTGAATTTAAGCAGCCCTGTGCATTTACACAGCATTACATACACAGTGCTTTTAGTGATCAGCTGTAGTAAAAGACAATCAGAACATGCAACATGAGAATTAATCTATAGGTATCTATCTGGTTCTTATTTGTGCTCCAGTTTCCATTTTTACTGTTGGTTTATTTGGAAAATGCTTTTATCTAAAACAACGTACAAATCAAGAAAGCAGGGTTAGACAATCCCTGGAGCAATTGAGGTTAAGGGCTTTGCTCAAGGTCCCAATGAGGAAGTTACTCTGCCTGTTCCGGGATTCGAACCCAGAACCGCACGATGAGACGCCCAGCATTCCAACCCACTGAACTACACACCAGCCTTTCCCACAGCGCAGCTTAGCATGTCTCGGCTGAAGAGAAGATCCCCGCATGGACTATAAAAAATAACGAACTGCACATTTAGAAACCTAATATGGTTTAATGCCTTATGTTCCAGACTTAACCAGGAGATGCAAAATGATATAAAGCACAATATTGTTGAAGTAATGTTTGTCACATCTGCCTTTAAAAAAGCAATTCCAGAAAATAAAGCCATTTTATACAATAATATACCATTTGTTTAATTTTTAAACCAGTAACCCAGGGATCCAGCATCTGATCGCAAATATTGCCTTGATGAAATCCATTTTTTTGGCTTCCACTCACTTTTCTTAGGGAGTTTCCTTATTAATCTTAGGGAGATTAATAAAAGAAAACAAGGTATAACCAAGGTTATGTGTGTGATTCTCATGTATATTACCCCCATTTTTAGAATGTTTACATTAGATATTACAAAACGGAGGAGTACGGGCCCAAAGCCGATGAATAAGGCTGCCTTCTTATTCCCCCATTCAGACAGAAAGCCAGTAACTCCTGATTACACTCAATAGGCCTTTCATCATATTCAGCCATTCAGTACATCTCATGCCAGTGGAAGACTGCAGTGGTTTAAAAGATATGGTGGGAAAACCAGGATGAAAGTCCACGACTTCATGTTCGGCATTTTATCTTTGCAGCTCTTCCCCAAGGTGCTCTTCCTAGTTCTGTTCTGCCCAAATGCATATCCTGCCTCACGTCCATTACTGCACCTCCAAATGTGGCCTGTCAGAGGTATGAGAGGGGAAGTTAATCCGATTTGGGTCGTAGAGACCCGATCTGTTCCGCTCCTCCTGAGGGGGTGACAGCTGTATGGGGAGACGCGGGAAGGCCGACAGTAAGGCCAGTGTGAGGTGCTATGCTGCTCCCCTCCCTGTCCATCCGGCACAGAGGGGCCCCTTGTCTGCTGTGACATCACCACCAACCCCAATCACGCCGCCCCCCCCACAGCACTGCTTACTTCAGCCAGCGGCCAGGGTCAATTCAGCGGCACACAAACACGCACATGAAATTTTAATTGCTTCCTGTAGTAAAATAAAAGGAGCTTAAGGCAGAGGGCTGCAGGTGTTATAACAAAGGAGAGCACCCGGCCAAGGTGTGACGCCCCCAGGGTGCTTTATCACTCCTGTGCTCTGAATGCCCCTTCAGGCCCGTGCTGCTGTCACCACCACCCTCCACACAGGAGGCTCACACTTCTGGTGCATGAACATGGACTTTGGAAAGACAAAAAGGCAGGTTTTTCCATGTGCAAACCTGAGCACCACAGGTGTTCTCTTACCCACCACCGCACGACATTTACATTTATAGCATTTAGCAGATGCCCTTTGCAAGAGCAACTTGTATAAGTGCTTAAAGACTCCATTAGTAAAACCGCACAACACCTCCTCTTAGCCACGGCCATACACCCACGCAACACCACCTCCTCTTGGCCCCGGCCGTACAACCGCGCAACATCTCTTACCCACGGCCGTACAACTGCGTGCCACCTCCTCTTAGCCACGGCTGTACACCCGCACTATGCCGGCTCTTAGCCTCGGCCGTACACCCGCGCGATGCCACCTCCTCCTAGCCACGGCCGTACACCCGCGCGATGCAACCTCCTCCTAGCCACGGCCTTACACCCACACGGCGACACCGCCTGACGCCACACGTCAGGTCCCTAAATAGTCAATCAATCTTATATATAAGTTACTATTCCTTTGACACAATCACAGCTGACCTCGCAGAGTGCAGCAGAGTACCTCAAAACAGCGAGACACTTCCCACATACTGCAGAGAAGTCAGGGGCAGGAAGCCTTGTATTGGTATGACTTCAGGTCAGTAAGAGCCTAAATGGGCCGCACTACTGCTTCACACCTCCAGGGATGTGGGTTTCAATCTTGCTTCCTCTCTTGAGTTTGCTCATTCCATGCAAGTTTTCTCCAGATGCTTCTGTTTCCGTCTGTAGTCCATAGACAAGCTTATGGATTAACTGGCATGTGCCTAAGCATGTGAGCATGCCACGTGACAGACTGGCATCCCATCCAGGGTGTACCCCAGCCTCGTGCCCTGTGCTGCCTGGGAGAGCTTCCAGGCCCCTGCATGACCCTGCCTGGGATAAACAGTTGAAAGACTGATAGAGGGTTTTAGAACTCCCAACTTCCCCAAAGGAGTTACTGTTGTCCTCTGCACATCAGACATGCCTCATTGCTCTGGCACCAGTCCCCATGTGATACCTCGGTCAGGGTTGCTGAGCGTGCCCAGATATGGGGCAGGGTGGCGCTAATTCAAGGTCAGTCAAGCAGCACATCTGCCATTGATCTCAGAGACACCTGCAACGCGCCATCAGTTCCAGTCACAGATGTGCCCATCACCTTCTGCTTTTACTGCTGAGCATACAAAATGGAAGCAGGCATGCCAGTGCCATTCTAGCCCATTCTATTGATGTTGTGTGTGTGACGTGGCGACTGATGTCATACCCATGAGGATGTCGGTGACGGACGGCGGAAGTGATGAAGCGCGAATGGACGGCAAGTGCAGTAATCCTCTTCATATACTTGCTCAAAAAAAAATAGTGAGTGCCCCCTGAAGCAAATAAAATTCACTGGTAAGTCACTGCTCCTTGAGAAGTCAGCCCCCAAGGCCACTGCCTATATTACCTATTGGATTGACTGACCTTGCCGTTGACGGCGATGTGGCATTATGTTATTGTAACCGTTTACAATTATAGCCATGGTACACATTTCAGAGGCATCGCAAGAATCGTGATACATTATGCCGTCAAAATCAACAGATTGCACAACTGTGCTGATAAGAAAGAAAGGTTCTACTTTGATTGCATGGAAATGGTTTGCGAAATCCAACGTGGAGGAATATTCCAAAAAAATTGTGATCTATATTATGGGTCACGATTTTGACCCAAAATATAATATGGCATTGTGGCCATACAGCCTGCCCTAACTACAGACTAAAAGGTAACATGCTAAACATGTGGGAGGGTGCATCTTCAAGTAGCCACTAGCTGCCACCCCAGCTGTTTGCTATTGGAATAGCAGAGGCTTGCTCCATGCCATTGCATCAGTTATTAGCATCATTTTCCAGCACAGGATAAAGTGATCCATCATAAAACAGGAATAATATTGGATTAGATCTCAGGTGTCAAACTCCAGTCCTGGAGGGCCGGTGCCCAGTGTAGTTTAGTTCTTTCCCTGTTCCACCGCAAATGATTGAGCTGAAGAGCTTTGTGGTAATTAGTATAACGAGCTGCGAGAAGTTGAGTCAGGTGTGTTAAACGAGGATAAACCCAAAAATGTGCAGGGCTGCGGCCCCCCAGGACTGGAGTTTGACCCCCCTGGATTAGATTGGAAATAAAAATGATAAAGGAAACAAACTCCATAAATTCCAGTATGGCAGCTGCAAAGTTCAAAACAAAAAGATCCCTTTGGAAGAACATATAGAACAAAAAAAAAAGAACACCTAATAAACATTGGTGAATAATAAGCTCAACTTATTATTATTTAGTGGTAATGTCTGGTGTCAGTTCATGAAACTAATTAAGTTCCTGATCATGGCAGATCTGGAGGAAAAAGGAATGTTTAATTAAGACACCACACTGAGGAGTCCCTTTGAACACCCAGCTGTAATTTGTGAAGTGCCATTTACTGTGGCCTAAACTCTGAAAGCCCTGGAAGCCGAAGCATTTGGCACCCTTTAGCGAAGGATGCAAATTACTAACAACTGAACAAGTGCACCACCAGCACATAGCAGAGAGTCATTTAAATACAGGGGCCCATTTTGCTAGTGGAATCCCTAATATCATAATCTGGTTGGACTTGTACCTTACTTTTAAACATCCAAATGCTATAGGAGGGAAAAAATGATCAACAATAGCCTAAATCCCAACCAGGAAAAATTCTATGATTTGACTCTTAGGCAGGTACAGGACAAAATCGTTAAATGGATTTAAAATAATGATTTTGGGGGACTGTCAAGAAGTATGGTGGCTTAAGTTGTAACCATTATGACAGGAATAACCCCAGGGAGCCTCCAGTGTCTCCTGTCACATGACTGGAGAAGTCCAAAGTCACACATCTGGGGAAACTTGTTAAGAGTCTCTGCAGAGGTCACGTCCTCTTAAGCCAATTATCGCAAAGCAAACACAGTGGAGCTGGTTAATCAGTATAACAATGGTCTCCTTGTGACCACCTCAAAATATAACATTTAAGTCAATGACATTAATAATATGAAGAGCTTTCAAACTGCTCAACTAGAATAGGAAAAGCAAACCTGTGATAATATCCATATGAATGAAAACCAGGGAATAAAATTACTCTAAAAATATTCTTATACTATCCATAATGTCTATGAACATTAACTCAACTTAAAAGAACATACGTGCTCAACAGAACATCACCTGAGTAGTTCAAGAAAGTCGCATGTTAAAAGGAAAATGCAGACAAACACAGTAAATTGTCTTTCATTAGCATGGTACAAACAAAAACGTTTCAAAACAATCCTGGACATTGCAAATTAAAACATAACATTACAGGTTCTTACAGATGTGTCCCTTTGGCTTAAAGTTCATGGAACAGATTAGGAGTCAATTTAACGCGGCAAACCCCAGTAACCAAGGTGAGCTCACCCAGTGGCCCATAGAGACAGAAACCCGAGAAGGTCATTTTCGGCCGGAACTTCAAAGACAAGCCAGCAGGTGGTGAAATGCATATGGATGAGCATACAGCCCCGTGTTCACATGCGAACAGCACACTACAACACAGCCAGGTCCATCAGATTTGAACACGGCCGTGGAAGTTCTGCGTCTCTTTAATAATGCTTTATATTGCATTACATGTGAATGTGGAAATAGTGGCGTAATGGGTAAAATCATCACTCTTTGTATAGGCCTACATGAGTTTACTTACATTTAGATACATGAGATGTACTGTAAACTAAACTCCTGACACTGATACTCCTGGCAATACACTCAAAGCACACCAATGTCTTGTTGCCACTTTATATTTTTTCCAGTTTTTATTAAGTATGAACAAACTTTACATCTTTGCATTTAAATCACTTTTCCATACATTCTGGTTTCTACATTCTCATATTCCGTGTAACCATCAAACAAAGCACCCTTAGCCAAGACACCTTAACCATGGTGTAACGAGGCAAACGCATGCAGATAATAGGGCCTACCCTTTATTCATGGTATTTTTGTGTGTAAGAAACCCATAAGCAAAACATAAGCAAAATGAAATTACACTGATTGGTATACACAAACTTAAGTGGCGCACCCTTCTTTGACACCCCAAGTTACACAAGACTTCCACAGTTGCCAACACAAGTGGCCACAAGAGCCAGAGGGCACAAAGACACACAGTGTCAAAATATCACAGAAGTAATCCACCCATCACCACACGTAATTAATGGGAAAGTGGCCTCTACAGGCTTAAAAAGTTCACTCCAAATCATACTGTTTATAGGTTTATGGTGTTCACTTATCAGAAAAAAACCAGGCAACAAAATGTTATTTTCAATTATTAAAACTGAAACTTAAGCAGAGCCTGCCCTATTATTAAACCAACAGAACCCATGCATGTCTGCATATCACTCCTCCCAGAATACTGCTGAAGAGGTCCTTTGTTTGTAATTACCTTGCCCCTATGCCCAGCCTCGTTTAATTGTTCCGCTGCCCAGCCAAACTAGGACATACTACAAAAGGTTGCTTTTCCATTGCTACATTTTGCATGACTGAGAATCTCTGGACTAGGAGTCAGGAGGACCAGAAACCACCTTCAGCCAAGCCCGACGTCCATCATCATGATCTTACAGAACAACATTTTACATTTACAATTATTTCTATAAATACCAGGCGCAAGCAACCAGTGAGGCAAATAGCACATAACAACCATATCTGCTGTCAAGCAGTCAACTAGGCAGAAGTGCAGCTAGGCTGAGCTTCCAAAGTGTGCACAGTTATGAGTGTAAGAGTTACCGGAGCCAGAGCAATTTTAGTGCCCTTTATACAGTTCTGTCAATTAGGGTTACGGTCAAGTGCCATCATTTCTTTCTGCTAGATGGGGAGGACATATGAAATAAAAGCACCGGGATGCTACGTCATGATAAATGATAAAAATGATCAACGTGCTAGTTGTGTTAAGTGTCACCACCTTACTTTCAAAGTCTGGGTGTCTGATTCCAGAAAAACAAAAACTTGAGTTGTCTGTCCTTGTAAGAGCTTTGCATGATGGGGAAAAACAGCATTAGATTAGATAAGGGCTCCCTCTGTCTTCAGATTGCCCTGTACCATACTGTAGAGTATGAATGTGTGTGCAAATGAGCCAGAAAATGGAGACTTGTAGAACAGAGCACATACTCACTACTAAAATGTAGTTGGTTTTAGAGTAAGAAAACAAAAAATGGTTCTACTGTAATGATCCATTATCTTTTAGCAGAATGGACACAGTGCACATCTGCAGTAAAAGATCATATGATAGAAATCACATCAGCTGGTGTGACTGTAAACAGTGGTTATGGAAGTGTGACTCCAGGTAGAAAAATTCTTTGTTTGAGGGGTTCCACTCACTCTCTAAAGGAGCGGCGTATATTTGTACATTCTTTCTACATTTTTAAATTAAAAACAAAACTAAACTAAATTCATATTAGACTGCTCAAAGGCCTCCCCAAGGACCTGGAACAGAAACCAAACCAGGACAATATCCAAGCACAGGAACTAGTCTTAGCTTGTAGCAAAAAGCCAAAAAACACCTCCTCTCTCTTGTGTCTCTTTACTTTCTCCTTTCTACATAAAAATACAGCCAGCCATCAAGTTCAGTCCTGTCCTGTCACAAGGCTCGGCAGCTGGAAGTGCCAGCAAGGGTCTGCAGTGTCCAAGAACATGTCTTTCATAAATCAATTCATATTTAAGACAATGGTAAGTCTACACTAAGAAATGAGTCTTTTTAGCAGGCAGATGTGGATAAAGTCTGTTTAAATGGGGATTTAGCAAAAGCTGCTGAACAAACCATCTGGTTGCAAGTAGCTAACATAATTCCAATGCTTGGCAATGTTAATTTGTTGGTGTCGTGTGACTAAATTGAGGGAGTAGACTTGTCGTGACCAAAGGACTCTCAGACATGGCTTGTCATGTTTCCATTTCGCAACTGAGGGCGAATTGTCGGTAATAGAAATCTTTCAAAACAAGGCTTTTCCTGACACTTAATTATTATAGACAAATTCAAGCCAATGTCTTTAAAACTTAGCATAATTATAAGGCAGGGAGTTTGTCGTTATATAGTGATCAGGGGTTTTTAAATAATTTCTGAAAACAATTGCATTAATAATCTGCTATCATCTGTCCTTGGCTGAGGAGGGCCAAACCATACTTTTAAAAAAG
Source organism: Petrocephalus sullivani (assembly GCA_026780845.1). Lineage (NCBI taxonomy): Eukaryota > Metazoa > Chordata > Actinopteri > Osteoglossiformes > Mormyridae > Petrocephalus > Petrocephalus sullivani. Next base: position 12,856,275 of record JAODKM010000108.1, read on the forward strand.
TCTAACATTTAACCCTGAAATGCTAAATATTTTGATCAATCATACAATATCTTTAATATCTTTAAAAAGGTTGTGCTTGACGATAATTTAGCTGACAAAGTGCAACCTGTAAAAACCATATTACAGATTGTCATGCACATTACAAAAAAGGAGAGTGGGTGTCTGTGTGTTTTGCTGTATTCAAGCTGATCTCCAATGCTGCCACTCAGTGGGTGTGAGTGCGGTGACTTCCGCCCGCTATGATGTCATACGCATACCCTCTGCAATAGGAGGAGCGTAAGAACGCCGGATAAGAGGGTGACCCTTGGAAGTGTTTGGAAGATGGGGACTAGGAGCACAGCAATCTTTGTAAAAACAAGTGAAAAATAAAGCTCACACAATAATGCAAGACAACGCAAGTAATATGAAAAAAGCAATGGATGATTTGGGAGTTGCTAGCTTATCTAAATCCTTCCAGTGTCATACAGTTTGTTTTTGTTAAGATAAAATTAACTTGAATGAACCTGGCAATTTGATTTTCAGGAAGAAAATTAATAGTTTCGATCAAATCGATGAATCTGTAAAATAGTCAAATTCCGATAGAAAAATAGCTGTTCTTTGCAACCTTAATATATACATATATAAACACACAAGTAATACAGCATTACTCCAAGGCACATTCCTTGCACACGTATTTCCTGAATGTAATATTCTGATCACAAGATTAGAATTCAAGATTTAAATCAAGTTTTTACTCCAAAGATATGAATTTTGCCCAGCCACGTAAAACATACAGTACTAAAATGAAAGTCCTCACATATTTGAAACAATACAGGACAATTTATATTTGAAAGCACCTTAGGATTTCTCCATAAGGTAAAATATTACTCATTAATAACCCCAGACACAGCACAAATAACAAAACTGCCCTGCCAAATTGTTTTCCAGTAGATTTATGAGAATTAAACTGCACCATTCCTTTTCATGTTAAAACATGCCAGCCTTAGTTATGAAATTTTTTTAACAAGTGAAAACACACAACCCAGCGCAATGGGAAACCTTTCCATTTACTCATGACGGCACACGAAAAACAAAACAATTACCACTAATGATCAGTCTGCACTGCAATTTATTTCACTGCCGTTCTTGGCTGCACCTATCACCAAGGTAAAATACACGCACCAAATAGGCTAAATACACTATTGTTTCCCTGTCTGTCGTCTACAGACACACACAAAGCATTCTGGGTTCACACCACATTGCAGATCACATGTAGATCATAAGTTCACAGTAAGCTGGCCTGCTTCCCACATTTCCTACAGATATGGGAAACAGCAATTGGAAGCATAAAGTAAAACGACTGCGTACACTAATAGCCTAAAGTTTGCCTGCATGAGCAAACAAGCCATAATCACTCCTCTGAGTAATTGCCGGTCATTCTAGGCCTACAGGAACAGGCTCAGATTTTGCCTCTATAGCTCCATTTATCCATTGGAAGTCAGATACAAATGTTCCCTTATAATAAAAATTGATTGAATAACAGCATTCACACTTCCTTTCTTTCACAAAGTTCTTCCAATGAAGAAGAATGTTGTTAACCCCAATAGGAGGACACAGCATCACCCTAGCCTCAGGTAGGTAGTCTGTGCTTCTGCCTATATCAAAACATGTTCAAGACGGCATTCCAAGTAGCATGGAGGGAAAACCCTCAGTATTAGCAACAGAAGAGAAGGCTTTCTGCCTCTCTGGAACAGCTCTCTCGATTTTATTTTCCCAAAAAACTCTGATCAAACCAGGGAACACTGGAAGGGAACAGACTCAAAAGTTGGCTAATTAATAAAATTTCAGTTCGTATAACACCTTAGGAACAAAAAACACAGTTCAAAGGCATGATTCGGTCAGAAAAGAGCAATAAGTGGCACACTACATTTACTCAAAATACTACTTTACATTAACATTATATAAAGTCTTACATACAAACGTACAGCTTGTCACCGGAAACCATTGTACATTTAACTATCACTTTAAGTCAGCCCATGGGCACAGCAAGTTATCGCCAGTACATTTTATTCCATATTTTGCATATTAGGGTTTGCTACAGGTTATGCAAGACTCTTGTTTCATATTGGACCTCTCCTCTAATTCATGAAATAGGAGTGTTCTTTTACATACCTCCAGACACAATGAGCCTAAGGAGACCTGTGGGATCTGTTTTGTCGGGCTCAACAAAGGCTATCTTCACAAGTGCAATGGGTAAATTATTTTTATCTTGAGGCCCATAAATCAAACAACACATTTAAATAATATATCACTGATCAACCTTTGCCAGTAATGTTACAAGGTAAAGGTGTTGACAGGGAATATTTTCCGAACAATTTCGAAAAGGCTTCAAGTTCTAAAATTTGGTAATTTCTCCAAAAATTTCCACTTTGATAAAAGGAGACTATATAAAATTTGCTTTTAGGTTTCCTTAAAAACATCATGTACTTCATCATGCAGTATTAATGCATGTTTTACTGGCACAAATGATGATATACCACATGATTCTAAAACAAATGTTTCGTAAACTGAGTAGATTCACTTCATAGATTCACAATTTTTTTGAGAAACAGCATAAAGTCATCTGAATTCTGAACCATTTTCAAAGGTAAGGAACACCAAAGAAATGGCGCCTGTATTGTTATCATCTGAATTCAAGGTCTTAACAAGGTTGCTCTACTGTTGCTGGAGTTCAACCAATAACAATGGAATCAGGACAGATTCATTGTAAAGTGGCTCTGGCATCAGATTTCCTGTCTAAAGTAAAGTCCTCAGCATTTCAAGTTTACACAGTTGTTAAGCACTATCTTGAGGTGAAATAACCAGGAAATTATATTAGAAGTAGAGATGAAAGGATATTATTGCTTATAAAAAAAGCAATCCATACCACGTGTTACATCAATAACACTTCAAGTAAAGACATTTCAGAGAGTAAGAAGTAAAAACCAAGAATTTCTAACAATAATCTGTTTACAATGTGCCCATAATTCACATACAAAGTTATTTAAACATTTCAAGCCATATTAAATCTACCAAGATTTTTAAGTCAAGGGAGGTAATGCTGAGATTATACAATTCCTTGGTGAGACCTCACCTAGAATATTGTGTGCAGGTTTG
>JAODKM010000108.1:12879280-12892116 GCA_026780845.1 Petrocephalus sullivani
ACACACACACACACACACACACACACACTTCTCTAAGCATTTGTAAGTCACATTTTCCTCATACAGCTACAGATGGGATAAAAAAAAAAACCACTATACCAGCCATATACAATTTAGAAACTCACCCTTATATTGGCAAACATGCAACCTAACCGTATGCATGCTACAAGCACAAGTGGAACGGTCCAAAATAAAAAAAAAAAAACCTTCACAAAACGATCAAATTTAGAGTTTTAATTCAGACTTGCACATAGGAAATACTGAGATTTGCCCGCTTTGGCCCCAAACAATTATGCAAAATACCATATTATCAACTTCTGAAAATCCAGGAACAGCATTTCACCAAGCATTAAGTCATACAGATCAAACAATAACGTCACCCCTTCACTGCTAGACCATGTCTTTGGTAGTTACAAACCCATGGGGATAGAGGGGAACTGCCACCACTGAAAGCTCACAGCTGGCCTTCCAACCCCAGCTTGTTCACCTCCATCATAGTTTATACACAGATGCTCAGTTTACTCAAGTCCAGTCTGCAGTACCCCATTAAAGAAACTGGAAAGTCCATAAACTGTAGGCATGAGTTGACTCTAGCATAACCCATTTGATGAATTGATCACCAGACGGAACAAAACAGAGCACAAAGCTGCTGGTCTTTATTTACACCATGTCGGAGGAGAGTCCCATTACCTGAACAGCCGACTTTGCCCCAGTACAAGAGAGGGACTAAGGAAACTTGAGACCACAAAAATCAAATTTCAAAATGTTTAATTATAGATATAAAATGCCACTTTGCACTTGCATTCAGGAGTCAATATTTACAAGAATGACAATAAAACCAAAAGGCCAAAATTAAAAAAAAAAGAAAAAATAAAAAAGCATGGATTCCCATTAAACTGCCTACATTTAGGCATGGCCCTTTAAAACCCAGTGCACTACAAGGCCATGTCTATGTAGGCTACACTAAAGGGTAGCTTGCTGCAGTCGCAATTCCACAGTGGTTCTTCCTATCTTTGGCCATGTAGATGTATCCTTTATCACCCCATTTTTCACTCCAGCTGAGGAGAGGGAAAGAATAGATGTTAGCATTTGATCCAGATACTCCTGGCATGTGACATGCATCAAGGAGAAGTTCTCCAGTGAAGAGAAAAGCAGTTGGTGCAACTCATTCTAGATCAATGTTACCTGTTCTTCACAATCCAGTACTTCTTCCCATCAACATCTTGCCCCTCAAAACCGTAGCCAACAACCAGGACGCCATGATCAAGATCCTGACTGCTGCAATCTTTCTCATAGTAGATTCCTAAAGACGAAGCCAAAAATTCCTGTTAAACTGATGTGCTAGAATAGCAATATAGGAGGAGAAAAACACGAAGTTGGATTATGCAACTGTATAACAGAGGCAACGCAACTTACCCGACTGGTAGAACTGGAAAGATTCGTGGCCTGCATCAATGGCAACGGAGACGGGGCCAACAGCTGCAACAGCCTTCATTAGGGCACGCTCTTTCCCACTGGGAATATCCATAAAACCAGTGTCATTAGCAGCACTGTTGTTGGGATCATAGTGGCAGGGCTGATCATCCTGGAGGAGAGGGGAGGAAAAATAATCACCATATGCATCTATCCTGGATGGATAGATAGGGCTAGATCTTGTGGAAACTATACTTACTGTGCCTAGGTAAGGGTAAGAATCTTCTGAATCAAGGCCATGGTTGTCATTGATGTACTGGAAGGCCTGGTCCATTAGGCCACCATTGCAGCCTTCGTTCCCCTCGGGACGAGAGCAGTCCACGAGGTTCTGTTCGCTTAGGGACACCAACTTGTCAGTCTTCCTGAACATCTGGCCTTCCATGGCACCAGTCGCACTGAAGGCCCAGCAAGAACCACACTGACCCTGAAGGAGAAACACCATAAAAATTACACATTCATGCTTCAGGTTTTGCTCACCCACATCTGAAGGTACATGCACAGTCAATACAAGGCTATTTAAAGCCACATTTCCTAGAGACTCCATACAGATTAGCTCTCAAAGTTCTAACCTGGTCCTTCACAGGAGTGACATAGCCCTGAGTTCGCCAGTCAATTTGCTTTGGCGCCTCAAAATTGAGGGGCTCCAAGAAGAGTGACCCCTGGAGCTTCTTCTCAGGTTGTTGTTTGTAACCGTTCATGAGCTGCCTGAACTCCTCATTAGTCTAAAAAAGAAAAAGCCGTTCCAAAAGCCAATCCGACACATCAAAGCATCTTAAAAAAATAATAAATATGGGAATCTAATGGATCCCAAACCCACATACCATGTCACCAAAATAATTCATTCCTAGGCGGTACGAATGCTTTCCCAAAGAGTGTTCAAGGTTGTGCAATTCAATCTTCTTCAAGTTCTTCTCCCAAACCACTCTCCTCCAGCCCTCTTCAGTCTACAAGAGACATTCAATGATAAACACACAAGTTAAAAGGCCAAAGTTAACAAAAAAAATAAAAAATAATAAGTTTAAGATTCAGGGCCACTTCTGGAATAGAAAAACCAAGGGCCACTTCCTGAACAGATAAACACCTACCCGATGGTAATCTTTACTGTGCCATGATTTCCACAGATTCCAGTGCTTGTCCAGCTGGGGGTCCAAGCTCGGGGCAGCAAAGACTGCAGTCACACACAGTGTAGATATAATCAAACTCAGCCTCATCTTGGTACTGCTGGAGGGGGGAGAAAATCCAAAAAAAAAAAAGGTCAGGTTTTATGCAAAATGTGATTAACTTGGTACATTCACGCCAAGGCATGGCACATGGCTCCAAACAGCCCGACAGACTTAATATTGACGGCATTTTGTATCGGAGACAAACGGCGGATTCCTGCGTTCCCCGCATACAGGGCCGGGCCTAGAACAGTTTGTAAGTTGTGCTGCATTTATCAATGTTCTCGTTATACAGCCAATTCCAAAAAATGTAAGGCGACAAGTTATTAATAATGACCGACAGAAAATAACCCGTTTGCTTCGGCTTCAGCGCATTAAGTTGTTTTGTTCGCCGCGATCACGCGATACGGGCGTTTCGGCTCCAGCTGGGAGACAGTGGATGGGACCGCGGCCAGAGGAAATCGAAAACAAAAACCAACAAAAAGCTTCAAAGCCGCGAACGCTTCCTCTTTCGAAAGCGTACAGTTACTGTAATCACCCAATACGGCACGAGCTTTTTATATACATTACACACACACACACATATACATAAAGAACGCTCGGACATTCTAACACACTGAGCCCCAGTATACCAGGAGAAAAAAAATAAGACTTTATAAACACTATGCTTATGCCATATCCAGTGAGCAGATATTGGCTTACATTTAAAGGCCTAATAAAAGAAAAAAAAATTGGTTAATTATGGAACTGGAAAGGCTTCCCACTATTCACTGACGGGCCAATGCGGTGACCTACCGCGATAGACAAACACTTCATTAAACACCTAACCAGAAGCCCAGCATATATACATATATGTATATATATTACGGAAAGCCAGAAACACTTACTTCCAATGCACGACTGCTCCAACAAAACAATAAACAGCTAAGCAGCAAACCTCATTTTATAGCTCCAGACTGTGGAAGCATCCGGCGCTCCCATTGGCTGTCACCGTCTACACGACACGCATTGGTCCCGCCCCCTGCAAACTCATCCCAACGTGATGCCTCCTCACGTGACGCTTCATCCCACGCCGAACTTCAAGGAATGGAATTTTCTGTAAGGACAGCTGCTGGCGAATATTTAACGAAACGTAGCTATTAACAATGTGCAGTAAAGCGATCAATTCAAAATCGATGGTCTCCTACTGTTCTACACGGCTGCAGTGTTCCCATCCCAGCTCGTTCCATGCTTTTATCTTTTTTAGTGGGTGGGGATTACCTGGAAATGAATGACTAAGCAAAACAGCTAAAATATTAAATTTGTCTTTATGTTGTTTTAGCTATTAACGAACCAATGGATAAAACCTTTAATAAAAATAAAGCGACATTTTTCTAAAAAAAAAAATTAATACGAAAAATATTGTTATTGTGCACTTGCAGCAATTTCGTGCAGATCGATGTTGACTGTAAAAGATAGCGATACTTTATAATATATTTAGCCTAATTTGGATGTATGCGTGGATAGTATCGTAGAAATACCGCATAATGTATTTAAGTAGGAAGTAATCTGTAGTACATAACCTATAGTGTTATAAAATACTTGTTTGAACAAGTAGTGTGACGTCAGCCAGCACATGACTAAATTGCGACATTGACAGCATGTTTTCAAAAAACTAAAATACCTGTAAATCGATGGGGAACGGCTTCTTGCTATCCTATACGTCTTTGAATGACTTCAATTGAATTATGAACAGTGGTTCCTCACAACTATAATAAATGGAAACATCCTTTTTCAGTTGATGCATTCACTTTGTGTTCTGAGAACAGAACATAATTGAGTTAATCGCAATGAATTTTCTCATGTCTAAGTAAACCAACTGAATCTGGAGAGGTCATACATGTCTTTCATTAGAATAATGTAAAAGCAACTTAAAACTTTATTAAAAAATTACAAGCTATAATCACGCATTTCCAACTAAAGCTATATATCATCACTTATGGTAAAATGCAAAGTTCATGCAAAAATTTAATATTTTTTTCTAAATGCTTTTCCCTTGAATGCCTTGCATGTCAAGTAGGTTTTTTGGTATGAAAGTAGCCATAATCATATATCAAAAACACTGACTTGTAGTGAACATATACAACACATCATGCATTGTCATATATAAAATATGCTTGATGGTATTATATGAACAATGTTGTTTTTTCGTATGGGAATTTTGCTGCAGTTGCCTGGAATTTATTGCTATTTCTTTCCTGTTCCCTACCTGGTGTTTCAAAGACCGACAAAAATGCTGCATAACTTCTGACTAAGGACGTTTTCTAGGAAATGAAAACTTTGAACTTCCTCTCGGCCTTCACTCCATGTCAGTGGTTCCGTGAGCTGCTTCATCCCCCATTTTTATCTGCATAAATAGTTTATGGAGCTGCAAAGCATTTTTTGGAAAATGTTCACGTTCAAAGAGACGGTCTAAAAATAATTTGAAATACTTGAATGATCTGGAACATGGCAATTCGTTTAATGGTTTTGCATGTAGTTTGTGCTTTGATGGTATGAAATTATATCTGGTAAAAGGTGTCCTCTGCTTCCTGGGATCGGCATCATTATGGAAAATAAATGGATGGATTATTAAATTTATTCTATTTCCTGTGTTTTATATCACACTCATTACAGTTTCGTCAGAAGTTTCAACATGCATCATTTAGCACTACTAATGGAATCTTTAATATAAGGGGAGTGGCTTTAGTGCATTCATTGGTACTCATGTTTAGCTTGTATTCTGGTTGCCCATCAGTTGGAGCCGTTGGAGTTGGAGTCTGATTTGTTTGTGGTATGCTGTAGAAATCATAATGGACTGAGCTACCAACTAATGACAGGCATATTTCAAAAATGACTTTGCTGGTACTGGACTGCATGTATTGACATACTCCTAGCAGTCCTGTAGCTCTTTTCCTTAACTGTTAAAAGTACATTAAAAGTAATGGGTTACTGATAGGGGCCGAATATCTGATGTAGGAACATGCAGGGGAATTGAGTGCAGTGTGGAATACTGACTTTGTTAAGGCTGGTATGTGATTGTAAACATGTTTTGCTATAATATTTATTGTACAATATTTATGTTATATTTATGTTAAAAGGGCTTCTGCGACCCTGAGCAGGATAAGCGGTTACAGAAAATGGATGGATGGATAGATGGATGTTAAATTTTTGGAATAATGCTTATCGATGAACAAACTTCAAACTGCTGATCCTGGTCAGATGTGTCAGACAGAGTGGGAACATGACTCTAACCCTCAGCACACTGACTCATTATCATCATCTTTATTGCATTAAAAATGTATGAGTGGCACATTTATTTTAATAAATAACATTTTGGTACCATCATTTCCAAAACATAGTAATATCACTTTTAATGGTTAAAAAAGACGTCACATGAATTGATCAAACACTGCCTTTTCTTTCTTGTCTCTGTAAACACAAACAATAATGATTGGATTGCATTAGCCAGTCATTTTCCCCACTGGAACACTCTTAATCAAACAAAGGGGACTGAAGTAAAAAAAAAAAGCCTCAAACTAAAGTCTGTGACCTAATCAGCATTCAACTGATCAAAGCATGTACCCTTGGATGACTTACAATTGTCTGGTCAGTAAAGCAATTTTAGAAAAGAATTAGGAAACAATGTACGATAAGCTCAGCAAATTCAATTTATTATAAAATACACAATATCTGTAACATTTCAGAAAGTATTAAGAAAATATCAACGCATGCTTTAAAATCACAACATACAATGTAAATAAACAGAAAGATATGCAAAGCCAGGACTGATCAAATCTTTAACGCATGGTTTCTCTTTCCCCCAAATTGAATTGCCCCATGTCAAGGAAATGCTTTCTTTAGGTAAATAATGCACATAATTAAAATGAACAATTTAATTTACTGAAATAGCCTATTGTCTGGAGGGAAAAAAAGACAAATATGCTTTGGCCTTTTCTCTCTGTTTTAGACTCACGTGTGCGCGCACACACACACACACACACACGTGCACATACACACACACATACACACACGCACACACACGCACACACTCGCTATATATATGAGTGATTATGTATAATATGAAAGTAATACAGTCTACAGGTTTTCTTTGTGTTGCACACTTCAATTATTAACTATATTTCCTTGGATAATAAGACTGCAGAGTGTGACTAACACTGAAAAGCTGGCTGACCCTGACTGACCCTGGGCAGAGCCCTTTTACTTTCTATCCAGTAGGGAATTTTAATTAATCAGTTAAGCTCTAAGACACAATGAAATGTGACGACCCTGTGGCCACTGTAGAACATAATTGCAAACCATTAGTTTTTATGGCGAGATATTTAAGCAAAGTTTATGCAATTTTTTCAGTGAAAATAATTCTGAAACCTTTCCACAAAAAAAAGATATCTGGAAAAGTAACAAAAGTCTAATGATATTTTATACTTTAATATTTAAATATTTCAAAAACAGTAGCTTTAACAAGCTTTAACAGAACAGACAGCTTGCACATGGGGTTAGAACAGATACAAATTAAAAGTGCTTCTTTGTATTTTAGTCGTCAGTCACAGTTTTTGGTGAGGGCACTAAAATGCCAACATTTCTTAAGTAGGATATGAGTTGGGTCTTCTAGGAAAACAAGATAAGTAAAAAGACTCAAGAATCAAAATCAAGAAATCAATTTCCCCCGATTACACTGGGACATTGACCTTTTAGATCAGGGGTGTCAATCTCCAGTCCTGGAGGGCCAGTGTCCTGTGTAGTTTAGTTCTTTCCCTGTTCCACCACAAACGATTGAGCTGAAGAGCTGTGTGGTAATTAGCACAAGAAGCTGCGAGGCATTGAATCAGGTGTGTTAAATGAGGGTAAACCCAAAAATATGAAGGGCTCTGGACCTCCAGGACTGGAGCTTGGCGCCCCAGTTTTAGATAGTCTTGACTCCCGAGAAAAGAGCTCCCCCTGCTGGTATAACAAAACCATTTCTAGCAGTAACTTGATTCACCCTGCTAGTCTCCCACATATGTGATAGTTAAGATGAACCCTGGTATGCTTCATGTTGCAGTGCACTTGTACGACAAGACTGAATGGCTGTTAGCCAACATTTCCACTATCAGACAAAAACATTTTCCTTTTGCTTTGTAGTGTCCCAAGAGTGAATAATCCTATAAAGATGTACTTTATTTTTTATATTAATGCAGTCATTCTCAATATGCTATATTACAAATGTCATCTTCTAAGTGATCCATTACAGTTAATAAAATCAGTAGTTCCTTATTCTTTGGTGATTATTTCACTGTGTTAGGAAAAACAATTGCATGGAGAAAAAAATGAGTGCGGTTAATTTTCCTAATGCAGGAGGAAATGCAGGAGACGATTACTGATACTCAAAATAAACAGACATTGAAACTGTCCTTGTCTTGTGAGGTGGAGGCCACACTTTTCACACAATTCTGTCTGCTCTTTTGAAATGTGATGGCCTACTGTGTGTGAATGTTTAGACAGCTTCAGAAAGGTAGCTTAAAGTGGATGAAGAAAATGTAATCATATTATTGACTGCAAGGTGTCCTGTAAGGCATTGTTGTTTAAGGTATGTCTGCATTGTATAATGACCAAAGAACAACTAAATAAACATTCAATCTGGCAGAGTGGGATTTAGACCTGCAGCCCAGGAGCAGCGGGGTACTGAGCCATCTGCCGATGTGTTTTGCAGTAACATTACATTAACATACTCAGCCGTCACTTTTGTCTGAAGCAATATACATGTGATAGGGTTGGGTCAGACAGTCCCTGGAATAATTGACCGTGAGGGCCTGGCTCAGTGGCATTTGAACCAGTCACTATCCAATCACAGGCAAAGAGTATTACCTCACGCATTACCGGCTAACTTTTCTGGGCCTTGATCCTACATTATTCCGGTTTTCACTTCATGTCATTGACCGCTATTGTTTGCTGCTTCAACCAGGGGTCCTGCTGTACAAAGGAACTACACCTAAATTGCTTCAGTAAGAACTCTAGAATTATAACTATAATTATAAAAAGTGTCATATTGGCAACAAAATGATAATTATTGCTGCAAAGAGTTAGTTGGGGTTGTGTATCTGCTGTCATTGCTTTATTGTAATAAGGACCACCTTCCAGATATGGTAAATCATGTCATTAAGTTGTTCTACATGTTAGGCTGCCTGTTTATTTGGATGCTCTGGTTGAAAAGATCACATTATAACACTGCAGATCCTGAACTGAAATACCAAGACTCAACAAATTAAACATCAAGAATCTACTGTCTGCTCAAAATGAATAACTGTAACAAACCTGGACGTCTCAGCACATAGGTGAAAATCATTATGGTGAAGCGTGACTCCTCTTCATATAATCAATAAACATTAACCTATTATGTAAGAATCATAAAAAGGTAGAAAAACGTAATAGATCTATCTTTATTTGTAAACACTCACTGTTTTGATTTCCATATGACAGTAATATGCTTTCAAAGTGAAACTGGGTGATTGAGGAGAAACCTCAATCTTTACTTTTGTAAATACTTACATAATAGAATATTTCACTAGGTTAAAAAAAAAACAAATCTTACATGTAGCAGGTGGCTGGCATTGGGCTGCATCCCAAGCCGTATTCTCTCCCAATCAGTTTCTTCTGTAAATAAGAAGTTTCCCTTCTTATTAACCACAGTTTTCCCATCGTCTTTATGTCTAACTTCCATAAAGTAGCTTCAATAGGGTAGAAGAATGTTTGTACTTAGTTTCGGGTTGGGAGATTTTCTCCAAACTGGCTAAGCATCAGAAATGTCAGCCAAAAGAATACCCAATGAGCTTTTATTATACGATATGTCCAGAGAGTTTAACTTCTTAAATACTGCCTTACATATAACAGCAGAAAATGCAGACAGTTAATTTATTATTAAGAATAAATTGTTGCAAATGCATGTTTAGTCAAACTGTAAAAATAAGTAATGATAATGTTGGATTATCAGCATATTTTTGCTGATAGACACTGGTGTATTTAGGGACAAGAGACCATGCTTCTATAGCAAATGGCCATTTATAACGCATCTAAGTGCATTTAACCTGGATATGACACATACCAGAAGTTCCTTTTTACACAAGTCAATACAGTAAATGGCTGGATCCCACTTTGATTGAAATTCCACCTGCTTGGCTGATTGTTTCACCGGGATATTACAGAGCTGATGGAATTGTGGGAGGTCCCCCCATTGCAAGAAGGTCCATAGTTGTCCAGGGTGGTAACCTCCAGGTTGACCTTGAACACTGGGGATGACCTCAGCAGAAAATCGGCTGCATCCCTGCGCCCAAGTGCCCTCATCTTGGCAGTGAGGACACCAATTGTGCTGCCAGGGTGCCTGCTCCACTCCTGGAGGAGCAGGGCGGTGGGGCTGGGGTACGTCACATCCTCTCCAGGAGTTTCATTGGCACGGTTGTATTTAGCTACGAGATCTGACAGGCCAAGGTTCATGGCGAGAAGGCACCAGTCCTTACCCATGGCATCTGGTGGATCCAAAAGTCGACAGAGCTTCCTCCTTGCCAGGAGGCAGATGTCTGATATGTGAACATCCACACCTAGGTTGGCCTGGTGGTAGACCTCTGCACAGCTGAAACTCAAGATGCTGCTGAAGCTTTCCTTATACCCTCCCATGGTGTTGGTGAGGGTGGTCTCCCTTTGTGCCTGGGCCCTGAAGAAGTCCCTTGGTTGGTAGACCATGATGGGCTCATGGTGCTCTCTCAGCTGCTGGGGACTCAGGTAGTGCTTGACTGTCATGAGCCCAGGTAGAGTGCTGGCTAGAAGGTTGTCAGTGAGGTTAGACATCACATCCAGCAGGATGTAACACTTTAGTGAGTCCAGCCCACGCACTTGGACCTCGATTCCTTGGCCGTGGTTAACCAGCCGCAGTATGGCCTCCACGCCCCTGTGTGAGATTTTGGCCCCGTTGGTCCACAGACGGATGGAACTTCCTTCTGGCTGCTGCTGATGGATCCAGCGGCAGAGGTTTACCTGCAGCTTGTGGAAGAGACCACATGGGAAGGGCGTGAGATGCTCGGCAGGCACCACGCGCACACCACCATACGCAAAAGCTTCTTCATCTTCTTCCTCATCTGTCCAAGAGTGGTGCAGCCCATTGGCCCTGATGAGGGCTGGGATGTCCACCATGGCAGGATTGAGGGGGTCACGCACACACACGTCCATGGCATCCAGGATTTGCAGCAACTCGTCCACATCACGGTCTGTCAGCAGGCTCTGAAGCTTCTCCAGGCTGAAGCGCCCCCTATAGTGATGGATGGCTTTTGGAGTGTCGCTGGACAGAATCTTGGCGAGTACATTGCTGCAGAGCCACCGCGGGTCCAGCAGCACGATATCCTGGATCATCTCACTCTGCAGAAGGCTCATCTGTGCAGGACAGAGGCAGGATTAGCATTACACCTGCTGCTGGGTCTGAGTAAAGTCTGAGTAAGAACAGTTGCTACAGAATTGTCTGCAATGTGCTCAGAAAATAAACTGGTCCATTACAAAAACTTTCTTCATTTCCAACTGCATGCTAAGGTTTAATTGTTTTTATAGTAACACTTTGCTTGAGGGGGCACAAGTAACATAGCTACTACTAGCAATTCAGCTACTACTCAAGTATAAATTATGAACAAATATAGTAACTGCATGAAATACATTAACTGTTATGATTGATTAATGATGAACAAACATAAGATCAGTACGTAACTATTAATTATTCAATTTTAACTATTTAACATTGAACTATTATTACATTAAGTTAGAGTGCACTTCTACATTATTTGTGCTCACTCAAGTAAAATATTACCATTTTAATTTGCTCCAATACAGACAAATAATCAGTGATTATAAAACTAAAATTAATAAAAGTTATTAAACTGATTAGAGTTTTATGTTAAGATTTTTCTTTGGGCAAAACGTAATTAAAATTGGCACAAGAAGAGCATATCTGTATCTAATATTTTTTTAAGTGGTGTATTCTACACTCAGTGGCCAGTTTATTGGCGCATTTTTTTTTGTTAAGGCAAAAAGCCTTCTCCTGTAAACAGAGAATCTTTTGGCTTCAACTGAATATATACAACATGCAGAAAGGGTCAAGTGGTTCAGATACTATGAGGATTACAACAGTTAAGATGCATGATCTAAACTATTTTGAATTCGATATGAAGGTTGCAGCATCTCAGCAACGGCCAATCCTCCTGGGATACATACAATGTAGTGTCTATAATTTACAGAGAATGGTGGTTTGGCAGCTCTGCTGTCAAAAGCATCTTGTTAACAAGAGAGGTCAGAGGGGAACCGGCAGACTTGTTACAGCTTACTGGAAGGCCACAAGCGCGACAATAGCAGCTCAGTACAGCAATAGTTTGCAGAATGAGTGCACAACTCGTCAACCCTTTAAGTGTTCCTGGAGACCTGACACTATGTAGGAGTACTTCACAAAGTGGCCACCGAATGCATGTTATGATTGATTGCATATGAACTGTGCTAATTTTATAAGCACCCTGGATAATACAGAAATAAATTATTTAAAACTGTTGTACAAAAATCCGACTTATCTTGAGACTGAAGTGTTTATATTTAAGAGTAATGTTCTATAATGTGCTCAACACGGCTTACCTATACTCATGTTACTGTCCTGTATTTTAAATACTTGAGATAATACTGTAAACCTTCTCTGAACATAATTAAATGATTTTGTTGGCAAAAAATAGGCTTGAACCCTGGGCACATCAGGGTTGCTGAACAGCAACGGACATTCATGTGGCGCACCTCCCCCATGCTGTGCAGCTGCAAGACCACCTCCCTCAGGACCTTCTCGCTGGCCAGGGGGTTCATGTGCTCCTGAACATCTGCCACAAACTTGTGCCAGGGTACGAGCTGATTGGGCCGGTGATGCTTTCTCCAGGAGGGCAGGGTGGAAAGAATCTTCTCACACAGTTGTGTCATGGGTGGGCAGGACTGGGGATAGACACCAAAAGCATATCAGGCTGATCTTCAATATGTATCATCCAGTGTGATTATGAGGTCCTCCTCAGTCCTCAGCTCATAGTCACTTTGTATTCTTAGGATGCACTGTCAAATTTTAGCATTTCAGTCTATTTCAAGAATATAGAAAGGACATCACAGTTCTGTTGGAGCATAATCTCA
>JAODKM010000108.1:12908143-12926744 GCA_026780845.1 Petrocephalus sullivani
TTCTTTGCAGGAACTTCATTAGTTAGTTCATTAGTTAATCATTAACTAATCATGAACATGATTAGTACTTCAGTAGTAAATGAGGTACTACTATGATTTGTGGCCCCTCAAGTAAAGTGTTACCCAAACAAGTACTATATTTGTCACTGTATCTGTTAATTGCATAAACCTTCCTGAATTACTGAAGGAACCATGGAAAAAAGTGAAAGAAGTGAAATACTGATCTCATGTTTGTTAACGAATAGTTATGTGTCATTTATCCCAAGCAGTTACTATGTTTGTTACTGTATATGTTCATTCTTTAAATATTAGTGAACAACTGAAGGAATTACCAAGGAGCTGTTAAGGAACAAGTAATGAATAATGAATGACATGTTTGTTATGTGTACTTGTAGTAAGTGGTTTACTGTGGGTTACTACAAGTATTTGTGTGCACTCAAGTAAAGTATTACCTATTCATTTACACAAAGTTAAAGAGGTACTACTAAAAAAGGTCCTTGCAAGACTTGCTTGTATTAATGTAATGTCTATCCACTTTTTCTGCTGCATAAATAGCTGTGTTGTCAGTTTATTTGGGTTTAGGACCAGAATATGCCTTCAAGTCTAAAGGATTCTTCTCAGTGATCAACGCCCAGGTTATTGGCAGTGTGCAGGTCGGCCTGCTCACTTTATTTGGAGTATCTACGTTGGCCTTGGCATTGCAGAGCGCCCAAACAATGTCCAGGTTGCCGTCCTCACAGGCGACATGAAGTGGGGTGTTACCATGGTGATCCTGGTGGTCCACGCGGCTGTGTCGGCCGATGAGCCATTTTGCCACCTCGACCTGGCACCTGCGCACAGCCAGGTGCAGGGCAATGCGGCCATCCTGAAAGGCAAACGCGGCAAATGCAACGTGCAGCTGTCAGCTATAGCAAGAAGCGCCGCCTTCGAAAACAAAGGACCAAACCAATTGTCTCTTAAATTAAATGCTACTTTTTTAACATAATTTTTTTAAACAATTGTATTTCTTTTGTTACAATCTACCTTTCTGACAACTTTCCTTTACTTTCCCTGAATAGTTGGATGTTTATTTTCCTCAGTAAAAAAAAAACACCAACTAAATCTGAGATTGTGGACAGACTATTCTGCTAATTACAATACAAACAAAAGTGCATGTCAGTGTTTCTCAATCCAGTCCTTAGGGTCCCCCAGACAGTCCACGTTTTTGTTCTCTCCCAGCTCCCAACACAACATTACTAGGTATTGGGTTTTAATGATTAGCTGGGATGGAGCAAAAATGTGGACCGTCTGGGGGTCTCTGTGGACTGGGTTGAGAAACACTGTTGTAAATTAATCTGCTATATCTGACATTTGGTTTGAGTGCCCTGGCTCAATCGATTGAACTTTTATCTCCATGACCTTTGTCAGATGTCTGGTGCACTTCTGTGAGATCAGTGCTATCCAGGGTTCATAGGAGAAGGCTGACCTTGTCTGTAGAGTCCAGGTCGGCTCCATGCTCTACCAGACACTCCACAATGTCCCGGAAGCCCCTGGCCGAGGCAGTTAAGAGTGGGCTCTCGCCCTCACTGTTCCTTACATTGACGTGGCAGCCAGCCTTGCACAGTGCCTTGGCCACAGGGTAGTATCCATGCCATGCTGCACAATGCAGCGGCGTCTCATTTTCCTAGAGAGAGGTTAGAGTTACATCATGTAGGGCACACACGTGCACCCGACCTTTCAGCATGTTGGTGTTTGCAGAACTGGGACTTATTCAGGCAGTTTAACCTGAATAAGCAGAATCACTTCAATAAAACATTGACATCTGCATAGTCATAAATTATGTAGCTAAATGTGCCTGGTAATCAACAAAATATCATTTGTAGCAGAGGCAAACAAACAAAAATGATGGGCCAAGTTGATTCTGAATTTGATTTCCTCTGTATTTCTGCAGATTTAATTAAGATTAACCACACTGGAGTGACACATGGTTATATAAGAGAGAGCTGGCATTTACCTTGTCTACAAGGTTTGGGTTGGCGTGAATACTGCAGAGGTATTGGACGACGTCCATGTTGCCATACCTTGCTGCCACGTGCAGAGAGGTTTCTCCAGACTAGGTCAGAAAATGAAAAGTTTTTTTTACATATATATATATAAATGAAAATATATAAATTATGACATATATGTCACACACGCATGTGTATATATATATATATACACACACACACACGTGTGCGTGATATATGTTATAATTTATATATTGATACTTATCTCTTTCTTGCTCTCTCTCTCTATATATATAGATATATAGGTAGATAGATAGATAGCTATAAATTATATTTTGCTAAATCCATATTGATATCTAATAATATAGAACAAGCCATCTCAAAAAATGATCTTTAGCAGAACACTTCAGTTTAAAAACTAAAATATGCATTTTTCTGAAATTAACCCCGAAGGAGCAAAACAACAGGATTTTTTAAATATAAATTCTAACATATCGCCCTGACATATGTTCATTAAAGTTCACTGAGTGCAGAGAATGAGTCACACAAATTACAGAATTTCAGCTGGGCCTCACCGTAGCCATAGTAACAGCCAATATTCATCTGATGCATAGAGGCATTACATAAACCGTTTCAGGTTGTTAAAGATGGGAGAATCATGACATTTAAAGGGTTAGGCAACCCCTAATGAAAAAAAAACATGAGATATGATGGCAGAATAAGTGTAGGTAACAAGGGGTGGGGTGGGGGGGGGCGGGGGGTGAAGAAGCTACCGTGTCCTGAGTATCAAGCGGGCACTTTCTTTCATGGAGAAATCTCAGGGTCTCCACGTGTCCATGCCTCGCCGCGTAATAAACCGCATTTGCACCTGACTGCAAAAGAAAAGCAACCCCAAAATCAGTCTGGCTCTGCCATTGGTTTACATGCATCACCTCACACTCCAGAATCCAATCCAACCAGGCAGTCAATGTTAAGCACACGGGCAATTGCGGACCTTATCGCAGGCCTGGATATCAGCCCCTTTCTTCACCAGCACGTCGATGATGGGGATGTTTCCACAACCTGCAGCGATGAGCAGAGGGGGAGTTCCATGCTGTAAACACAGGAGAGATGGACACAGCACACAGCTGCTGTCAACCCACACATCCGCCCACACACAATGCGCTTAAAGAGGGATTCAAGCAGACACCTTTAATACAGTCATTTCAAGACTCCTAATGCTCCTTCATTTATAAGAACCTCCATTTCAATGTTAGAAATTCGATTTACATTACTACCTGTCACGAAAAAAATGAACAAATGTGATTTTCAATGCATTATCATCATCATCTCTTGATTTTTCTTGATGTATCATTTGTTCTGAGCATTTGTTCTGATCAAATTTCCATAATGGGCAATGATTTCACCCATTATTTATTGACTAGAAGGACTGGTGCATGTTCAACATTCTCTAATGCAAATACAAAGCCTGACACCTCGAAGCAATGTAATCAACACCATGGCATCTTCCCATCAGAGCACAAACTGCAGCTCTGTCAGCACCTCCCTCCCACTCACTCATACCACATTTCAAGACATTTCAATTCCTCTTCTCATAAAATTTATGCAGATAACGATGCACCAGGTTTCACATAGATGATATAACTGGGACAGATAATGTGGGTCTTGCCTTATATTGTTATTTTCATGTTGTTTTCCTTGAGGTGAAAACTAGATATATATAAGTATATATAACATACCATTTACACAATAAAATTTTATTTGCATAGTGCATTTCACAATATTATGTCGCAAATCGCTCTACATTATCACTGCCCAAATTCCCTAGTGAGTAAGCCGGAGGTGACGGTGGCGAGGAAAAACTCCCTCGAAGGAAGAAACCTTGGGGGGAACCAGACCCAAAGGGGGAACCCATCCTCCTAGGGCCAGCAGAGAGGTCAAATGGAATCCTAATTTACACACTCAAGCATTTTACTATTGGAGTCTCGATGTGGAGGGCTGGCAGGTGATCGCATGCAGGTACTTGTGCTGCTGTTTGTGTTTCAACGCATTTTTATTTTGGTATAAAACTATGATATACATGTGTAAATATAGTAGTAGTAAATATAAGTAGTAAATGAGTAGTAAATATAAATGTATTACCCTAATAAATAGCTTTAAACATTTTTTGATGGCCTGAAACATTTAGATAGTACTGTACTCATGTTATATTTTTACAGAACAAGCGATATTACTGAAGCATTTCCCTTTAATTTCAACTACTATAATTTCAAGTCTCCTGTCTACAAAGCTATGTCAGGTATGTATTATGCCACTTGAACTGAGAAGCCACTAGGTTTGTTGACAAAGCCTCTGGTAGCTAAGGATCATGAACACTATCAGCTTGATTACCTTGTTAGTTTGGTTTATGTCATAACTTGTCAGGGACTGAAGAAGGTTTTGGAGCCCAGGAACATTGTTGTCATTAATGGCATGGATGATTGCCTTCATTACAAAGGAGTCCTCCTCATCCTGCAGAGAAAGTTCCATTGATATTAAAAACATTCAGACAATGCTAAAATATATATTAGCATGTATACATACAATAACTGCACACTGAAGTACTGTTAGGTGGATATATAAAGCATACTGTCAGATGTACCCTCTGCCCGTCCATATTCCAGTATCACTTATCCTGGTCAGGAGGGCCTGAAACCAGGCACAGAGCACATGGCTGGAGTACAGTGTAGCTTGGAGTGAGAATCAGGATCAAATCAAATTCACCAAGTACCAAGTGTACAAGGTATTCCTCTTGGTGCATGTGTCAACATAATGATAATCCAATAAAATGTCTCTTTCTCATGGGCCTGTAAGCCCAATTTGACACAGACTGTTCCAGATATGTTCCCAATCTTCCAAGTATAGTGTCACTTGTTTCCAGGTATCTCCAAGTATGCAAATACTCACCTTGAAACTATTTCAGCTAGTTCCTATGTCACAATGTTACTTTTGACCTTATACCACATACTGCATTTTTAGAATAGCATGTGTGTGTTTAGTATGTGGTTGGACATGCTTAATTCGTTTTCCTGTTACAGAATCATGTAAGAATAGGTTATGGTTTCTTTTGACAATTTTAAGTGGTTAAGAAAAGATGAAGATATGCAAAATACAAAAGATATACAAAAGGTGTATAAATACATACTATACATAAGAAAAGTGCAGATAAAAGGATGTGCAGTGTAACAGTGTAACCAGGGATAGACCAGTGTTTCTGAATCCTGCTCCTGGAGCCTCACCTGCCAGGAAGTTCTCGCTCCAGCCTGACTTAAATTAGCATCAGGTGCTTCTTAAAATGGCCTAATAATGAAGGTGGCAGGTTGTAAGCAGTGTGGCAGGTGGTGCTGCAGGAGCAGAACTGAGAAACACTGGGATAGACAGTAATAGTGTCCATTACAATGTGTGTAATAAAGTGCATGTGCAGCAGGTAAAACAGGGATGTCAGAAGGGTTTAGAAGGATGACAGTCTGGGCAAAGAAGTTGTGGAGCTTGTTCACATGTTGCATTCCATTCATCTGGGAGGTTGGGGCTGGGAATGAAGTCACACCCCATTTAACCACATTCCAGTACAGCAAGTTGGAAAACCATTTAGCTATACCAGGGACCTGTTCCAAAAAGCAAGATATCTTGCTTAGCTGGATTTAATGTACCCGAGTGTAAATGGCCATTATCATTATATTATTTAAATGGACACTTACATTTAGCCTAGACTACCTTAAATCCGACAAGTTACCCGGCTAAGCAAGAAATCCTGCTTTCTGAAACAAACCACAGTTCTAGCCATGTTAGCCATTGTTAACAATATCAGTCGATAATAACACATTACGCGGTATTTCATACACCAAAGATACCAGTCTACAGACAGCGCTTGGACAGTACTGTCTGTATGACTGATTTAATGAGCCACAAATTAGATGTAAGTGCTAATAAGCTACAGCTTTAACTTCTGTTGATAAAGGGTGCAGCCATCTTAAATTCTGAGGGTGGGGTTGTGTAGATTCCTCCAACTTCCTAGGAATTTTCCTGTTACGAGTTCAAATGGAACGCAGCATTAGTCATTAGGGCTCTCACACGGGGATACACAATTAGGCTCGCTACATCTCTTTGGATTCAGCAGGAAGCCGGAGTAGCCTGCATGACCCTCAGAGAACATGCTAACTCCACCTATACACAGTGGAGGTGAGACTCAAACTCCCAAACAGGGAGGTGTGCGGCAACAGTGCTACCCTCCGAGCCACATAGTTGAACTTTTATTAATTAGTATTTCTAAGCTGTAATTTTTTTCAAACTTGTAGATCTGTGATATGATTAAATTTGACATCCCAACTTCAACATATTGACTCATGTGAAAAGCAGAGCAGCACCAAAATAATTAAACTATTCAGAAAATACTGACCAGTTGTTTGAACACTAGCCCATGGTGCCTTGACATTATAAACAGCTCTGGGCTATTTACCTTCATTTGCCAGGTCAAACACCTTGTGAAAGGCAGGACTGACTTAACAAGGATAACCTATCACTTTGTTCACGCCGATCTCCGGATCTCAATATGATGCCAATGAGCCATAATTGTGACCAGTCGGCCAATGCATGTTCTAATCAGCTGACATAGTTTAAAAATTCTGTGTAACACAAATCCACAGTTCACTTTTCAATGGCATGACTGAAATAATAGCTGCTTGGACTTGCTTGCAAAACAAGGGTTATGCTGATAACACCAACTGCTTTCGAATCAGAGTGGGAAGGAAAATCATGCATCACATCAGGGCACATCCTAAAAATTTCTTTACACGTATTCTCTGCTTTTACCAGAGTGTCATCACTGCGTGCCATGCTCACGTTGCTTCTGGAAATAAACGATCTTGATAGACGATTGCAAAGAGAGATGAGATGCACCGATTGCTGCAAAAAAGGGGGAAAACAAGGCAGCATAAATAATACAAATACATTTTAACTATTTATCATAGAAATATGTTATAAGGATAACAACGAAGCAGTAAAGTGAGTTTCAGGAAGGGCTAAAATAATAATACTAATAATATTATGAAGATGTAATATAAATAAAGGCATATATGCAAATTCTGAAACCCACATACTGTCCGTTACACATTGCAAACAAAGCTTCCAGGACAGACCCAAATCCCATGATGTTCCAAATAGGGTGCCCATACTGCATCTAAAGTGAGCACAGATATTTGTGGTGAGCCACAGCAATATAATGTAGCAGCCTTGCTGCAGTGCTGGATTTGTCAGAGAGTACTGTCACAGATTCTACTGCTCAGCATGACTCAACAGAAATCTCCTCACTGACACTGCTGTATTGCATAGTCTGGAGTAATGCTGAGTGGCCTGTGCACAGAGTAAAAATACACGGTGTCCACGCATCAGATCTTAGATTGAAAGAAAAACTCAAAACAATACAAAGTTATTCATTTCGGATACATGAAAAGTAAGAATGAATTGGAAACACTTTACATGAAGCTGTCATCTGTAATGCACTATAGACACCTTCATGATTATAATTGTATTGGTATAAAAATTAATAAACCTTTATAGCATCTTCTATTAACTTTCATAAGGCATTATGGTGTTTGTTATAATACTTTTTAAGCTCCAATGAAGCTCTTATCTATAGTGCCCTCCACAATTATTAGTGGTAGAAAAAACCCACCTCATGGTAATGCAGAATTTTTTGCTAAAAATAAAAACATTTATTTATATATTTTTTTGCTTTTCTCTTCGGTTTTTCTCCTTTATTCAGTGTGAGATGAAGCTACTTCAGCATGAAGTGGATTATTTCTAACCCTTTATATTGATATTTACAAGGGCATAACTATACAATGCACAAGACATGTTCATTATGATGGTCACTATAAGAAATAAGGATGCTTTGTACTGGATTATGACGGTACCTTTAGTTCATTATAGACAGTACTCGAGTTAAGGGGGGATGAGGAGGGATGTCATCCCCCCTGAAATAAAAACAGTCAAAATCATCCCCCTTCTACAACAAACATCCCCCCATTCCATCCCTTAAATGATCAAATTCACCATCCCCCCGATTTGTTTTTACAACTCGACTACTGATTATAGATGAGAGCTTCATAAAGCATTCATAAAGCAGAATAAACATGGTTATAATGTGTTATACCGTTTTACAAATACTTATAGCCTTTTTTTATAATGTTTTATGAATGCAATATAATATGTCTTGAATGTTCATGCATTGAAGTGTTACCAGTAAATCAAATTATTTTACCTTCCATTTTCTCCGGGCTGCAAACTTCTTAAACATCTCCATATTGACGGCGGATTCCTTCCTGCTTGTCTCCTGCTCATTGTCTTTTGGCTGAAAAAGAACAGCATATTTGTCAGCAAGTATGGTTTCAGTTTGTTTATATTAAATGAGTTTATAAACAGCCTTCACATATTTTGAAATACTACGCTTCACCTATTGACACAGATGCATATTTTACATAAAAATTCTGGGTAAAATCTCTGATACAAGGTACAACAGCCTGTTCTTCCGCACAGGGGTTTTCAACCGCCAAAGAAAAACATATCAGAACTAGACTAATATTTCTTGCCTGGAGTGGACAAGGTGGCATGAACTGCATGATTATACTAACACTTAGCCAATTTATAATCCATATGTTGAAGAATTCTTAAGCTATTGGTTTCCAAACAAATATGCCATCTGCTACAACAATAAAACAGCAACACATTTACATGAATCTTTTGAATTTAATTCACTTTATAAGTGATGTACTGCCCCTGAAAAAAGTTGATGTTCCAACCTTGATCCACGGATGCTGTAGACTGTCCTTAATACTCATTCTTTTTCTGTAATAAAACAAAATCATACCTACAATAAAACACATATTCACTGTAACCACAAAAGACAAAAACTCAAAACAAAAAATTATATATAGTCATTTCAAACCACTGATCTGTATAAGAACTGACTTAAATATTAGAAATTAGTCAATTAGAAAACTTATGATCAAAGAATAAATACAGTATGACTTTTCCAAATGCTGGTTATATGGCAAGTAAGTAAAACATTTTATGTTATCATCTTGAATGGAATTGCATTTGTTTCAAATGTCTAAGGGTGCAAAGTAAAAAATTTTACTGTATACTTTGGATCTTTGACCAAGAGCCTCGTTATGAAGTCTTTGGCGAGGGTACTCGTATTACTGAAGAAATCTTCATCAAATTTGTAGTTCACGGCAGAGACATTGACCAGAGTCTCCTGTTTGCTGTCTCCAAGGAAAGGTGAAGCCCCACTCAACCTGTCAGGGAATATTTACCAGACATTTTTGTCAGCCTCTGTCTCCTTTATTTTCTGCCCAATGTCAGTCCCATACAATTCTTATGTTGGCAAAGATGTCCTGCCTACTAATCTAGTCAACCCTGAAAGTGGATTGTGTGTGCGTTCCTGCCATTATGGTACATTTTGCACAGAGCGTTACTGGCTGTTGAAAACACCATGGTAACAACTAACATGTCACACGTCGCCAAAAGTCAAATGAATCCACTTTGCAGTGATATCCTGGCCTCTTCCAACTTTTGGGGGACGATAATTATTTTATTTCCGACCAATAGGCTCTTAGTTAATAACACCAATACATAACAACAAAGCTATAACTCTACTGAAATAAATTCATATTATTGTTATAGTGTTAGATGTCTCACAAGCAAAGATGCAGAATGTTATAGGGTGATGAATTCCGTGGTATATAATCAACAGAAAGACACCCACCCCTATCCTTCTAAAGATTACTTATTTTTATTTTTAAAAAGTAGTACGGAAGCTCACAAGGCCATAACTGCTCTATAAGAAAACCATCATCTCTTCAACTAACTTGGACAAGTTCTAATCACAAATTAAAGAACAATCAATGAGGGCACTTCTGTATCAATTATTCCAGCATATATCATGACATATATCATAAACCATTCATCCATCTTCATAACCACTTTTCCAGTCAGGGCTGGATACCAGTCAAATCACTGGCATGTTTAGCAATTTCAAGTATGCAACTGACCTCTCTGCATGACTTTGAAGTATAGAAGGAAATTAGGGTATACAGACAAAAGCCACACTATCACAGATACACACATAAACACACAAATGTTTGAATTCATATCTTTCTGGGGACAGTCCATTCATAGCTATGGGCCAAATCCTAATCCCAACAACGACAACCTTAACCCCTACCCAGCACTACATAAGTAACCAAACAAAATGGAAGACTTTTTTTATTGCACTCAAAAATGGTCCCCTCAACATCAAAATAACAGTCCCCAAAATGCAATTTATACATGAGCCACACACACAGATTAGGTATATATATCTTTGAGGGGACTCTCCATTCATTTCTATGACAAGCTTAACCCCTACCCAGCCCTAGCCATAATCATAAGTAACCAAGCAAAATTTAAGACTTTTGGTATTTTTCATTTTTGATTGAATTCACAAATAAAGATAAGATGAAATATCTTTATTGTCATTGTCAATTTAAATTGCATTCAACAAAAAGAAAATGTCCACACAAGGTAATATAATAATATAATGTGAGCAGGTAACTAAATTTCTGTGATTGTTTTATATGGTAAGACATGTCAAACTCAATCCTGGACTGATCCTAACAACAGACCTCACTTATCCTCTTCTAAAGAGCTCATTCTCCTAGATGTTCTCATAAGATATCCTCAATTGTTTAACCCGTGTTAAATAATGTCAATAATGTAAACATGCTGGGCCTTTATTATGATGACTTGGAGAAAGATCCCATAAAAAGTCTGGAGCTGTGCATGCAGGTGTTTCCAGAGGGTTCACCATCTTTCCCCCACATCTGCATGCACCCTGTGCATAAGACATCACGCCCGTGTGCCTCACTGCCCAGCCGCCCGGTACAAGTGAGAAATGCATCACGTTCACAGGCAGCACTAACTGCCTCATGTGGCGCTGTGTGAACATCGTCTGGGTGTGAAAACGAATGTGAGTTGGCGGGGGTGTGAATCCTTGGAGTGCATGCCTCTGCTGCCCGAAACATATGGGGATGGGCAGTTTAAATGTATTGTTTTAATTTATATTACTATGTAATATGTTAAAAATAGGATGTGGTGCACAAAAGCTATTAACACATTAGTATTTCAATTGCTATCATATCTAGATAAAAAATATTGGCTCCATATCCTGAATAGGATAAGCGCATATAGAAAAGAGATGGATGGATGGATAGATGGATAGATAAAAAAATACATTAAGCAGAAACATCATGTGAAAATCAATAGGAGAAATTAGCATGAAAGGGTTGCTAAGGTCTTTTATAAGGTATGCAACTATGCTGAATGAAGAATCAAGATTCATAGCAACACAAAGGGCATTACATTTATACATCTTTATTTTGGTCCACTTTTTTCTTATATCAGTACCCTGACGTATAAATTTGGCTGCTTAAGTAACTTAATTTGTGTCACTCCAAGCACACTGTGTTTGCCCGATACTCCTGTTTCTTCCTTGTCATGGCCCTAAACGAGCCATGTCTGGTGTTAATTTGTCCTACATCTTGTACCTGCCATCATGTTAATTACTTGCAGCTGCCTACAGTGTGCCCCTTAGTATAGTACTTAAGGGCTTCCTAGTCTTACGATCCCCAAATCTGCCATTCATAAGTCTTTTGCTCTGATGGTCGTGACAATTTGGTTTAAGGTAGTTTTATGAAGAAGAGGTAGTTCTGGATTAAAATATATGGGAAAAATGTACAGGCTGTGAATACAGAGAGAGTATAAGTGCATTCTGATTCTGAACAGGACTTCCTGCCTATATTAGCAAGGCAGATGGGCTGCTTGGAGAATTCGCCGCATAATAACCAGGTGGGCAACGGGATCGCTAAGCTTAAATGAAGCTAGAGAGGGAACTGGATGGTGAATTGAATTAATTATCCCATAATATTTATTAAGAACACAAAGGCTTCCTGAGTTACAGTATTAGCTCATGAGTTTCCGTTCTGGGGAAACACTGTCCAAGGGACCACCAACAGTGTCCCACCTCAAGGGTCTTATGCGACAGAGAAAAATCATTTGAAGCCCTTATTACAGAAATACCCAAAGCCAGCTCGTTACATCAGCGCCATATACTGGGAAGAAAGCAACTCTCGAAATTATACATGGAACACAGCCACCCGAACGAAGGAACTACTGCAGACGGCAATAGCCAGGGCCCGTGATGTTAAAAAAGGGCTGCCAGTACATGCAGAAATGTCTGTCCTTTTCGAAGTTTTGAAATAGAAAAGCAACATGACGTGTCTAGTGTTGGCGCTGACAGGCTTGTGCTGGATTAGACTGTGATTGACTTTACTGAATAATTCTCCAACCTAATCATAATGTGTGGACAACAACAGCACAGCAAGAAATAGGACCGGGCTGGATTGGGGGGGTGGGGGTCAGCAGAAATGCTGATGTGCCCTTTAGCAAGGATATCTTAAGTGCATAAGTACATTTGTTTCAAGCTGTAATGGTTGAAGTTTTTCTATTAAGTTATGTAAGTCTCTCACAGCAAAGATCAGTCAGTAATGCAATAATGCTACATTGATATACTCCTGGTATAATACATATAGATATTAGTTGAATGATCTCGCACCAACTGCTTTATTGGATTATGCTTTAGTGTGCTTGTCATGCCCCACAAGTTGTAGCTGGTCGAAGTCTTAGCTACAGAGACTAAGATCAGCGGCAGCGCATAATTATAATAACTTGACAAAGGATTTCTTGCTCCTTACCCCGTATGGACTTTTATGGCACCTCAGAGATGTTAGGAGTGTAGCAATACAGCCTGCTCACAATCTGGTTCGATTAATGATTCAGGATTTACAGTTTGATACACTAACCAAATACTCAACAAAATAAGACTGAACACAAACTAAGATCTCACAGTTCTTATTTATTCCTTATTATGCATGTACATTTACAAAAAAGCTGCATTCAAACCATTAGTTTTTTTCTTGCAGTATTTTTTCCTTATTCTGCAAACTCCAGAATGTAAAAAATGAAAAAATGTAAAAGTAAAATCTCAACTCAAAACTGAGATTATGCCTACTGCGTCCTCTTGCATAAACATTAACAAATGATTTTGTGCCACAGTGCATTGTTACACCCCTCTGAAATGTTCAAGGTGACTTTACATATTCGGCATGGTACGGTATGACTTGCAGCATGTAAAGAGGGTAATATGGTTGGCGGGGGGGGCATGTGAGATTAGCATGCATGTGTCCTTGTGTTTGTGCTACGAATGTAAATGTGAATGTGAATGTAAATGACAGAACCTGGGGGAGGAAATAACGGTTAGAGTTTTTGGCATCCAACTTATTTAGAGTACTTACAGTATGTATGTAATGACACCGATACTCCTGCAAGGAAAAGGAACAATTTCACAAGAGAAATGGGGAAATCCTCAGTGCTTCACCAATGGCGCAGTGAACGAGCGGCTCACCACATATCAGCCTCCAGCCCAAGTGACTCGTAATTTACAACTTCTGGAGCTGTAGAAGCAAGGCAGAGAACAGATACAGATGATATGGTTTGAGGGTTATAGCTCTAGAATGCTATTCTCACCCTGACTATAGTAAAATATAGTCAAAAAAGATTCACAGAACAGAATGTAAAACAATAACTTTGAACATAGCATGCTGGCACTTAAAGTTCACGGTGTGTATCTATTTCAGGAACACAGCAAAACTCCAAGATTCCCTAAGTTCAGACAACATAATCTTACAATGGCAGTGTGGTGCTTTTTTTTTTTACTGGATTTGATAGTGGCGACTCTGCCCCTCATATTGTCACATTGTCATATATATCTAGCTAATTTAAGGCAGAAAAAGGAGAATTCTGGTAATATCTTCTGTTTAACCCTAACTGTGTCAGTAATATAATTTTGCTGCTTTTATCACGTTCTTCACCAAAATTAACCATATCCAAGTCAGGAAAAATTCTCCTGTAGTGACACACTTTCTGCCAGCAAGCAGGGAGCAGCTGGCATCTGCCATTCCAATTGACACCTTAAACGTGCTTTTTTAAATAGAGCAAATACTTGTTTAAAGGTGATTTGGTGGTTCAGTGGGTAGCACTGTGGTTTCATACCTCCAGGTTAGGGGTCTGATTCTTGCCCTCTAGCTATGTGTGTGTTGTTTACTTGTCTTCCCAGTGCTTACTGTATATTAGTGATTAGTGAGTTATATATTGATATATAATTATTAGTTAAGGCCTATGTCTTTATTATTTAATAGAAATGTGAGCAATAATTTTTGTCCAATCATTTTATATTTAGGTTGATTCACCCTCGCTAAACTGTTTCTGTATGTATACCATATTGAATTGCATAGCACCATATTATTTGTATCACATTGTATCTCACTGAATTGCATTGTGTTCAGTCAAATCGTGTTGAATTGCATCACATTACAATAGGGGTGAATCATATTGTATCGCATTAGAAGTTGCTCCATATGAATCTTTATGGTATCGGATCACTGTCAATGTAATGAGATGTGTATCACATCGCCTCAGTGATGGAGATGCACATCCCCAGTTTATAGTGAGCCATGTTCATAAAGCATGTATTGTTATCATGCTCCTTTTCACCCAGAAGGACACAATTAAATAAAAAGAAACAAATAAACAAAAACAAGCCAACAAATGACTGAAAGAAAATAAGCTCCATATGAAAAACACAGTGTAAAATAAGCCCCACATGGGAAAGCTCCTGTAAGTACTCCCTGGGGGGAGCAAATGGGCTGAAAACTTCCAGACACCCAACCAGACAGATTAGACTCCTTCTGCCACCAATGCCTCTGTTCCACCACTAGGAGTCTCCTTGTGATAATTAGTATAGCTAATGACAAATTTCAAGACCACAATGACTGACTGAGCAAACTGGCAACTGGATTGATGTTTCATTCCTCTGCTACAACTGGCTGCTGCATTGTGGAACAGGGAGGGGGTTTTCTGACGCAAATGGAGGTGATTCTGTGTATTCCTACTCTCAGACTTTTCAGGTAGTAGAGCAGAAACACATCTGCTGACGTAGCGATGACACTTCTGTTGTTAAGAAAAGAAGAAGAAGGAGAAAAACTGACCAACAAATTCTGGAGTCCCAAAGATGTTTTTGAAGTCGTGGCCAAAATTAATCTTGTGAGCCAGACCGAAGTCGATGAGCTTAATGCGCGGGTGAGGCACCATGTTGTCCAGCAGCATGATGTTCTCAGGCTGTGGAAAGAGGAGCGAATAGAGGAAGCAGCTGTCGGTGCAGGTAAAGCACACACAACACTGCAGGATGCTTCCCCTAAAAACCAGCACATGCGAGCAGTAACAACACTGGATTTTGAACCAGCTTTTTTGTATTTGTTGGCATGCCCAGCTATGCTGAGAGACTGCCAATATTTTCATGAGCGAGTAAGACAAATATATGCACATCTAAGTCACTTTAAAGTAGGTTAACTTGTTTTCTGTTATTTCTGATACAATGTGGGTGTTAAGCACATATTTTAACAGGAAAATCTTTAATGGCATCACTTGGATGATGACAGCGATGCCATTTTAGAATGCTGCTTTTTGAGAAGCTCCCAAGTGACTTAGCTAGTAAAGGAAATCGACTCAAATCTTGAACTGTAGGCAGTAGCTTTGAAAGCAAATGTAGCTTTGAGCTATGTCATCTACCGAACATGACTAGGAGCACCATAGCAGGAAGGGATGGCTTAGATTAGCTCCGGCTTTTTGCTCTACAAACGGATATTAAAGAGATGCAGTATTGCTTTGTGTCACCGGTTGCCTGGGCCCAGAGATGTGCTTCTTGGCCAAAGAGCGATAGTGTGACAAATAGCCTTTGGCTAACAAGTATGAGAATTGGAAGATCAGCACATTATGTCCTTGCATCCTGGCACTTACAGGGAGGTGCTGTAAACAGCCAAGTAAAAGTGATAATATGGGACTAAATGGAGGCAAGAATGACAATAAAAACACCCTCCGTTTCTGCTACCCCTATCCCTCTCTGTTGTTGAAATTTAAATTATTTTTTTTTTTAAGTGACATTGTTGTGAGGTGTTAGTAAATAGATTCTACTGTATGATTCATTTGTTTTTTTTTAATCTTTTCTGTGCAATAATTAGTTATTAATTAGATTACATGAAAATGAACATAGGATGCAGTGAAAGTGATCCAGGTTTAATTATCTTTTTAAATCCAGGTTTAATGATTTTAGTGATCTTTCTGCCATCAAAGCTTGATACAACAGTACTTCGACCAATGATGCCTATAATCCTTAAATTATGTATCACATGCTGTATAATTTAAATTGTACCCCTACATCACACACTGTTAATCATTAATATAATCATTATAGCAAAGACATGGGAATGGCAGAAACCACCATGTGTGAGAGAAAAAACTCCAGGCTCCTCTGGCGCATGTTTATTGTGATTTTCCTCTAAAGCAATTTCATAACTTGGGAATTCTGGGAAGACAGAATGAAAGGTCCAGCAAACTGACGGCAGAGGATGCAAAGCCTCAGCTCAGATAAAAGAAGCTAGCACCTTTAAGTCAAAGTGGGCGATCTGCTTCGAGTGAAGGTACGAGACGCCATCCAGGATCTGCCGTAGGAACTGGGTCGCTTCCTCCTCTGTTAGGGACTCCTTCTCAGCCAAAAAGTCGAAGAGCTCCCCCCCAGCCACGCTGTGATGTTGAGAAAGAAATTTAATCTTGGTGAAAGTGAAGGTGAAAGAAGATGCCTGTCCTTATCAAATAATCCAAAAAAGAGAAAAAACATTCAAACTGTATTAAGTGTCTCTTCAATGAACATGATTATTATATACATATAACATGCATACATATATACATACAGTATACATACACACGCTATATTGATAAAAGTATTGGGACGCCTGCCTTTATACAACATGACAACCCATTCTTAATACATAGGCTTTAATACGGAGTTGGCTATAAAAGCCTCAACTCTTCTGAGAAGAGGGTGGGCCAACTCCATAATAAAACCTATGCATTAAGAATGGGATGTCATTAAAGTTCATATGTACAAAGAGGCAGGCATCCCAACACATATAGTAATATAGTGTATCAAATTTCTCTGATTTTCAAAATTAGTTTGAAGACAGTCTTAAATTATGCAGCTTTATTATTTATTAATTGAATATAAAAAAATGTTTATTTGTTAGTGATTTTGCCTCTGGGGTACTTAATCAGTTTTTTTATAGTACTGTTTATATCTGTATGGAACGAAAGTATTTTATCAAATCCAGGCTGAGAGTTATGGAGAATACAGAGTTACTGAGATGCTTTTGTTTCAAATAGAAGAGATTACTGTAATGCACTCTTGTCTGGTCTACCTATAAAATCTATTTTAAATCTTCAGGTCCAGAGCGCCACTGCCACGTATTAACACGCACCAGTCCAAGTTCAGAACACCGTGTTAACATGCACCAGTCACAGGGATCACATCACACCTACTGTTAAATCCCCTCACCGGGGATTCTAACTCATAGGCGACACTAGCCTGTAACTCACAGAGGACTTTAACCCCTAACTCACAGGAGACTCTAGCCCCTACCTCACAGAGGGCTCTTGTTCCTACCTTACCCAGGGCTTTTAGCCCCTACCTCACAGGGGCCTCTAGCTGCTACCTCACCGATGCTTCTAGCCCCTACTTCACAGGGGCCTCTTGTTCCCACCTTACCGGGGCATTTAGCCCGTACCTCACAGGGGCCTCTAGCCTCTACCTCACGAGGTTTCTTGTTCCTACCTTACTGGGGCCTCTAGCCCCTGCCTCACCGAGGTCTCTTGTTCCTACCTTACTGGGGTCTTTAGCCCCTACCTCACAGGGGACTCTAGCCGTTACCTCACCGAGGCCTCTTGTTCCGACCTTACCGGAGCCTCTAGCCCCTACTGTACCTCACAGGGCACTCTAGCCGCTACTTCACTACTTTTATTGCGACTTTTTATTTTAAATTTTTTTTTGTTTTAATTCTCAAGGTTGTGAGAATTTCCCTTATTTAAATTTTTTAAATGGTTTAACTTGTGATGTACATATTACTCATTTCAAAGAAAAATACTACATACAAGCAAGTACAAGATGAATTTCAATGCTCTTAAAAAGGCCCTGAAAGGCCATATAACACTTGTGCATATAATCGCAGGCACAGGTGGATCGACACATTTAATTCCGGCCACGTGAAATCTAAATCTAAATCTAAAACCTACTTGGCAAATGGCTCTATGAAAACAAGCCTGACAACCACTGAAAGTACACTTAATAACAAGCAAGACCTTAAGAGTTTAATGCATAAACCATTAATAAAATAAAACAAATTTTGACATTATTTATTCTATGTATCCTATATATCCAGATTCTGCATACATATATTGGTGGCCAAAATTATTAGGACACTTGGCAAATTTAAAAGGTTTCAGTTGTTTTTGTTGAATTACCCATAAAACAAATGAAATATCTACAAAGTGATCATTATGCTCTATAAACGATAGAATAGAGCCTTCATAAGGAG
>JAODKM010000108.1:12944904-12971717 GCA_026780845.1 Petrocephalus sullivani
AAGCACAATTTCGGAAAATGTCAGTTAAGACTTGAAGAACAATATGGGCCTTTCATTGAAATGAATAGGCCCATAATTAGGGCTTTAAAATAATTACTACACTTGAAGTTGTAGTGACCACAGGACTGAAGCTTCAAAACGCAGGACATGTACGGTAATTGCAACCTGTCAGTCTCCAGCTGGTTTAAACCTCTTCCTTTTGTTCACATTTTTGGTTCACTTTGGGTCAAACTGAGCAGGAACTGAAAGCACACATTGATTCCACCCACCCTGAATCTTGAAGCGTCATTTGTCCCAATAACTAGTAATTTGTTTTCCTCACTTCCTTTCTGTTACAACAACATCGTCATGGCTGTGGTTACTAAATATTTCCTATAGGTGTGGGATGGGAATTAGATAATATCTTTTACAAATCAAGCTACTTAAAAATCAAATAATTTAATAAATAAATAAAAATTGTTTTTGTATCGTATCAGTCCAGTTTTGTCTGTCCATATTAAGTATAAAACACATTGTTTGAATTGTCTACATTGAGAGACTGATCTATACAGGGAGAACACTTAAGGAAAAAGAGAATGAATCTTAGTTCTGATGTCTGTAGGGATTTCCTCTAGTCCCCTACTAAGAATATGTCTTTTACAGCTAATCCAGGTAGTGTCAGGGTCGGTGCCTGTCCTTCCCCCTTTGGCCAGCTGGTCATTGGCCATCCTGACCCTCCCCTGTGTTCCTTACCCCTGGTCTGGTCCCCATACTTGCTAGTCTGCTGCTTAGCTCAGTGGGCTGAGCATGTGGTTTTGTAATGCCCAGCAGCAGGGGTTCAAGGCTGGCCTTAGGCCAGTCTTATCGGTTTTGTATTTATTGTTTTGTATGTTATAGGTTTGCCCTTGTTTCCTGTCTCGTGTAATAGTTCTGGTTCTGTTTTAGTCTAGTGTATTCCTTTGGTTTCAGTTAGTGTTTTAGTATCTGTAGTGTTCCCCTCCTGATTTACCTTAACGATCCTCACCTGCTCCTTGTTACCTGTAGTCTTGTTAATCACACCTGCCTCCTGTTAGTCATTTGTCTTCAGTGTATTTTAGTTCCTGCCTGTGTCCTGTTCCTGAGTCGGTTATTGTATTGTATTGTTCGGTTCTATTCTATTCTATTCTATTCTATTCTATTCTATTCTATTCTATTCTATTGGTTTCTCGGTACTTGTTGTATTGTTTCTGTGCCCGTTTAGCGTAGCCCCAGTTTTCAGTTTTTTTTTCTTCTTAGTTGGTTTATTCTGTGTTTCTGGTTTTGGTTGTGACCCCTCGTGTAGTTTTCCCTAGTCTTTCCGTTTCCAATAAACCCCCCCCTTTTTTTTTTTTGTTCTGGAGCCATAAGTGGGTCGTCACCTTTTCCCCCCGTGAATCTTGCCTGCACCATGCCCCGCCGTCGCCGGGACCTTGACAGGTAGCAGAAGGGAATTGTTACAGGTGTCGTGTGGGGTTTTTTTTTTTTTTTAATTGATGAAAGGAGGCAATAAATGCTATTTACCTTATGTAGGAAAAGTAAAAGTTTAGACTTGGCAATGTTGATGGTTACTGGTGGAATGTGAGCTCTGTGCTCCCCACCTGTGATGCAGGGGGACAAAGTTATATCATGGAAACAACAATATATCATGGAGACAACATAATTGTCATAATTAGCCCCGCCCTGCGTATCTTCTGCCCTGTGTTTCCCTCAAGCGTGACTTAGTCACACTTGAGTCTTGTTAGTTTTGCCTCGTGTTTCTGTCCCCTTGTTAACCAAGCACACCTGCCTTGTTTGTTCCTTGATTGGCTCCCTATATTAGTATATTAGGACCCTCAGTCTTGTGATCCTTGTCCGGTCATTGTGAATGCTGCATGTCGCGTCCCTCTGCTTCCCTGCTGTCAATAAATGCCCTGTGAAGGGTTTCACTCGACAGCCTGCCTCTTGAGTTGTTCCTTCCTGACACGTCGTGACAGAATGACTAGACCGGGCCACAATGGCCCCGCTGCTGTCATCGCGCCGCTCCTGCAGTGCACACGGAGCCGCCTGTCCCACAACCCACCCGCCGGCATGCCACATTCAGGCATCACTTTGCCTGTGGGTTCCACGACCCACTCCGCCAGTGCTCATCGGCGGAGGCAGAGACAGAGGGAACCAGCCGCTACAGCCACGCCTACTTCAAGTCCCGATTGGACCTGCACCAAGATCCCAGGCTGAAGGACAGTGTGTCCTGAGGCATGGACTAGAGCAGCTGAGAGACTGGCTCATGGAGGTCTTCCAGGGAGCCAAGGCAGAAGAACTTGAGGAGTTCGAGGGCTTTCTAGCCATGATGGAGGAAGAGGTGCAAGCTCCGGGAACTGGAGCTCCCCTCGCCTTACTTCTGGCCCGTCCAGGTGATGTCGCCGTCCTGCAAACAAGCGCGGAGCTGCACCCGGTGCACTCCCAGAGGCGTCATCCACGCCCGGTGCACCCCCAGAGTTGTCTGCTGATAAAGTTCCTCCATGGCTTGGTCCTAGCCCCAGAAGTGACCTCCAAGCCAGTCCAGCCTGCCTACCTGCAGGCTGAGGACTTCTTTTCCCTTCTTGACCAGCACCTGTCCTGGAGAAGCCGGAACCAGGGGAGGTGTCTGAGGCTATTGCTACGCCGGCCGTCGCTGCCAGCACACCCGGCCCAGAGGAGGTATCGGCTGCTGCTGCTGTTGCAATGCTCGATCCAGGTGATGCTGCCTCCACCGCGCCCTATTCACCTGATGTCCCCGCGCCTCGCTGGATGTCCTGCCGGGTCCTGCCAGTATTCCAACGCGCCGTCGCCTGAGCCCAGTGCGCTCCTCGAGGCACCACCCAGGCCAAAGGGAGTGTCTGCAGCTATTGCTGCTGTGTCTGGTCTGGGTGAGGCTGTCGCCGCTGCTGTCCCTCGTTCATCGCCTGGTGTCCCCATTCTAGATGTGCTGCCGGAGGCCCCTATCGCCTCCGCACACTCCCAGAGGCCCCTGTCACGTCCTGCTCGCTCCCAGAGGTCCCACCTCGACGGAGCCCTCCTCGACACTGAGCTCCCCACCTGAGCCTTCCTCGTCTCCAGGTTCCTCATCAAAGTCGTCCACCTTGCCAGGGCCTGCCACATCGCCCGGCTCCTTGCCGGGGCCTGCCACGTCGCCTGGTTCATTACCCGGCTCCTCGCCTGGGTCCTTCTCGTAACCTGGCTCGTCGCTCAGCTCCTCTCCTGAGCCCGCTTCGTCGTCCGACTCCTCGCCCAAGTCATCCTCGTGGCCGGGGCCTGCCTTGTCTCGCCAACGGCCTTCGCCCAGATAGCTCCTGTCTGCCTCGTCTCGCCCACAACCGTCGCCATTGCCCAGACAGCTCCTACCTGCCTTGTCTCGCCAACAGCCTTCGCTCAGGCCTTTCCTCCCCCTGAGCCTAGAAGGTGCCAGCTCCTGGTGCAGACACCTAGGGTTCCGGGAACCCAGGACCCTTTCACTGGCCTGTACCTCTGCTCCTGCCTCCATTTCTGCCTTGTCGCCCTCTCTCACCTGTTTTCCCCTATTTTGTCTGTCATGCCGAGCCCCCTGTCCCAGTGTGCTCTGATGGTTTTGTCCTTGGTCTTGTCATCCCTGTGTCTGTTCGAGTGCCTTGTCTATCTCTCCGGTTGTCTCTCCCTAGCTGCTCTTCCGATTCCCCTAGCCCGTCTTGTATCGGTTCGGTATCACTGGCTTCGGCCTACCTGCGTCTTTGTCCTCCAGTTGTTCTTGGTTTCCCCGTTGTCTGGGTCCCTGTTCTGTTATCACGTTTGTTGATGTTTTGTTCAGTTTCATTTTTTGCTTTCTCCCTCAGGTCACCCATTCCCGGTGTCTACCCATCATGCTGTCAGCCTGTGTCCTTCGTCCCTGATCCTGCCCTATGTCCTGGCCCGTCCTGTCTTCCAGTCCCTGGGCCCCCTCCCCAACGTGTTTGCCGCGCCTGGAGTGCGCGCCTTTGGGCGGGGTTCTGTCATGATCAGCCCTGCGTATCTTTTGCCCTGTGTTTCCCTCAGGTGTGACTTAATTAGTCACACCTGAGTCTTGTTAGTCTTGCCTCGTGTTCCAATCCCCTTGATAACCAAGCACACCTGCCTTGTGTCTGTTCCTTGATTGGCTCCCTATATTACTTTTTCTCAGTCTTGTGATCCCTGTCCGGTCATTGTGAATGCTGTTTTTCGGGACCCTCTGCTTCCCGCTTGTTTCCCTTCTGGCAGTAAATGCCCCGTGAGGGGTTTCACCAGACAGCCTGCCTCTTAGGTTGTTCCTCCCCGACGTCATGACAATATCATGAAAACCATTAGTCGGCTTCATTAATTCATTTGTTGTCATGGACGGCGACGGGAGGAACGACCCATGTATGCGGCTGTCAGGTTTTCTCAGCCCTTTCGAGGGGCGTTTATTACGCAATACAGGGGAAAAATACGGGAGCCAACAACACAACGAACATACATAAGCTACGACAAAATCAATGACCGACCTAGGGAAACAGACTCGAACGCGGACTAAATACACAGGATCACTAATACAGAACAATGAACACCTGGGAGAAGCAGGAAGTCACACTAGGGGAAATAAGGGGGCGTGGCACAGGAGGATAGAACGGGCAGGACGTGACAATTTGTGGGTTTTTCTTATAAAAAAATGCTAAAGTTTGATGCACAGCACCACATTTATACTTGAAAAGAACATGTGTTGTCAAGAGACACATTTCATCTCCCTCAGAGAAATCAGTTAATGAATCTTTCAGGTATCACATACAGGATGCCAGCTACAATACAGAATTTATTATGCATTTTATTTAACCATTATACTTCTAGTAAATGGCCACATTTTAAAGATAACACACTTCTACTTATCGACGACAATGATTGTATAAATTCCATATAAATAAAGAAATTTTAAAATAATTAAGAAATTAATTTGTAGCGAAATTGTAAAACCTTCAATGACCACTGGAGGGCCCCAGACTGTAGTGCAGAGGAAACACAAGGAGGAAGCACTTTTTTAGTGTTGTTAGAGTATGGAATGTATTTAGAATATGGAATAGTCTTCCTGTTAGTGTAGTGCAAGCTAAAACCTTGGGTTCCTTTAAATCAGAGCTAGATCAGATTTTAACAACTCTGAGCTATTAGTTGAGTTCTCCCCAAATGAGCTTGATAGGCCGAATGGCCTTCTCTTGGTTGTATATTTCTTATATATATATAAAACAATAGTTTAATACAAAAATAGTTTTATACAAAAATAGTTTCAGACACTATTCAAGAACTCGTACACGCAAGCATAGCATGTAATAAGTGCTGATTCAACCTACACCCATATTGAAGTACTCTGTGCCCAAAAGTTCAAAACCATACTTTAGTAATTTTACATTAATATGAATGGCTTATATCTTATCTTAAAACATTTCATACCCTTGTCAATTTCCTCATATAAATATATTAGTAATTATGGAGGAATGTTAGTCAGAGCCAGATTCAAATAAAGATAAAATAAATACTGCAGTAACAGGCAAATTTTTTTTGAGTTAGATATTTTTTAAATGGGGGAAATCACTCCCCGCACCCTACAATTAGAAAAATACATAAATAAATTTCACCAGTTGGCCTTTGTTCATTCTTGAATCAGAAAAGAATGACTGCACCTAATTCCTTACCCTGTGTTTTACATTTTTGGACATATTAATGACGGAGCTTTCCTTACTCATTGGAATGTTAATTGATAGGTAGAAACCCTTTGTGCAACTTTTCATCTAGACAAAAGGGCAAAATATCACCTTGTAGTAAATCAACTTATAAATATGGCAAAATCCCTATATAACCCTGTATAAGAAATATAGGGTTTGTGGTTAAAAGATGACTGTTGGAGTTAATATATGAAGTCCTGGAGTGTGTGTCATGCATGATATATCGAGTGTGCAGTCTATGAGGAGCACTGCTAGCAAGACATATCTGGGTGTGGTAAAACACTTTAAACTAGCATGAAATCAGCAAAAATCATTTTCCCAAGAAGCGTTTTCTCCCAAGAAAACCAGTCTGCAGTGTGTATCTTAATGTTATTCTGGCTGGGTAGTGTGAGCCAAGAATTTGTTGCCAAAAATGTATTAGTATCAACAAAAGAGTAATGGGAGATAATGTGAAAAATGACAAATCCAGCTGATAAATTATTTAGGTGATTAATGGTCATACTGTAATGTAGGGGATTTTTATTCTGGGGGGGGGGTGGATAAAGTGATAGAAAACAGAAAAAATGTGACAGAGCAAAACATTTCAACATGTCATGTGACACAGCCAGGGTTTTGTATAGGCTAAGAACATTCTCTATAGGAATCTTACATGTAAATCTCATTTACAAACTGAACAACTAATGGTGGTTTCAGTATTTTACTGTCGCCGGGTCTTATTTACTATGTAGTATGTGGTTTTTCATGAGCTATCTTTGCATTTATTGCTGTGCTTGTAATGTTTGACACTGTGCAGTATCACAGTGTGTTCTGCTTTTTTTCTTGCTTTGTTTTTCATTTCCATCTTGTATGTCATGGAGCCCATCTCTGAAAGTTTACTTGCACACAAGTGCTCATGTTGGAAGAGAAGTGCAGCATGTGCGGACTGTGGACGGAAACCAAAGTATCCATGTGAATATGAGGGGGCATGCTAACACAGGACACCCCGAGTCAGGGCCAGGTTCAAACCGACAAACCCAGAGGTGTGAGAGGACAACCTTGTAACGCTAAGCCAATGCACTGTCCTCAAAGGGCTGGTCTGCATGACTTCTATATACAGTACAAACAAAATTAATATCTGGCTCTCACAACATATGAAATAGTGCTGTATGTGGACATTTTGTTCTGTGCCTTTACATAACATTACATCCAAAATTTCAGGGGGGGGATGTTGTAAAGCACTGAAAGAAAGTATTTCCTGGGCTTGGATTAAAAACAAAAAACTAATTTAATTCATATTACAAAACTCTTTTCTCATGGCCTAAGTTTTAAGCTAAGTGAAAAATTGTTTGGTCTGGTACATTACCAACGTACATTTGCAGACTGCTTCAGGAATTTCGGTCTTCGCCTAAGTACCCTTGGCTTTGATTTCATGGGATATTTCAGCAGATGGAACTGCACACAGGCTGCACTTTAGTTCCATTCTCTGCTGTGTGAGAATCTGATTACAGGTCACCAAACCGATGTTTACCTTTTCTGGACAGATGGCACTCGGGCGAGTTTTATTTGGTCTCCCTAGATCACACCTGCCATACGTGATGATATGTAATGCTGACAATGTTTGGGCTCCATTGTGATGTGACCGTTTACTTACACACAATGAGGAAAAATTAATTAATTTTAATAATGGGGTATTAGCTAAATTGGCAAGCTCTATCCTTCAAAAAATCACCATTATTTTTCAGAACATAGTAACACCGGACTTTTTCCATTGTACACACACAACTGAAATTTGAGTAATTTCAGTTACAGGAATCATTACAATTACACAACTACAATTTGTATCCTTCCTTTTAAATGTCATATTATTCACCTAGCCAAAGACATCAAGTTTTAATGTGGTTAAATACAAATCCATTGCACCAACAAGTTTATACAAATTCATATAAGTGAAGTTCATATACACCCATTTAAGCTACATAATATGAAAGTAATATGATATTTAGGAACAACACAGGACTTTCCTTTCGCCTAGATACCATTAAGGGTTAAATATTTCCTGAAAACTGAGACCAGTTCATTATGAAAGAGTTAGAATAACTCTCCAAAGGCAGCAGAAGATAAGAAATAAGAAATGACACCTAATTATAATAATGAGTTGTAAACAATGAGACTTTTTTCTGCTGGGACTGCAAGCTACCATATATAATAGAGAAAACTATGCGCAGAACCGCTTTCGAAAGCGATCCCACCTCCCAAAAAAGGAAAAGGGGCTTGGACGCATAAATCCAGCGCTGCTCCTTGCCAGCTCCGTGCCCTGGGTGATCGATCAAGCGCCGCCGTGCAGGAAGCGCGTTCGCGGCGCCCCGGCTCGCATCTGGAACTGATTGCGCGTAGCGCTGGATCTGCGAGCGGGAGCGCGCAGGCTCGCTGCCCCCCCGATCTCACCGTTATATACTCCGCTCTGTTTCTGCAGGCTGATCATCATTTTTT
The DNA here is from genome assembly GCA_026780845.1 of Petrocephalus sullivani. Lineage (NCBI taxonomy): Eukaryota > Metazoa > Chordata > Actinopteri > Osteoglossiformes > Mormyridae > Petrocephalus > Petrocephalus sullivani. Next base: position 12,953,064 of record JAODKM010000108.1, read on the forward strand.
AATCGCACATTTTATCACAAAGAAACTTGCTCTGGCATGGCGGTACAAAGTCAGCAAATACGGAATCCAATTCGCAAACGCTTCAGTAGTTACAACGAATTCTTACCATATTTGACATGTTAATACCTCTAAAAAATATTTCCTATAGCCTATCAGAAATTGGAAAATCTGACTACGTACTTCATAGTTTATGAACTGGACGTCCTGTTTTGCATTTTTGAAAAGCTTCTGACGCTAATGGAGACATACATCTAAATGAACATACCATTTAAACGCAATGGATAGAAATGAACGCTGGCCACTGTGCTATAATACCAAAGGTACAATACCATCAAAATACAGTGCTGAGTAAAGTTGCTTTCTCCTTTCTAACTGTTAACTTTTCTTTCTGCAAGTCCTGCCTTAATATGGGCGGTTTGACATATTCATGAAATGCAGAATCAGCTCCAGCGTGCACAGCTAATTCCAAGTGTATAACCAGGAACAGATGGCTCCGTACATGACCAGCGCCTTCAGCTTTGATTAACGCACAATCTATAATCTTGCTGGAAAAACAGCTACAGATTTTACATCATAGGCTGAAGTTTTTTTCCCTTGTCGGGCATTCCTCTTATTTTGTGCCAAGATGCTCAGATTACTGCTCTGTAAGATTACTTTAAAAAAGTCTCCACTGCTGTTCCACCCATGTCTAATCTACCTCACTGTAATCAGTAAGAAACCCTCTGGGACACCAATAGTTTTCATTTTTTTCCTCTGAGCACAAAACCTATTTTGGGCACTTTGGTTTCCTCCCATAGTCCAACAGGCATGCTGTTCAGGTGGAGGGTGCCTTTATATGGCGTCAGTGTGCGGCAGTCTCAGCGAGGGAGTACAGGCGTAACGTACCGGCGTCTGCTCAGAGACTTCTGCCAACCTCCTATGATGTTTTACCTGGCGTGGCCTCCGAGGCAAAATTACTCTGATTAGACAAGCAGCTTCTAAAATTTGATGAAGGAAACTTATGAAGCTTCCTTATGTACTGGACCAGAAGTGAACTGCTACTGTATATTGGCCCAGAAAGAATGACAATGATGCCATGTTCTCTGTTTATATAAACCATATTGTGCTGGTGATTATAAAGGCAGAAATATCTTGTACAACAATGTATTTGTAGAATAATGACATAGATGATTAATTTTCTATACTGATTGTGTTGTACAGGGTCATGGGGGTCATGTTTACATAAAATGCCATTTATGACAATGGTTTTCTTTTAATTTCTTTCAATTCAAAGCCTGACTAACCAGCTATACTCCTGCAGCAGCAGAATATGGCTACATTACAGATAATAATGTGGTGTTGAGTGACGTCTAACAAAAATACTGTCTGCCATCAATGGTGTTGTGTAAGCTCATCTTCTCTTGTGTTCCCATGCCTAGTCATTGCACTATAAATAAATGCTTATTCATAAACAGATTAGATTTGGAAAACATGCAGCAGGGCCAGGTGGGGTAAAACAACTATTTACTCTAAATAAATAAACTGCAGCATCGAAGGCGGCCTGCTGCTAGGCCCGTCATCAAGGAACATTAAGATCGTTAGCTTAACAAATTCGTTTGCAATTAGCATGACTTCTATTGGGGGGGGCTTTAACCTCCAGTGACACCACAGACCTCACCAACCACTGCAGGTCTCACTGAAGCTTTTTAATGCTTAACTTCAACATTTTTCTGAAGTGACCATGGATCTTGCCCAGGGCACAACTTTGCTTAGCTGGAAATAAAAATCTTGAAAACCACTTTCATGTGTACATACAATACTCAACAAAATATAAATCCAAGATGTAGCTTTTAGCCCAGTTGTTAACTTTAGTTAACATACTGCACAGACAAGCAACGCATACGACTGCGAGCTATTAAAATCACTTGGGGTAAGTGTCTTGCTGAACAGCAGAACAGCGAATTATAACATTGTTTCAACATTACAAAGTTCTGGACGACTGCCCAGGCCGTCACTGCTCTTCATCCTTGGAACAACCGAGAGTGAGATGTTGTTTAAACTGGAGCAACTGTTCTTTGTTTCCTCAACAAGTCAGCGTGGTCCAAATGGACTGACCCTGTCACCCGCTGACGTTTCGAGAGAGGCTTTACCCCCGCTGAAGAGATCACTCCCTCATTGCAACATCTGGATGGCGGACAGCACGGGTCATGGAGTAGAATGAGACAACTCAGGCTAGCTGCACTATTATCTATACACATTTTTGAGTCTGTAAATATATATGCGTTTTTTATTCTTAAGGAGATTCATTAAGGGTGTGACTGCTTTTGGTATGTCCTCTTTTCATAGGTAAATGAAGACAGTCACATTATCCTGCTTATTCAGTGAATAATTGCGTACATAGAATATTAGATAGGAATATATTTGTGTTTCAGTCAATAACTCATTCTTATTGTCATATATTATTTAATATGTATATATTATTTATATCATGGGATATATAAAACAAAAGGGTTTTGATGTATTGAGTTTCCATAATCATTTCACAGTCTGACATGAAAAATGACCTTCAGAATAGACCTTCACCTGAAACATGATAGGTATTAAAACTAATAATTGACAGATTAAACACAAACTGATACTCTTTCCGTAACTGTACCAGCTGAGTATGCCCCTAAAGCTTATAAGTAACAAAAACTTGGAAAAAGCAACAGGAGAGGAGACGGAAGCATGCCAATATCAATGGGAAAGACCAATAATATTTGCTGTAATGTGAGCCTGCAACAGTAGCTGTTAGATGTGTACAAGCACCTGTCAAGCAAGATCACGTTATATCACAAAACATCACCATTAACGCCCTGTTGTTATGACAACATGTAAGAATGGCTGACTACAGGCAGGCATATGGGACAAATGCACAACTATGGAAATGTTTACAAAAAAATGTTTACATTGCCCCTTTTTGGTGGTCTAAGGCAGAAATTTAAACAGACAGAACACAGGGCAGTATTAAATAGGGTACTTGTATAAACAAAAGTGAATCAGCCAAAAGCTGGGAGGGTTATAGTATATGTGCTGAACTGAATTCACTTAAAGGACTTCCTGCGCCACACTGTAACAATGACGTTATACCTTTGGTGATATAGCTGTGACTAAAATAATAGCACTTTGAGGCAAATGCACACTGGAGACAAATGGAATGGGGTGGTAGAAAAAGCTCTTATTGTCTGCCAAAGATATTATGCCTGTTCATAAATGATAAATAAATAATGCGCCAATTTTTTATTATCCTGAGTAATTGCCCATATAACAATTTAATATGATAAATAAATAGCTTTACTGAAATGAATGTACCCATATAATAATGTGAAAAGGTCACAATTCTTTTCAGCATTTCTTTTTGTTATTTTTTAAAGGGATCTGGTGCTCAGTATCGTTTTTATCCCCTATACAGTAGATATAATTTAGTATAAAAGACACTTTCATTTTGCACAGTGTTTTCCTTTTGACGGCTCCGGATGGTTCTGATTACTGACTGAAGCGCATACGCAGTGACTCATACTTTCTGATTATGCCGTTTCCAGTGACTTCCTGTTGCTGTTCAGAGTCTCCTTACGTTTTCACATTACTCCAGGAGAGAGAGCTCTGCTTTCATTCTATTTGCCTCTAAATGTATTCCATGGCTTTTATGTCCAGTGAGTAATCAACCAACAAATATATTTTTTTCATCCATTGCTTCTTCATAAGGGTAATATTCTTTGTGGTTTAAAAGAGAAACACTTTTACAAGGGCATGATGAAAGTGTTAAGCACACTACCTTTAGCATGGCTTTCTTATAACAGTAACTGAATGTACCTACTTTGTTAGTCTCTTTTAATCTCCCATAGGTAAATTATTTTAATTTTAGTTTACCAAATTATTAAAAATGAAAATAACTGTTGCTTTTGTAAATTCTTAAGAAAAGGCCACCAGGGAATTAAAGAAATGGCAACAAGATTACTATCATTACTCTTATTAACTGCTGGTTAGTACTACATGTATATAATAAGTGAGATATGACTAAGACAGCTCAGTGTGTCGGCCTGCCATTATCTGATACCTTGGTTAGTCAGGTTAGTTCTATACATGTGTTTAACCTCACTCTGAAACTGGGGGTCAAATCATTTACATTCGGTGCAAATGGGAATTCTAATTCCTCACTATTGTTTATTTGATGCATTCCACTAAATAAATTCTTAAAGCAGTTCAGACTGAATCGTCAGTGAAACAATCATTAGTAGTTCTTAATGGGACCTAATGGAAGCCAGCTGTTGGCATGTTTTTGAAAGACATGCATTTCAACGACTGAAATGGTGTCATACCTAAGGAACAACTACACTAGGAACTGTGTGGTAAGTATCTGTAACATCAAATGACTGGGCTAAGACTTGATTTTATATCACTGACATATGGCTCAGCGGATAATGTTGTGGCTTCATACCTTCAGGGTTGTGTGTGGAAGTTTTCTTGTATTTTTGTGGATTTTCTTCTGCAGCCAAAAGACATGTGGATTGGTGTATGTAATGAGGGCTTTTGTGTGTGTGTGGGGAACCAAAAGTGTGGTAAAACCTGAAACTCCCTAACTTTTGGGAACATTTTTTCAGGTCCCCATTTGGTTAATCTCAATTTTATGAAAATCTGTGACTGCAGTCAAAAAGTAAAAATGTCTTGTATTTGGGTTGATTACCTATGGTCAAGGTTAGGGCTGGGTAGGGGTTAGGTGTGTCATGACTGGGATTAGGGTTTTTCCCAATAGAAATTAATGGACAGTTTGAGTGAGTCCCAGGATAAGCTCCAGGCTCACTGTGATCCTGCACTAGATGAGTTCATGGAAAATTGTAAAATGTTGTTTTTAAAATATTATTAATTGCAACAATATACACATCAACTGAGTATTTGTAAATAATGTTTATGGTGAACCATAGTTAGACTCAAGGGCTTAGCTAACCCATAGCAGTGGCAAATCTAATGTTAAAAAAGAAGTATTAGAGCAACAGCCCAGAACAAACAATACTAAAGTAATTAGCACTTACAGCAATCCCCAAGAATCAGTGGCTTTACATGCTTTTTGTTGGGCATTAGTCACTGCAGAATGGTTTGCATTGCTGAAAATTCTAGCTTTTTCCTGAAGACAATAAAAAGCATGACAACTGTATAAAAAACAAATAGATTCAATAAACCATCAATGGCAAAGCACTGGGGATGTGACAGTGCAAGAAAGGTGTCCATCCCATTTATCCCACCTTTCAGTTCTAGTCTCTTTCCTTTATGCAATTTTACTTCCCCCTCCCCCCCTTCAGTGGCACAAATGAAGTTTCCACAGGCAGGGAAAGTGAGGGTGACGACCCACTTGCAGCTCAGGTACAAAAAAAGGATTTACTGGGGCTGAATAAAACAGAACAGGGGAAACTACAAAATAACAGAACCACGAGGGGTCAAAATACAAACAGGGAAAACCAAGAATTAACAAACTACAGGAACTATGACTAGGAACACCAAGCAGAATACACACCTAAAACATACACCATACCATACACACAATGACCAACTGGAGAACAAAGCAAAGGCAAATACTAAAATACACTGATGATAGGAACTAACAAGGTTGGACAGGTGCAGAACATAAGACAATTAACCAATCGCGGAAGGTGCAAGACAACGAGCAACAGATGAGATAATTAACACAAGCACTGAAAAACAAGACAGGTGAAGGAACTGAAAACTAATGGACACTCAACTAAGGAACCAAAAAGACATGAAACTAGGAAATTAATAACATAACCAAAAGCACAAGGAGAGTTAACCTAGGACAGGAAACTCAAAAGGGAAGAAAAAGAACACTGGGGAACAGAAACTCAAATACAAAATAACAGGCAAGACAGCACCCCGGACAATTTTGAACTCGTGAGTAGAGGGATGTGAGCCACACGCTCAGCCCATTGGGCTATGCAGCAGTCCAGTGATGAAGGGAAACACACGAGGGACTTGGGTACACTAGCCTTAAGGGCAGGCGTCACACAGGGCAGGGTCAGATGGGCACCGACCCTGAACCAGGCAATCCTCACCTACGAAAGCAAAAAATACATTCATGGCTGTCCTGACAGTAATAATGCTATCCGCTCCCATAAATGGTTAACATCTTCTTGCCATGGTGGCAGGACAAACTGATGGTCATTTTTAGAGAGTGATAGCATTTTAAAATGTACTATTGTAAGCAAATGTCTTAGACCACCCGGCTTGGAATAAAACATAAAACAATCCAGAGCTGGCCTCCAGCCTCCCTTCTGTCTCTAACAGTGTACCTATATTTGGGACTGAGAAGGGACTACCGTTTCTGGAATCCACTGGCTCACGTTTTACTACAGTAAACATACTATCCTTTCCTGCCGCAAAATTCTTATGTATTATTTATTTACAACCATTGTGTTCTGTTGCAGAATGAGAACCTTTCAGTCTTACCTGCAATAAAAAGCTTAAATTCAACTGAAAACTGTCTGACACAAGACTGGAAAAAAGAATTTTTAACTTAGAATATTTTCCTTCATACCATTTATATCATTTATATGCATGAGTTTGCAAATGGATTAAAAATGCCCAAAATAAACATCAATAAAGTTAGTTTTAACTTTGAAGTTAGTTTTTTTTTTAAAACAATGATTTTTGCCATATGTTTATAAATATCATTCATAGTGATGGCATTCACTTCAGTTTGTCAAAAATGTTTTTTTTTCTGCAAAGACAAATTTCTGGATGTAAAATGTTCCTCTTCTTTGTCTAGCGGAAAACTATATTACAAAACTTATTTCAACTGTTGACTTTCCCTCACAAAATACGGGTAACAAGTAGCAACAAACCTATAGTCCTTTAAAGGCAGCCTGAGCCTACACTCCCTCTCAAATGTACCCCGAGTGGAAAGATTACCTCAAACAGGAAAATGCTAGTTTATGTAATTGTTCACAGGGAAACCGTGCTCCATAAATCAAAATTAATGTCAAGAATAAAAAAAAAACGGAGCTCAGCTAAAGCTTTTGCTTATGGAGCCTGTGACGTCCCAGCTGTAGGGCGTATGTAGGGCTGTAAGGAACATGTTCAGATGAAGTTTTGGAACATGTATTTTTGTGTAATACAAGGCTGCGCTTGTCGTGATACTTACAGCAATAATAATATTGTAGCCCCACTCTGATTACAGTAACAAGGGGCTCAGGAGTAAAAACCACAAACTCTCATTAACTATTGTAATCTTCCCTGTGTGGTCATTTTGCAGTATATATAGCACAGAATGAATAGTATTGCAAGTGTATGCATATATTCATTCTGTGCGATTCTCACATTGTTCAGATTTTATACCATGATGGCAAAGATCTGAATGAAGCACTTTTACCCCAGCAAAATTGTTAGAGTAGGTGATATATTATTAGAAACTTTACGCTAGCTATAAAAATGAATCTACCCATCTTGCAACTTCCTATCAGCACGAGCAATGGGGAGTTTTAAAAATATGTGTGTTAAATGTGCCTGAAACATGTGTTTTAGGCACTGAATTTACCAGCCCCATGATCCAAGTGACACATATACTCCAGCATTTATTGTTCAAATTTCTAGTGTATTTAATTAGCCAGTAGTTAATTGATGAGCCTTATTTTGCTGTGTTGTCCCAGAAACTCTATACACTGCAAACAGTTACTTGAATACACCATGAGTATTTAGCAGTTAGCATTTCAAAGTTGGTGACATGGCAATTGGGAGAGAGTTCAAAATATGCCTATGAAAATATATAGTTTTAATAAAATACAATGCAGTAATACACTGCATATCATTTATAAAATTTTGTGATATTTATTGCAACTGTAAATTTTATACCGGATCTCTTTAAATTTAATTTAAAGTGTGGAATGTCATGGGCTAACTAAGCTCTGGATCAACAAATTCAGTGGTTAATCACTCAGCTGACTAACCGATGTAATGAAAATGTGTAAATAAATGATCAGCCTTGTAAGCATCATTTCTTATTGACCTGGAAAAGAGGTAATTTTAAGTGCTGTACAGTCTTAACAGCCCAGGGATTGTTTATCTATATTTCAGTGCTATATTTTAATTTCTCATGTATATACCTCACCTACTGAGTCTCCTCTGAGATGCAGCATAACCATTTTTAAGAAGACAAACCTAGTCAAGAAGTTTGCTAGGTCCCTCGAGATAATCTCCTTCCTATGGCTCACTGTGTAGATGAACCTGGTCTCCTCTGTACTGCAAACACTGGTTTAAGGAGCAGATTGTGAAGAGAGGAACCAAGCTGACGTCTCCTGATGCTGCTTTTACGTATACAGTGCCATCAAACAGGGATCTCAAGTGAGAACACATCCCTGCCACACTTCCTAGCTTTGCACGCTGATGGGTCCCCCTACTGCTTTGGAGAACCGCTGCTTAGCATTTAATGATCTGGACCTTATAATATTTCCCCTGTGGTGATGGAAGCCCCCCATAAAACAGAAGCTTTTCACTTTCATTTCATAAATGGATTTTGTGGTCCTCTGTTATTATACTAAAAAGTTACAATGTCTTTAGCGGATCTGGACAACAAGTAAGCATTTGCTGTGTTTACCAATTTAATGATCACAAAAAAACATGATCACATAATCTCTCCAGCTCTCCAGTTATCACTTTCACATTCACTTTATAAGCCAACTATATAAACAAACTGTTTAATCACTAAAGCATGCAATCTAATTCGTCCTTATCAGTCAAATTCCTATTGGACAAGACAAATATGGAAAGTCTAGATCATCTTCCGTAGGTTTCCTTAAAGTTTGTTTTGTTTACACTAAAGTCACTATCTGCACACCTGAAATACCAGTGTCTGTCATCCATGATCTCTGTCTCAGACAGGCACACGAACAGATCAGTCTCCTTTCACTGTCAGTGTTAACATTGATAGTGTTTATACTGTAGAATTAACTCTTAGTGTGAAATGAATGCTGCCCGTCTCACTGTGTATGCAACAAAACAAGGGCCAGTCAAAAAAAACATCTGTTGCAAGGACCATTCAAACTTTTGTTATCAAACTGGATGTGTAATAGCTAATATGACTAATAAAATCTTATCAAAGAATAGCTAATATAAATGCTCAAAAGGCATTAGACTGGGTTTAGCTTGTCGGTGTGTCAACTGCACTTAGAAAATTAGCCTTAGAAAATTAATTCCTGATGACTCTGGATATACTTTAGAGAAAAGGAAACATTTTTTCATTATAAAAAAAAGACAAAAACCTTAAAAGATGAAACCAAGACCATGGTTGAAATAATTTATATATATGACAATGCAGAATTGTACAGATACATATAAGTACACATTATTTGTGTATTTCACAACACTAAAATAAAACGTATGTATATCAAGACAGAAGAGAAGGACATTATGTATAATTTACTACATTTAAAACATTGTTAACCTCTGCCAATGAAGTTTCAAAGTTTTTTCACAGAATTTTTCCAGCACTTGAATTCCTCGCAACTGTTTGGCATAATACCATACAGAACAAAACCTTGGCATAAGTATAAAATGCCTACAACAAACAAACAAAGTCAGCAAACGAATTCAGCAATGATTTCTTAAACAAATGTAAAGTCAAAGTTATAGTAGGGGCTATGTTGCAAGCTACAGTGGGTGGTAGGAGTTTAAAATGGGACATGAAATTAAGGACAGATTAAAAAAATAAACACTCAAATCATTATTTGGCTTATATGATAAAGCACTTTCATTATGTAAAGGAAATACTGCCATCTAGAAAGTCTTCTAAAATTGGCGACACAATCTCTTCAGAATGCATAAGTTCAATGCGTTGCAAAGAAACAAACTCTGAGATGAGTTTTGAAGAGATCTATTGCTTCTGAGCAGATCCAAGGGCCCCTGCACTATATTTTCTTTTTCTAATAAATGACCTCATCTGTCATAGAGGTACAACAGGCAGAATTTTAAAGACATTTCCTGGAAAAAGCATTTTGTCTCGGCCAGCCATTTGGCCCAGCCTGGAATATAACAGATAACCATTTGTAACTATAGGTAATGGCTTAAGCTCTATTAGACAGCAAATGGAACAATTATCCAAGAACTCCTGCCACATGGATGCTATTTTCATAACTAACTAATAGCAATTGAACACATGTTAAATGTATAGTCTTGCCCTATCGTGGAACAAATGGACACTGAGTGCCAGGAGTAGAAAATAAGATTTGGAAAAAGCATGTAAAATGCCACGATGATGGTGTAACTAGCTAGTGTCTAAAATCTAGACTGGATGTCTAGATGCAGTTTCGATCATATTCTTGCAGTGATTCCTGGTGTACAATTACCTGCTCCCTCCATGGCTCTGGGTCATGGCCGGCTTTGGTGTCTCAGAACAATGCTTTAACAACATAAATTACTCGGGCCTGTGCTGGCAGCGGGCCAGGGGCCTGATCTGGCAGCAGCTTGAGTTACACTCCCTGGAAAGTCGCCTTGCGAATTCCTTTCTGTTTTGCATCTCAGGAAGCCCCAAGTGCGAAAAGTTGGGATTGCAGCTTAAAACAATGGGCCTGATTTAACCTCACACCACTCCTCCCGTCATTCTGGAATAAAAAGAAATTTGCAGTTAACATCCCTTATGATAAAGCTTCATGCATATTCAATCAAAGCAAAAAAGTCAAGCAACTTGTGAATGATTATAAAGACATTGTTACGCTGTGGCCTCTTCATAAAGACAGTGATAGCCTCTTCATGACAGTCTGCATTCTTCAAAATAGAATAGTCACCTCATTAAAAAAATGTGCAGTGCAAATTATTCATATTTTTGGGAATTGTACTTCCATCACATAACTAATGGAGATGACTACTGTATGCTTGACTTTGACTTTTTGGCTATCTTTATTCGCCGGTGACTTCTGCATTCCTTCAACTTTCCTCCTATCGTAACACAAAATAAATAAGCGAGTTTAAGCAGCCATCACGGCCCGTCTCCTTCAGAGTTCTCACTTCTCACCTCACACCTGTCCTTGTAACCAGCATCTGCTCTCTGAATGCTGCCACCATTTGCCTGGGCTGCAGCTGTGAATGCTCCCTCCCGTGCCAGCTGTCACCAGCAGACGCAGACTGATTGTGTTTCAACCCCGCCTCTGCCCAAAAGACGCCACTTCCATGACTCATTACTCTTTTCTGCATGGCAGCAAATGATGTTTTGACCCAATCTGTCTCCAGTTGTCAGATTTTACACAGTCAGGTTATGGTCCTGAGTATAGGCCCAATACTACACCGTAGCGATGGGGTTACCATTGTATATATAAACACATGCTGGAGTTTGCATATTCCCCCCATATTTGCATGCATTTCCTGTGGCTTCTCTGGTTTCTTCCTGTACTGCAAAGGCATCCAGTCATGCTAATTGGCACCATTACATGGGCCATAGTGTGTGATCGTGCCCTGCAACTGGTGTTCCATTCAGCAACTACTAAAGGTGAACTAAATTGGATTTTACAGAGTTTTAAATAGTTTGTATAAACTGATTACACAACATCTAGCAACTTTGCCAACTGAGAAATAGCTTTCAGTGGTTTAAATATACAAGAATAATTTAGACATATCTTTGTATTTCACTGTCACAATTAACGCCACCTTTTTACATGATACATAAGACATTATGTAAAATTTTAAATGGAATTGTCAGATCCTTTGTAATGTATCCCCTATAAGCAGGGTGTCTGTATATGGATTAAACACATTTCCTAACAACAGAACATGGAATTAACCCCGGCACTTCGTCCACCTATTTCATCTACATTCATTTATGCGCTTTCCTCTGCTTATACATTGGCTCTGTCCCTTAGATGTGCTTGTATTTTCCTGTCACACTGCCACGGTGCCCTTGTTTATAGACACAAAGCCCTGTCTGTTTGGAGTGCTTTTCTCAGGACAGGTATTTCCTGAGGGAAAAAGGACATTATAATAGCTGAGGAGTCTCATATTTCCCATATCTTGAGGCTTACCTCTCAGAACTGATACTAGGGGCTGAATGAAGTGTCTGTGTACCACTTTCAAGGGAAGGCTCAATGTTGTTATATTAAATATGGCTGCATATGGATGCAGGCTGAAGACTGTGCAAGCACATACATCTCCTAAATCTTGACACCATACGGGTGAACAGCTGCTGGTAGGTTAAAGTTACAGGTTGAAAAGGTCACGCAGTGATTTGTGGAGTGTAATGTACCATCAATTGAAGCCATGCTTTTTACTTCCAAAAGCTGCTGATCCTCCGCCACAACTTTTTTAGTCCAATGCTAAATGGAAAATGTAGCTTTTATCATTTCCACAAGTATTTAAAATATATTACGTTAAAATGGAACTCACTGAGGAAGAGCTGTAACATTTTGAAAAGCAGTGGTTTTATGCTCACGTGTACTAGATCAATTTTTACAGTAACAAAAAGTTGCAGAAGAATCTGGTGATATCCGAATTAGTTTTAAAATGAACGGAATCAAAGATTAATTTCCATTGTACAATCCAAGAAAGGATATGGAGCCTACAGCAAATCCAACTACAAATCCTTGATGGAATGTTTTGATTCTAGTTTTCTGATGGTGCTTAAGTCAGCAAGGTCAGCACTCTTAATATTTCCTGCCAACATGTTCAAAATAAAAACAAATGAAGATAGCTAATGATAAAGACAGCTGTTTGATTTAAGCACATGGAGTCATTTGTCCCAGCTATTTTCTATAATTAAGTCCAATTTTGTCCTTGGTAAAGAAACATATCAAAGTCTACTAAAATTCTTTTCCACTTACTCTATTATTCCTCTTATCTGCCTTTTTTACATGCCTGTGACTCTTTTTTCCCATGCTGTCTATGTCGTTTGCCTCCCTACTGAAGATCTTTTGAACTTCTTTGCTCTCCATATGATTCTGCATCAGGTTATTTAACACTTGTATTGATGCCTTGGCCAACAACATCTCCCCCTTTCATGTCATTCTCTTCATCTTGATCTTATCATTCCTCTGCCAAAAATCCTTCAGCCTTCATCCATCACCTGGCCAGAACTTGTAAGTGTACAATGTGTCATTCTGAATGTCCCTTAAGAGACTGTGTAGAAACTGCAGTCTTCTTGTCTTATTTAAACTGCAGTCATCTGAACCTCTAGCAGTCTCTGTTCTAAGCGAGACATCATATTTTGTAAAGTTATCCTCAGAGAGGACACAATCACTCATGTGTGCTGCTTTGAAATGGTGGAGTAACATACAGGCTTTTTTAAGGTAACAGTGTCTGTGAAATATGTCATTAACCTACCTTTACCATGTCTTCTGTGTCAAAAAATCACTATGAGCATGAGTATATTGGAACAATTTGCAGCCAAGAATGATTTCAGTCCCCTATACAGGTGTCACTTCCATAAAAAAAAAATGTCTGAGTCAACAATCTCTAAAACTGGTTTCCAAGGGTATATATGTCTGTACAATAATTTATTGTGCAATCTGAGAATCATCTTTGATTTTCATAAAGCACAGATAATAGTTGATAATATTTCTTATCAGAAGAACACATGGTTGTTGACCTTAATATCACAGGGTTGCCAGCTCTCACGCATCTGGCTTTCAGGCTTTCACAATATCACAAACATATCTAAGCATAGCGCCTAAGGTGTTAATATCTAAGGCTAGCGTCTCACAAATGAGGAGTTTTAGTTTAAGCTCTCACATTGCTGTTCAGAAGAGGAATTCTGAACTCATAACTGGGTATTAAGAGACCTATTTCAAAGGATTCAATGCTATTCCTCCAAATGCAAAGACAGATACAAGGTTCACCATGTGGTAGCCATCTTAATTTCAAAGCGTTGTGCTTTTTTTCTCTTTTTGACAGTCATACTTAGCTTTTGGATATCTGGTGTCCCTGAAAAGGGCTCTTCTGATAAGAGCATAATGAATGGTTTTTGACGGTTGAAAATCAGAGGATTTCGCCCCAGACATGCTTTGGCCTTCAAAGTGATAAGATCACCCAGTTCAAAATCCAGATGACAGCAGAGCAGGGATCACATTACTCAGATGTCACAATTTATCCACCCAGATCACCAACATCTATTCTTCTTTTAAACAATTACAAAGCCTGATCCATATTAAACCTCAGCATGAAGCAGCATCCCTCTGAGTTTGCCACAGGAATGTATAAAAATATGATAAGGATACATTTATCATGTGAACTGCACATCATGGCAAGAGATGCTTAAATAGTCATTCGGAATGCATTCTGCCACCAGCAAGAATACTGTAGCTTCTAACTATGCCTAGTCATTACTCGAGGATAACACATTTCCAGATGCTTTAGTTCACCCTGAGATTTTCTACAGGATATGAAATAAATTAAGGCCACATGCTAGAACAAAGAAACAACAATGGATTTCTATGGTTACAGCCTAGCAGGTTTAAATAAGAACTTTTTCCCTTAAAATAATATGATATGATTTTATTGCTCATATTACTATGGAAATACACAAAACCATGCAACTTTCTTGCAACAGAACATTTCTAAATTCAATGACAGAGGTTTAGAAAACATTTTTCTGTTCAATTGTTTCTGAAAGGGATCAAGATCATAAATTACAATATCCGGGTATCTAAGCTTCAAGCTCTGATAGTTCATTGTTAACACACTTTGACATTTATCTCCGACCAGGGCAAATGTGACATTAAACATGTCTCACAGCAGATCAGAAGAATGCTAAATTCATTCACGTGTCACCAGAGACAAAGTGGATTCTTCTTCCTGCTGTCTGTGCTATTGGAGAAAATACTTTAGCTGTCTGCTTCTTGATGGAATTCTGTACGATAAAGTACTGTTGAAAACATTTTTAACAGAACTGTAGGCCACTGTGAACTTGTGAAACGAGTCATCTCATCTATCCTACGTTAAATGACAGCGTTTCACCTTGGGCTAGTTAAGCGGTCTGCTGTAATTTTCTTGGGTTTCATGTTTGTTACGAGCAGTCTTGGGTGACAACGATGATTGTATAGCTGGTATGTCTCTATGCCACATAGATGCCAGAGTGTAGGAGAATCTGACCACTGGAATTCTCTAAAGGCGCGACATGATGGATTTCACAATGTCACAGCAGACAGACGGCAAAAACTGTGACACATTCAAAGGATGGTGCAATTCTTTCTTCCTGTGACACCTAAGTTAAAGTGGGGGGGTTCTTCTGTAAAGAAAACCAAATCAAGTGGAAAAAATGGGCATGAAAATGTATTGAGGGAAGAAACACAGGAGGTGGATATTAAGAACTACAAAGACACCAGAGATTTGCAATGTCAGACTTAAAATAATATAATTTAGATCTTTTTATTTATTATGTGAAGTATGCCATTAACCATTTCACTGTGTTTAAGAGGTCTGGGGTGCGTTTCTGGATAACGGTGGTTCTTAGCATCTTATGACTCGAAAGGTATACCTTACTAAATGGAGTTCACTTTTCTATGTGTTTCCCGAACAATCTCTTAGGAGGTTAATGAAGAGCTTCTTAAGAGTGACCTTCCTAAGCACCAGAACACCTGATTTGTTGATATCAATCACTTGAGAATCGAATATTCCCTCCATGCAATAGGTATACTTAACCAAGAAAGTTTTGGGGAAACATGTCAGTGCATGAAGGTACGATTTAAGGTAGAAATTACGAACAACATAGCATTAAGAAGGTTTTGGGAAACCTTTATCCATACTCAGAGACTTTTACAGAAATTTATATGACCAAGAAGAGTTACAGAACTCATGTTCCGGGAGTTTCTTGACTTTTAACCAAGAAAGTTAATTGATTAAAATGATGTGAAATTGTTGAAAAACATTTCCAGTTGCATAGTGTTGTAAAATACCATGTCATTGTTTTGGTTCGTAAAGTGATGCTTTAGAATGTGTTAGAAATTGCCAGACAAGACTTCTAATGACCATTTTCCCCAGTTTTTCATCATTGTGGTTACTTTGATGAATCTGGTTTATTTGAACCATGAAATAAAATAACGTAATTTTTGTGATTTTTCATCTGTGCGATTTAAGAGATAAACAGTTTTATTTTCATATCTGAACACTGCATGGAGGTTTTGAATGTGCAGAGACCTTCTCTTCACTCTGTCAGGAAGCCCAAAACCAACATTCCACATGAAGAATGCAAAGTATGGTACATGTATCCAAACAATCACCATGTTTTCATTAAGTGCTCAGCACAAGCGGGTATGGTTAGTAATGACATTCGACGAAGGGCTGTTAGGAGCGCTAAATACTCGCTAAGAAGCCTCTGAAGAGCCCTTTCACAGCCACATAGTGACCGCAAACCACTGGGAGCCTTGGAGCTGAACCTTGCTACTCAAAACTGTTTTCCTGTTGAATGCAATCCATTGACTACAAGAAGTACAATACTGCCTTTCGCTAACATGTTTTGTTTAGACTTAATTGAGCTTTTCCTTGTTTAATTTTAAACAAACATGAGAAACAAACAGTTTTGCAAAAGAGATGCTTTGAAAGCTGTTCATTCTTTATATAGCGCTTTATCCTTCTATTATTACTCACAGCTGAAAATGTTAACCTTAACTTTATTCTTAATGGTAAAATACAGCAAATATCTTTTTATTTATTTATTTTAATTTACATACACTGTAGTGTGTAAATTATAAGGTAGTCAAATAAAATGATTTAAGTCAAATATCTGGGTAGTAAGGGTATATTGGTTCTGGAAAAAAAAAAACAATTTAACATTATAATACAAGCAAATGAACACAATAAAGATAACAAGAATTTCTTCTCCAAAAAGTTACTGACATACGAAGAACACCACTTCCATTCTCAAATCTCACTTCAAGAACACCCCAACCATTCCGATTATTTGTTAAATTTCACTATCAGCTCTCTAATTTGCTAAATAAATTGATTACCTATTGCTTCTGTTGACATGGTATGCTAGTGGGTGAGTCAACAAATGATCATCCATGTAAGGATGTGCACAAACATTTGTGCACCTTTGAGGCCACTGCATAATTTGTCATGCTAGAGAGAAAAGTTAAAAAATATAGCCTCCACACATCATTCATGCCTCTGACATATGTCCAGCATGCAAACAATGCACGTCTACGTTGAATGAATGCTGAAAAAACTGGGGTGACTAATAGAAATTTAGAAATGGCTAAAATGGCACACTAGGACAGACATGAGATCATAGTTTTACCAACATAAAGATAATTTAAACACTGCCTAATGGTATATAGCTGAATATACACTATATTGCCAAAAGTATTGGGACACCCCTCCAAATCATTGAATTCAGATGTTCCAATCACCCTTAGGAGCTCAGTGAATTCAAGCATGGTGCTGTGATAGGATGCCACCTGTGCAATACGTCCATTCATGAAATTTCCTTGCTACTAAACATTCCGCAGTCAACTGCTATAATACTACTTACAAAAGTGGAAACAATTGGGAACTGCAGCAACTCAGCCACAAAGTGGTAGGCCACGCAAAGCACATGCACCACAGAGCAGGGACAGCACATGCCTAGGCACACAGTGTGCAGAAGTCGCCAACTTTCCACAGTGTCAATAGCTACAGACCTCCAAATTTAGTGTGGCCTTCATATTAGCTTAAAAACAGTGCACAGAGAGCTTCATGGAATGGTTTCCATGGCTGAGCATCTGCAACCAAGCCTTCGATCACCAAATGCAATGCAAAGCGTCAGATGCAGTGGTGTGAAGCACACTGCCACTGGACTCTAGAGCAGTGAAGATGTGTCCAATCAAGTGACAAATCACAGTCCTCCGTCTGGCAATTCGTTGGACAAGTCTGCGTTGGGCAGTTGCCAGGAGAACAGTACTTCCCTGACTGCATTGTGCCAAGTATAAAGTTTGGTGGAGGGGGGATTATGATGTGGGGTTGTTTTTCAGGGGTTGGACTTGGCTCCTTAGTTACAGTGAAAAGAACTCTTAATGCTTCAGCATACGAAGCCATTTAGGACAAGCTCCCAGCTTCCTTTCCCGTTCCAACAAAATATCGCATCACTGCACAAAGCAAGGTCTGTAAAGACATCGATGAGTGAGTTTGGTGTGGAGGAACTTGACTGGCCTGTACAGAGCCCTGACCTCAATACCTTTGGGATTTATTAGAGCTGCGAGCCAGGACTTCTTGTCCAACATCAGGGCCTGACCTCACAAATGCTCTCCTGGAAGAGTGGTGAAAAATTCCCATAAATACACTCCTAAACCTTGTGGAAAACCTTCCCAGAAGAGGTGAAGCTGATATAGCTGCAAAGGGTGGGCCAACTCAATAACGCCATATTAAAGCCTATGTATTGAGAATGTTGTATAAATCATGTTGTATAAAGGCAGGCGTCCCAATACTTTTTAAAAATATAGTGTGTGTATATACAGTTAGGTTCATATATATTTGGACACTGATTTTTATTCTACATGTTTACTGAAACATATTCAAATTACAGTTATATAATGAATATGGTTATAAAGTGCAGACTATCAGCTTTAACTTGAGGGTACCCACATCAAAACTGAAGGAAGGGCAGAGGTGGGTAGAGTACCCAAAATCTGTACTCAAGTAAAAGTAAAAGTACTTATGGAAATATTTACTCAAGTAAGA
>JAODKM010000108.1:12971817-12986476 GCA_026780845.1 Petrocephalus sullivani
AACATTCGGACAGTGTGTGAAATATGGTACTATAAGGTCAAAGTGCCCATAGTTACCAAATTACCATTAATAGGGTTTAAATAGGCATCATATTGACACTTACCGCTACATGTTTTTTCAGGTTGGAGCTGGAATTTTTGTGCGCAGCGATGTCGCTTTTTTTTGGTGCACACAGCCTGCGTCGCATTATGAAACTGTTCTTTCTCACATCTTGAAGTGAAAAAATAGAGTTGATTTGAGGCCGCGGGTGATCTGCCCCCGATAGCTCTCCAGCCATCATCTTTCTAAACGCGCGCTGAACTTAAGCGGTAGATGCGTAGCAGACTCTCGCGAAGCAGCCTATCCAACGTCTCGCGAGACTTCAGATCAAGTCACGAAAACGAATTATTTTATATATCTAATATTTATTACACTTTTGTCAGTAACGGAGGAATGCCATCAAATGTAGCTAAGTAAAAGTAAAGTTTTTTTCACTAAAAATGTACTTGAGTAAAAGTAAAAGTACCTATCTTTAAATATACTCTAAAAGTACTAGTTACCCAAAAATTTACTCAAGTAAATGTAACGAAGTAAATGTAATTTGTTACTACCGACCTCTGAGGAAGGGTTTAGTAATTACAGCTCATTAATATGTATAACCCTCTTTTTAAAGGGACCGAAAATAACTTGTCCAAAAATTGGACAATTGACTCAAAAGCTATTTCATGGGCAGGTGTGGGCAAATCTTTCATTATTTCATCAACAATGAAGCACGAACAATGAAAAGGTCTGGAGATGATTCCAGGTGCTTGCATTTAGAAGATTTTGTTGTGAACCCAAAACATGTGGTCAAAGGACCTCTCTATACAGGCATCCTTAGGCTGCAAAAACAGAAAAAAAACCATCAGAGAAATTGCAATAATATTAGGAGTAGCAAAATCTAGAGTTTGGTACATTATGAGAAAAAAGAATGCACTGGTGACCACAGCAACACAATAAGGTCTGGACATCCACGGAAGACAACAGTGGTGGATGATCATTTCCATGGTGAGCATGGAAAACCCCTTCACAACATCCAGCCAAGTGAAGAACACTCTCCAAGAGGTAGGCATATTAATATCCAAGTCTTCTATATAGAGAAGAATGGAACAGCACCATGGAACAGCATTCTTTTGACAGATGAAACAGAATTGCAAGAAAAAAAATGAGAAGAAGACATTGAACAGCTCATGATCCAAAACATACTACATCATCTGTAAAACACGGTGGAGGCAGTGTGATGGCTTGGGCATGCATGGCTGCCAATGGTTTATGCTACTGTTTATGGAAGATGTGGCAGAGGACAGAAGCAGTTGGATGAATTCTGAGGTGTACAGAGATATACTTTCTGCTTGATGATTGGACGGCACTTCACAATACAGGTGGACAATGACCCAAAACATACAGCGAAAGCAACCCAGGAGTTTATTGATGCAAAGAAATATATTATATTATATATTTATATTGATTTGTCCAATTACACTTAAGCCCCTGAATTGAGGGGATTGAGGGGATAAAAATTACTGCAGTCCCTAACATTTTTGTACAATATTTTTGTTCAACCCATTAAATTAGAGGCAAAAGTCTGCACTTCAACTGCATGTCATTTGGTTAATTTAAAATCCATTGTGGTAATGTACAGAACCAAAATTATGAAAACTGTGTCACTGTCCACATATGTATGGACCTAACAACTTATTTATTTGTTTATTACATTCACATCTTATTCTGAGTCTGGTCTGTTTCATCTGGAAAGTGTGTCAGTGTGAGTATGTCAGTATCGGCATGAGTATGTGAGACCCCCTGGCCTGGGATGTCTGCTAGGCCAGGCATCATACAAATGACCCCCCACAGGCGTGATCTCAGGTTACTGACAACTAATGGGTCTCTATTGATTCAATTAAAACAATCTGTTTTTCTGCATATGCCCATACTTTGTACAGGTGTTTTTTTACTTACATAATGATTATTGAATAACTAACAACTAATTAGTGACAGGCTTATACCAGCCAGTAGTGTTAATTTTAAAGATTCAATAGAAGATAAACTAATTTGGTTGCATGAAAAATTGAGATTTTTTTCCAGACAGGAGTTAGTGAGTGTTTTGGTTACAAGAAATTATATAATATCAAGAATACAGAGTGAAAATTCAATAGATTTAAGAAACATAGGGTTCTTTTAGGGGTAAAAATCCATTATTGTACCCTAATTTAAGAAGTAATGCAAAATATATGATGTAGAATTTGAAAACAATTACTTTAAATTGTTTAAAGTTTATAATTTAAATGAGGTTTAATGTGTTCATTGCATACATCCAAATCTCACAAAAGAAGGTGGCTATGATATGGTATGATGTGTTATGGTAACATGGCAAGCAGGTACAATGGGAGTTATGTCAACTGGGGAATCACATTTAGTTATTAGCTATTGAACAAAGTACAGTTTCTACATCAGAAATTTGTCTAATAGCTAATAACTAAATGTGCTCAAATGTGAAAATTAGCTAAATATTAATATGTACGACCTTAACATTACCTGTATGTACTGTATATCCATTTTTGGTGAATGAGGGTGAGCCTGGATCCTGTGCCCATGTCCTGATGATTGTGAATTCGAAACCTGCGGCTGACAGAATAATAGTATTGCCCTTGGGCCCCTGAGCAAGGCCGTTAAAACCATGTGTTTGAGGGCCAATGGTTGCTTGCTGACCCTAGTCTCTAACGCCAAGGTTTGCTCACTTGCACAGAAGTGTATCCTGTCTGAAGTATTTTTTGTTTTTCCTATTAGGGGCATAATATGTATGTCACAATATGCAATATGTTCTTGATGTACAAAAACAAACAAACCTTATATAAGAGAAAATTCTATTTGTTCTTGTTGTATAATATGTAGATTTAGAATGAAAAATATATCTTGCAAAGTATGTTTCATTGTATTTTTTGTATAAAATATTTTCCTGGAGCTGAAGAAGTTAAATTTTAGTTTGGTTTATTAGTTTTCTTTCAGGCATCAGTCTCTCTCTCTTTTTTTTTTTTTTTGTTTCCGTTGTTTCCCCAAGATCATAGTTAGATTTTTTTGACAGGGTGGGGGGTGAGGGGATAAGCAGAGCCTCTTTCCACTTCACAACTTGCCGGCAGATATGTTTGCCAGTGGAAAACCTAACCTTTGGTTTTCAACTGGCTATTGTCCAGCATAGGCTTACACGTGGTCTTTTCCCATGTAAAAGAAAACATATCCTTAAAACGTCTGCTTTTTTTCATTTATTTCTGAACTTCTGGTCTAGGAATACGATATATGTGATAGCTATGATAAAGCTGCTAGAGTGAGTATAAATATAAATGTAAAGGACATATTAAAGTATTTCTGAAACATAAAGCAGCTTCGGATACTGTTCATTATATGCTAGCCAATGATTGTTCAATCATATATGTCATTCCTAACAGCAGCCAAAACCATATGTAATTAAAAATATACCGTACAAAGAATAATCCTTCTTATTGTTGGTATAAAGTAATTATTACTGATGTTTCACCATTCATTAATTATTATGGATCTTATTACATAGCATTTACAGTTTTGCTATCTAGATTTTAATCATGAATGAAATGTTTTGGACTGAACTTTACTTCAGTTTTTTACCCTAATTCATAAAAAGTGAAATTCATTAAAAGTGTCCATGCAGAGCTTCCTGAAACTAATCCATTTTCCAGGGAATTGCATGGATTAATTCACAAGAACATAATTTATGTGGCTTGATTGTGCAGCAATGCTCGCATGAACTTCCTGGCTTTAATAATTCAGATTCCTCCTTCAGCTCTAGCTTGGCCTTGTTTTAAATCTCCAATCCCATGGGCTTCTCTGGGTTGGACTGAGGAAATGGGCTGCAGGTGTGTTGCCTCTGCAAAACTGACCCCACTGCCACACATGAAAGACAAAGAATGCTACATACCTCCACTAATAGAATTGTGTAGCCTAATATAAAAACAATACACACACACATTAACGAAACATGGAAAGAAAAACCTGTCTCCAAATGTATTAACGTCAGTTTCCTTCACCTTTCCATAGTTCAATTAGAGACTACGCATGACATCAAGCGTGCCCTTAACACACAGAAACTGACTTTTGCTATAAGCAGCTTGAACTGATTACATTTCCTGAATGAATTAAAACTTTTAATATCAAAACGTAGTTTTGTTAATCTCATATTTTAACTTTCAGTTTGATTATAGTTCAAAATCACAACAATATTCACGATCTGCTGTATGTGAGCTATATCTAGTAAACAAAAGACGTTGGCTCAATGGTCATAAAAACCCATGTGGCAGAGGAGGAGAGGGGGGTTTAAAGATTCTGAGAAACCGTTACTTCTGACCGCAGCAGTGTCAGAAAAGCAACCATAATGCCGGTTTTGCCCATCCTCAGCTGACATTGAGTGCATTGTTTTCTATAGAGGCTTGATGGCTGGCCTAAAGGTAAATTCCGAAGAGCGGAGAAGGACTGGAGACACAAGGCCCTTTGTGCCCTTTCCACTTTTCCCCACTGTATCTGCAGGCCTTTTTCGAGGACTGAGAAGGGCATTCATGTGTGAACTTGTACCAGATCATTTTACCCCACTCGCCAGGCCTTAAGTCACAACAGCAGGAGAGTACATATACCCATAAAGATTCAAGATGCAAATACCACAATTATGCTACTTATCAGCTTTTTATAATTAAATTCAAATTTCACAGTGTTAAAAATTTTAATTCCATCATGGCTAATATTCAATTTCACCCAACTTCTATCTATGTTACAGAATACCACAAAACTATTAATTATTTTAACAACTTCTAACTCATTTACTTCATTTTCAGTACCTGATTGAAAACCGCATGTCCACTGCATGACGTCCAAAAAATGAATGTCATTGATCAAAACATGGATACAGAAATTCACTTCCTTCATATAATTTGTATTAACTGTGTATGTATATTTGGAAACGTGTAGTAGCAAATCACGGAATATACACGGTAATACTGAAATGCCAGCTATTTGTGTAGCTTTGAGCTAACACTTGAAATGCACATTTAACAGGTGTGGAAGTGACTGGAGGCGGAACCCATACATAATTTACCACCAAAATCTGAAAAAGCCTCTGGGAGGAAACAATTAGCTCTCTATGGTTAAAGGCCTAGGTCTCCAAAGCACCTATCAGACATGTCAAAAATTTCTCTTGATACTTAGAGTTTAGCTTACCATTTGTGGTGGACTCAGATCAACACACAGTCTTATTTTCTTTTTGCTGTCCAGCTAAAAGTCTTCACTTGAGCCTTAGGACTGACCTTATCATTCAGGAATAGTCATATAAGAAGTTTACTTGTAGTGTTCTGGCAGACATGATGAAGGGTGAAGAGAAAGTTGAGTAAAAGAAACAGCACCAGAGAAATTGCCATCAAGTGTATGGAAATACAATCAAGGTTGTGTTTTCATTAAGGTGTGATGTGAGTTATAAAAGCCACAAAAACCAGATATGCAATATGTTGACTTCTGTTAATATGTTAAAAGAACAGTTATATAAAAAATATACTGTTTTGTCATGAAGATTTCAAGTATTTTATCATATCATATATATATATATATATATGTAAAGTTATAACACCGCCCCCAAGCACCGCTCCCCATGCACTGAATTAGCTGCCCACTGCAAAGCCTAAATGTCACGTATGAGTTAAATGCAGAAGACACATATCATTGTTGTGTGTCAACAATGACAATTAATCACTTTCACCTAAACTTATATTCTCATTCACATTTTTTCCATTAACTTACCAGTAGGTTAACCTACTAGTTCTTCTATGGATTATGAATAACTTTCGCATTAATGGAAAAATTGATGATTCTTTTTGCAAAAAGAAATTTCTCAGGAATTCTCTTAAATAACGCATAAGTCTCCTAAGAAATCCATCTCAAGTTCCACCCTTGTCTGAATAATAATTACATACTGCCAAATGTTCAATGAATCCCTGCTAGGTATACAGCTCTGTTACTGAATCCAAAATAGAACATTAGTAAATTTGATCCATTAACAGTCTCAGTGTCTCAATCCATAATTAACGGAGAAAAAAAAAAGTGTATCATAGGCCTACATTGAGAAATGTTATGTGTATGTTGTGTGTTGTCTTATACTATTCCGAGGCATATGAACATGTTCAGTATGGTTTTACAACAGAAAGAAAAGAGAGAGCATTGGCCATAGCTGGGTTAAAATGAGCCCAAGTGGGAGGAAATAATATGAATAAATGACCAGAGAACTATTATACACTCATTAAACTTGTTCAACCATGATTCAGCTTTACTGGACAGTAAAATTAGATTTTTAGGTAAACCAGTAAAATATTTAAAAACTGTATGTGAATGTCAGACAGTATGTGTGAGTTGAAGAATACAATCCTAGTTCCTTTGCTGTGAATATTATTCATATGAGAGCTGTACGATCTGTATGTACACTGCTAATTGGGAGAGGTTAATTTCACATAATGATCCATTTCAAAACTATGAATGTAAACAAAAGATCAATAATTCTGGTATCGAATAAAATGCAAAATGGAACCTACTTCACAGGAAATATAATTGTTAGAAATAAACTCAACATTTAACACTAACCCTCAACACACTGATCTACAAAGACATAGCCTGCATGAAAACTATCCATCCATCCATCCATTCATCCATCCATCCCTTTTCAATACCTGCTTGACAATCTTAAAAATTGTTGTAGAAATTTTCACTAAGTCGATGTTTAAGAGGGGAACAGACACTCATCACATTCAGTGCATCTCGTGTTCTGCTCCCCGAACATCCCCTTCCGGAAATTCACTATGGTTTCATATGGTTTTTTGGGTTTTTGATATGGGGTTTTTTTACAGTAACCATGGTTTTACTATGGTACCTCATGGCAATTATGATTACTAAGCTCCTACCCATAGTATTACCTTGGTTTACTTATAGCACTTCATGGTAACTGCAGTGAAACAATGATAAAACCATAGTCATAAACTCATGGTTACCCAAAAAACCTTAGTAAACCATGGTTCATTTTCATAAGGGTCAAGTGTACAAACTTTTTATAGAGTGTTACAGTGCTTCGCGACAGTTGCTATTTTGAGCACACAATTAGACAAAACAAGAGACCAATTCTGATATGCATTATGCATTATTTTCTTAGAATGTGGTGCTTCTCTAATTATTGCTTTATCCAACTCTGCAGGGTCAGGTCTGTACCTGGACCCAGTCATTTTGCAAAAATAGCTTGTTCATACAGTTTCTTTGGAAATACATCATGTGCTTACTGTAAGCAGATTATTTAGCAGAAGCCTTATCAATTATTGTATCCAGAAATCACATTATACTCACATAGATTCATTTTTCTACAGCATTCTAAAAATAGAAGTGGAGCACCAATGTAGCAGCAATGTAGGTGTGACAGGCAAATATTGCATATAAATATTTCACTAAGGAAAAATATTGAAAGACACCAGGTGCACCGCCTTTAACCCAACAGATCATCTTTCAGAAACTGTCAAAGTTTTATTTAAAGTCACAGAACTTTCCAGTGTTTTAAATATGGAATGGAAAGATTTCAACCTTCCACCAGATATATGAATTTAAAAATTCTTATGCAGCCAAACTGCCCCAATGTTAAAGTAGGAAGTGATTGCCTGTTAGAATTTAATTCTTTTACAACAAAATTTCTAACTTCATCTTTCCATTTTGACGCCCCGCCCCATACGTCCCACCCACTTTTAAACGTGCGCAAACGCACCAACTGTTTGGACCAATGAGACGCGACTAAACGTAGAGTCGAGGTCCAAGTAAGAAGAGAGTCAGGAGTGAATACCGCAGACAGTGGGTAGCTGGGGAGAGCCGTGTTTGTCAGTGAGCCTGCTTTTCCACGCGAGCTCTCCGAAGGATGAGCCATGTTTCCATAAGATCGTGCGCTGAATGCATTTCTTAAACCTGTAAACACAGAAGGAAGTTATTGGCCTTTTCCCCGTAAAAGAGAGAATAAGAAGAGGATTGTTGGCTTTTCATTAACAAGCCACGACGCCAGTGATGCTGCATACGGACTATTGGTCGTTTTAAAGGAATGCGCGGAGGAACTGGAATGCTTCATCCAAAGATAAGGAGTCCCCAAGGAATTATCAGCAGATTCTTGATATAGAACTAATCATCCTTCTTGGGCTTTTTAAACTGATGCCGACGTAGTTATGTAAGTACACTGAAGCTGTGCATAGTTCGAGTTCGATTCGCTAGAAATTGCTACTTGAACTGAGCAAATTATAGACAAATTAGGATTTTCTACTTCTGTGCCATGATGCTGTAGGACTTTAACGGCTAAAGTTGGATTTCTTGTTCTTCGGTGCACACCAATTAACTCCTTATGTTTACAGTCGACGTGAGTTGTACTTGATACTTGTGTTTTCTGAAATGGCAAGTTCTGCCAGCTTGATACACTGTTCCCAAAGACTGTTTTGGCCCGCCTGGTGCTTCTTGGTGATCTCTGCTTACTTATCCAGCGCATCCCCTTCTCACGGCCGCCGGCTGATATGCTGGCAGGCGATCGCGAAATGCCAGCAGGAGTCGGACTGCCACTTCGCCTACGAGCAGTATCGGCACGCCTGCGTGTCAGTGATCAGCGGCGGCAGAAAGAATTGCCCCAGCCACTGCATCTCGTCCCTTGTCCAGCTCAACCTGACAAAAAACGGACCCTCCCTGGAGGACTGTGACTGCGCCTCCGATGTCATCTGCAAAGACATGAAGCGTGCGATCGAGCCCTGCCTGCCCAAGACCAGCAGCATGGGATGCACCGACGCCCGGCGGCAATGCGAAAGGGACCCCGAGTGCAACAAGGCGATGTCTGATTATTTGTTCCATTGTGGGAAACTTTTCAGTGGCTTGAGGTGCACGGACGCCTGCCGCCATGTGATTGAAAATATGCGCAGTATACCCAAAGCGGAACTTTTGGATACGTGCGTCTGTGACGGCGCGGAAAGGACTATCTGCGAGTATATTAAAATCAGCATGAAAACCCTCTGCTTCGAAACACGGGTCGAATATACCGGCAGCGGTTTCTCTAACGATGATACCGAAGAGGGCGATTTGCCGGAGGATCCAGTGGAAGAGGAAAGTTCAGGTAGTTTTGTAAGAGCCCACTGTGTTTTGACTATAGTGGCATCCATTTTAGGTCTGCTGTCTCATCTTTAAACACCGAGTAAAACAAAAATCTTCCAGGACTTTTTGACTGATAAATGGCCCTTATGAATTGTCGCAGTCGAAAGTACAGAATGAGACTCCAAAGAATACGGATTTAGCTCACAATACACGTATCTTGAATCTGAATTTGCGATGAATGGTGTGCTTTTTAATTCGGATTCCCTATGCAATATGCACAGTTAAGATACTTGCACTGCTGGAGATCGTCCATTTCTGATCCCGTAGCTTTCAGTGTTTTAAATTGAATAATCGTAACCACGTCAAGTGAAGTCTGCACCCACCAGATTGCTTTCAGTATAACTGTCATTCAAAGAATGCTTAAATTAGCTATTTTTAACTTTTTAAATAATTATACATGCAGTTTCCTTTGTTTATTTCATCAGCACCGAGAAACAATGAAAGCTGTGCACTACCAAACACACAAGTGTCTAAAACTATTTTTTTAATGTTGCTTTAAGTGTCAGCAGCTTAATGATGATATATCTCTTTAAAGCTGGAGTTAGGTAATTTACTTGTGGATCTACATAGCTGAAATGTTAAGAATGCATGCAGCTGAAAGTAATTTATTTACCCGTGTTGAAATCCCATTTCACTCAGTGCTCAGTCAAGACTATATTCCAGTTATAAAGGAGATGCTTGTGGTATGAAATTGTTTAAATTGTACATTGTATAATATAGATATATTTTGATTGTGCTATGCTAAGATGATTTATTCACTGCCCAGAAGTGTCAACATCCACTGTATGACCATAATAATTTTGTATTTGTACAGAAGGTTATAAAAAGAGACTCCTTAAATAAGTATCTGGCTGGTCAATTTTTTTTAGTAATAAACATATTTTATTTTTATGTAACATTGTAAGATCATGTTTTGTAAAGGCATAGTAGTTATCCCTGACAGGAATATATATGTGTGTGTGTGTGTGTGTTTGTGTGTGTGAGAGAGAGAGAGACTGAAGTACACTGGACCTGTAAATATAAAATGTTTGCTGATTTATTAGGATTAAGTATTTTCACAAAGAAAGAAAAACATGCTTTCCCCTCAGTGGATTCTTACTCAGAACTTGCCAAGGAAAAAAGTCAAGTACATTATTTACTGTTGTGTTTTTAGTATTCAATAATGCAGTCAGACATCTACAGATGAGCTGGGATTTGAAGAAAACAAACACTGCTGTTTTTGTGTGAAGGTCTGTTGAAACAACTTTGTTTTGTTAATTGTAACAGCATTTGATTGAGTGATAACCCCAATTTCCTTATGCTTTTAAAGGGATAATACCAACCAATGCATTTGTACAGGAACCCAATTTAGGAGAACGATTTTCCCTAGAAAACCATATAAACAAATGGGGGTTTGAAGTGCAGGTGGACTGTATAAACCAAGTCAAAAACTCGATTTGTTTTATAGCCTATAATAAATCAGTTGGTTGTGGCTTTTCATTGTGTACACAAGGATATTTTTTGCAACCTTACACATGCACTGGCATCTTATTCAGCTCGTTTAAGTTTAAATAAAGGGTTTACGCAACAGCTTATTTAAGTTGCTTGTCAATTTGAACACGTCTGCAATCAATCTGTACACTTCTTAATGTGTTGCTGAAGTGCCAAACCACATGGTTTTACAGGCCTCTAATTGTTACATATACATTTAGATTTACGTATGATACCTGAGAGGTTGGAGAATGGCACACTGGCTCACTGGTTAGTGCTACTGCCTGGCCACTTGCTAATGCTGTTGGCAGGTTCAGGTTTGCTGTCAACACCTTTAGCATGAGTTCATGCAATCTTGCTATTCTTTAAGTATCTTCTTGAGAGAATGGTTTGCCCAAACAGTCTAAAGGAATGCTGTATTTATGAATTTTTATAGTAAATAGGCAGGTGCACTGACGTTAGTTCTTGAATGTACCATTTTACACAGGAGATGTAGACAAATATGATACCAACTTTTTAACCAGCTATGGGTGTCATATGGCTAAGGAACTATTTTTTATTTATTGACGGTTTCAGGAAAAAACATGAATAAACTAGTACTGTAAATGTATATATTGTATATGTGCAAGTACAATATAACACAGAAAGTTTAAAAAACACATATTGAATTAAAATGTATGGATATACGGATGAAATATGCACAAACTACCATCAGGTAATGTACAAAACAGAATTGTCATATCAGATTCAGAACACTTTTATCCTAGAAGAAATTGCTTGAAATTACAGACTATACAGTATACAACTACACAAAAACAAAAATAGAGAGTACACAGCACCACGTACAAGTTCTATATAGAAGTATAATTAATGTGATATTAACTATTATAACTGTCCTATTAATTTTATGAAGTATAATTAAAAATGAATTGAAATTTTATATTACTGCTAAAAGTGATAAATGAAATATTGTATTATTACTACTACAGTATAAATTGAATACTAACTAGCATATTTAAAGGCAGGAGCTGCAAAAGATTTAATGAATGTTATTGGGTAAAGGAATGCCACTTCTGGAGTGTAATTCTTAAGAATGGAGAGCTATGGATTATGGCACTACTACACTTGTTTGCTAGTTTACCCTCTGAGGGGAGCTGCTGGGAGCATCTGATGCCTCTTATATGCCTTTGTGTAATTGCACTGCAGTTCTGCATGGTCATAGAGGGAATCCTTTTGTTTTTAGTTAAGCCGCTAACCCTTTCCTTTTCTACACTGATGTCCTTCTTTAAGGATCTGAGTGCCACATTCATGGGAACATACATTCAGTATTGCAAATGAATTAGTGAGGTTACATTCATGTGAGGGGGTTTTCAGTGTGCTTTACAGATTAAGGTAAAAAACACCTCAGGAATTCATCACAAATTTGTAATAATTATGCAGCATTATTTATAATACTATGTTTACCTCTGAATAGTATTCCTTCAGTCTACAAGATATGCATTATGCTCATTAAGTTCTACATGAATGTCAGAAACCATACATTGATAGGTGGGTCCTATATAAAAATGCCAAAAACTTCAATATGTAGTGCATTAGCAGTCATAAATGGTGCATGGTATAGAAGGTCATTATAAATGTATTGTGAAGGGCCTGTCATGCGGGGGTTTATGAGAAATATATACAGTCAAAGCGAGATATTTCAAGTGGTTTTAAGGCACGGTATGGTACTCCAAGTTTAAGAACGTACCAGCCTTATTACTTCATAAATATCTTAGATTTTTTAAAAACTGGCCCCTGACTCGGCATACTACTGATGTTTTCAATTAACTTCTGGCAGAAAATCGCGTTTTTGTTTGTTAAAATATAGAAAATCTGCAGGGAAGTTCTCTGCTGGAGGTGAACTTAATTAAAACAAACACGTTGTACGGGAAATACTGCACCCTCTCTGAAACAAATGTATTTCATAAAAGTTCATAACTGTTATGGGAGCATAAAGTGAATTACCATTTAAAGTTGGGTTAAAAAAGAATGCTACTCATTGACTTATATAAGCTTTAACACGAATATTTGGGGTTTGAAAACAGCCGCATATTCCTCACACTCAGCTGTGCATATGTATGTCTGCATTGCGACAAATCAAATTAGGTAACGATATCAAGTTTCAGCCAGTTATGCAGCAAAAGGTTTTGTCTAGGCATTTCAGATCAAGTATCTTGTTCAAGCATACAAATGCTTATCTCCGCTTGGAACCCTGACCTGTAGTAGTTCCTTCAAGTCTAGTTTCCATACATTTGTAACATTTGTATTCCAAACATTAGTATGTGAGAAGAGTGAAGAAAAAAGTATATTGAGTATTTTATCCTGTTAGCTGTATGTAAACTGTTTGGCAGAAGTGGATCTACCCCAAAGACTTCTCTTAATTATAGGATATCTTGTATACGATACACTGTGCCTTCACAACTCATTACATTTACTCTTGAAAATAATTTAACAGGTGGACATAAACATGACAGAAGTTTGTTTGTACAAGGTTACAATTCTACAAGGTCTTCTACCTTTGTTACACCCTAGCTGAATGAATTCATCAGATTCTGTTTTTTTTCTATCCAATAGACATGGAAAGGTAATACTGATTTAGTTTTTTTTTCTGCCTTCCTTCGGAAGTCAGGCATGATACATGGGAGTGCTTGATGGCATTTTCGCACTCTCCTTTTTCTCCATGTTTGGAATCACCATTATTCATTGAATTGACAATAATGAGAATAATCAAATTATCCCTCATTTTTTTCTCTTTGGGTCTAAGCCTTGGCGCTTCCAAATCCAAATATTTCTTTGAGATCCAAGCTGCCACTTTGATTTCATCACATCAAGCTCCTGTGGAGATCACAGCCCTTTGAAATAAAAAAATGTTCCTAATCCAGTTACAACAGCTGGGATCCAGAGCCTAGAGCCTGAGAAGAACCACAGGATTAAATTGCTCTCAAAGAAACCCCTTAACTGGTATCCCAGCTCAGTGGAAGTCTTACAGTGTAGATTGTAAAATTCCACTATCAGAGCTCATTCTGCACCAATGCTTCACATTTCAAAGAATTTACTAAGAAACTAATCCATGCAAATTTGTATGTGTAGATATTATGTAAAAGAAAGCAAAATACAACTAAAAATCAGCTTAATTTTCTAAGCACTTATCCTGGTCAGGATCACAGGGGTAAAATTTAATTGACATACAGAAAATGAATTGCTTGTATTAAAAATAATACTCATTTGAATTAAAAATAAAATGCTTATATTGAAGAAAAAAGATATATATATATCATTATATCTATGCTAGATATAATGATACTATCATTTCAACCCAATAATTCCGAAACTTCTGTTTTAGAGAAATTTACAAATTGACAAACAAATACAGCTGCCTTTGTTAGTGAGAGTGTGACGGATTAAGTACCACTCTTACCCTTCTCTCCCCACTTTTCAGGCTTCCTTGTTTCACTCCTCCTCCCTTTCACTCCTTCAGTGTTGGTCAGAAGAAAAGTCTGATTAGTGTGTACTCTCAAAAATTCACAAGAAGTGAACATACAGGGTTCCCAACTTTGGTCAGCTGGGTAGCATGAGATTTTCAATTCAAGACAAGTCTGCACACACATGCGCATGCAAGAGTTTTATTACCACGTCTGTAGGGTTTGCAAAGTACCCAAATTCTTTTGATTAAGCTAATTTTAAGTTTACAATTGAATAATATACACTGACCGGCCACTTTATTAGGCACACCTGTCCAACTGCTCGTTGACGCAAATTACTGATCAGTCAATCACATGGTGGCAACTCAATGCATTTAGGCATGTTGACATTGTCAAGATGAACCGCTGCAGTTCAAACCAAGCTTCAGAATGGGGAAGAAAGGTGATTTAAGTGACTTTGAATGTGGCATGGTTGTTGGTGCCAGACGGGCTGGTCT
>JAODKM010000108.1:13075792-13092678 GCA_026780845.1 Petrocephalus sullivani
ACAAACTGGGACACCGACTGCGCCAGGGTCAGCGATCGCAATAGGCCCATCTTAAAATTTCTCCAGGAATTTTTTTTGTTTCTAGTTGCATGTTATAATCCGTGCTGGTGCGCGTTTCCCAAAAGCATAATTATTAACTACATTAGCTACTTGCATAGTTAAATTCATACAACTGAATGAGTCCAACTACGTTAGTTGCTAACAGGAGCTTTTGGGAAACGCACCCCAGTTTGGCATATAATCCTTAATATTTTCCTCTGTACTAATTTACTTCGCATGTAGTATTATATAGAACGCATAATGTTCTTGAGTGAAAGTTAATATTGTGGGTCTAATTTGTGGCTTTCTAATGATGTGCTAGCACATATTTTGGAAATGTTTTACTAGCTAAAATGTTGGGTGAGTTTTATTACCTTTATTTTTAGTACAATTATTGTTGTTAAGGTGGGACAAAAGT
The DNA here is from genome assembly GCA_026780845.1 of Petrocephalus sullivani. Taxonomy (NCBI): domain Eukaryota; kingdom Metazoa; phylum Chordata; class Actinopteri; order Osteoglossiformes; family Mormyridae; genus Petrocephalus; species Petrocephalus sullivani. Next base: position 13,076,250 of record JAODKM010000108.1, read on the forward strand.
TTTCACAGGCTGTTATATTACTGACTTTCCATGTATGATTAATGCTGTTGACATTCATTCACATTGTTCTCTCCATCTGCTAACAGAATGATGCGTAGATCGAGGATCACTGTGCGGCCCAATGTACGGCCAGGCGGCAGAGGTCAGGCCGCATTGCAGGACAGCCATTCTCTCCAGGCCAGTACGAGCAGCTCTGTGGGTACTGCTCAAAACATAGCTGAGTTGTCAAACCAGTCATCAGAAGTGACAAAGGATATAGAGGCCCCGGCTGCTGAAGCAGAAAATAATGGCTCTCTCATTCCAAATAACGCTGACAATTCACATCCAGAAAAAGCTTCCTGTAGTGTGTAAGTAGTGATTTATATTGGTGATATAAATAAGCTGCTGTAATAGTTCACAATGAATGTGTTAATGGTGTGTTTTTAATGCAGGGTTGGATTAGACCAGAATGGAGAGGACAATAACCTTCCAGTATCTTCGCTGGCAAGAAGAAAACGCTTTTCTGCCATGCCTAATTTGACCAAGACCCGGGTAACTCCCGCTGTAACTTGCACATCTGCTAGGGGCCCCAGATCTTCTGCTGTGAAGAGTGGAGCAGTTTCCCTTGCTGAGGCCGCAGCCACCAGCACTGAGGACCCACTGCGGCTGAAAGGCAGTGCCACCCAAGGCTTCCGATCCCCAAGTCGGCAGAGAACTTGCAGTGAAGGAACACAGCACAAAATTCAGTTTGGAGCTTTGTCTTCGACCACTCAAGATCCTGTTACTTCTCCTCAAGGAAAGAAATCTAAAGTCAAATCTCTTTCACGTCAGTGTAGTCAGATGTCTGACTGCCAAAAATCTCTAAACGAGGCAGTTCCTGTTGATGGCAAGCCCCTTGCCCCCGAATGCTGTATGGTTAACACCAAACCTTCACAAGGCAGCGTGTCTCTAGTGAAGGCTGTCTCTCCTGTGACTGCCTTAACCACCAGGACCCAGAGTACTCCTTCAGATCGTGAGAGGATCATTAAGGCCCAAAAGCTGAGAGAACTTTTAAAACGGGAACGGATAAAAGAGCGGGTCAGTATCACTATAGAATGACTCTCATAGCACTTGTTTCCATGTATCTAATTTATTATGAAAATAACATAGTTATGACAGTTACCCATTCATATTCGTGACTGTTAGGGGCGGCAGATCTTCATACTTGTGGAAACTTGCGAATCATACTTGGCCACCCCTAACCTCAACCCATAAGTCTGCAAGCCTGAAGAATAACTTATAAAGTCTATTTCTTATCACTTGCTAAAGTTGAACTGTACTGTACACTTTGCATATCAAATTCCTTTGTCATTTCTTATCTAATCCTTTTTGTATACAACCCATTTCCAAAAAAGTTGGGACGCTCTGTAAATGAATGATTTACAAGTCATATAAATTCATAATTAACTGAAAATGGAACAAAGACAACATATCAAATGTTCAAACTGAGAAATTATATTGCTTTTTTGGCAAATATTTTGGAGATTGACCGTATTGGTTTTTCAGGGCTGATATTGCTATCAATTATTACTAGTTAATGGGACTGATAGCCAGTATGCACTTGGCTTTATGTGCTTTCTTTGCATCCATCTGCAATGAGAATTTGTAAATACTATTTACAGATACTTAAGTATTCGGAACGCAGTTGTGGCAAGAATAAGAAAAAAAACATCTAATAAAACTTTTATGCCTGTACTGGACAAATGAAATTAGTCCATACTCAGCTGCAACTCCTCTCTCCTCTTCACACGCTGTGCTCGTGTGAGAGTGTGGTGTGAGTGATAGCAAGGTTCTAGCATTGATTGGCTATTACTCGTGTGACAGCCAATCAGAGATTGTTGTGGGCGAGACATTAAATTAAGAAGCAGAAGAGATGGCAGCGGAGCCACAGTAGCACACCTTGTAATTACTTAATATCGGTGAGAGTTAAAATAAAACCCAGATACCAATAATTGGCAAAATGCCTAATATCGGCCCCCAATAATCAGCCAGGCCGATAATCTGTCGACCCCTAAAATATATGTTGAATTTGATGCCAGCAACACATTTAAAAAAAGTTGGGATGGTGGCATGTTTACGACTGTGTTGCATCACCGCTTCTTTTAACAACACTCTGAATGGTTGGGAATTGAGGAGACAATTTGCTGGAGTTTTGAAATGATGTTTCGTGATATAGGATTTCAACTTCTCAACAGTTTGGTGTCTTTTTTTGTCATATTTTTCATTTCACGATGCCCCAAATGTTTTCACTGGGTAATAGGTCTGGACTGCAAGCAGGCCTGTCTGACACCCGGACATATGTACTATAGAGCCATGCTGTTGTAATATGCGCTGTTTGTCATTGTCTTACTGAAATATACAAGGCCTTCTCTAAAAATGAAATTGTCTGTATGGCGGCATATTTTGCTCCAAAACCTGCGTATATCTTTTAGCATTAATGGTGCCTTCCCAGATGTGCAAGCTACCAAAGCCATGGGCATTAATGCACCCTTATACCATCATAGATGCTGCCTTTTGGACTGTCCGCTGAGAACAAACTGGATGGTCCCTCTCCTGTATTGCCTGGGGGTTGCAGTGTCCATGATTCCCAAAAAGAATCTGAAATTTTGATTTGTCAGACCACAATCGATCTAAAATTTTCTCAGTTTGAACATTTGATGTGTTGTCTTTGTTCTGTTTTCAGTTAAATGTGGTTTCATTTGGTTTGCAAATCATTGCATTTTATTTTTATTGACATCTTACACAGTGTCCCAGTGTTTTTGGTAATGGGGTAGTAATATACAAACCATCTAAATTATGCCCTTGTACCTACAAATGTTCTACCGTACGCTCTGGGAGCACTACGTTTTGGACTCATTATTAAATATGCTAAATTAACAGCATTGAAAAGTTAGAAAATGACTGAGAGAAATGCACTAACAATTATATAACAGAACATTTATATATATGTATGTGTGTATGTATATATTTTTTTGATCCATTTTCATTATGTTCATATATTATTGGGGAGCTCATCTGTGAGCTCCCCAAGCCCCCAAAATATTCCCATTTAATTGTTCTTGGTCAACTTGCGAATAAGCATACCCACAAATGTCAAATTTGTGAATCTGGAGGGGTGACTGTATTTGTAAAACTGTTTAGCAGGTAATTACAAAACTTTTGTGATCAGTTGTTGGCATAAGTTGGATCAAGGCCAGTACAGTATTTCAAACCGAATCAAGATGCGTATTGATAATACATCCATATTTATTAATGCATGCATTCACTTTATATGCCATACTGTTACTACGAAATATTTGGTATAAAAGTTTAGTGCTTCAAAGCAATGTCTTTTTTTTCCTAGAAGCACAGGAAAGGAAAATCCCGCATCTTTGAATGCAGTAGTCCACAGGATCACAGCAAGATGACAATGGCAGACCTTATTTACTATTTGCCGGAGACCAACCCGATGAAGTAATAACTTGAAATGAAAGCACTATTTTTTCTATTCAAAATTTCTTTTCCTCAGCTGAAGTGCTGTAATTTATACTTATCCTGTTGAGTGGACATAAATATATGTGTAATAATTTATGAACAGATCATACCTGGTGGAAGATCCGAAGCAGAATGAGAAAGAGGCCTCATGGACAGCAACCAAAGAGTAAAATCCCCCGTTTCCTCGCATGTTTTTAGAGGACCAGTGTATTTGAGCCAAGATTGTGTATTTGTGTTGCTGAAAAAAATGTTGCGCAGATTTACTTTTATTTTATGAATGTTTTTTAAGGGTTTCCGAAGAGCTGGAGGAAGCAGAGGAAGTGGATGATGTGCAGAACGGTGATGAAGAGCAGGAAGAGCAGCTGGTGGTGCCCCGGGTGAAAGTAGCAGAAGACGGCACTTTGATTATTGACGAGGAAAGGTACTACAGATAACTTTGGTGTCACGCATACATCAGAATAATATGAATATTGCAACCTTCCCGGGAACCCTATTTAAAATGTATGTGTTTTAGGGTAAATTAAATGCCAATGTATTTTCAATACAAATCATTTGTGTTTCAGTTTAACTGTTGAAGTCTTGAGGGCTAAAGGACCGAATACGATGGAGGAGAAGGATCCCATTTTTGAACGTGGTTCTTCAACAACCTACTCGAGTTTCCGAAAAACCAGTTACACTAAGCCCTGGTCTAATAAAGGTAGGAGGGCACTGTTCCTCTTATTATTAACAGTTCCAAACATGGTTTTATGAGTAGCTTTTACCTTCTTGGAAAATGGTGTGAATACTGTGAAATGTATTACTGTAAATTACAGTTAAAATGCATATTATATATGTATGTGCATCTCTCTTTATCTTGTCCCTGCAGAAACAGATATGTTCTTCTTGGCCATCAGTATGGTGGGGACAGACTTCTCCATGATTGGCCAGCTATTCCCTCACCGTGGCAGGTCAGAAATCAAGGTATGCAATCAAAGTGCTGAAATCGGTTACACCTTGTATTGTATAATTCCCCCTCTTTTTTTACCTGCTTCGCCTTTGACAATAAGCAGAGCATGGACATTGTAATATATACATCGTTATGATCAACTTTTAATGTATTCCATCCGTCCATTTTTTTGTCGTCACAATATCACCCATAAAATTTTCAATTCAATTTATTTTTATATCGTCCTTGAACAACAGAATCGCACCAAGACGCTATACGTGGGTGTGTTGTGATACATTACAACACCATTAAGAGAGAATAATACAAAACAGGGAAAAGGAAAGACGAAGAAATTAAAGCTATAAAACCAGATGACAAAAGAGGAGAGGAACAAAAACTCCCAAGTAGGGAGAAAAAATAACCTCTGGGGGTCCAAGGTCAACTGGCTGGGAATGCTAATATTATTGAAAAAATTAAAGATTGGGCTTGCTTGCTAAAAGCAAGGTGTAAGCTGTGATCAAGGTCAAAGCCAAAGTCCATCAATGAGGCAGTTCTCCATGCTGGCCTGTGTAGGGTGGCAAATTAAAGGCTGCACCCATGATGCTACAGTTCGTAAGTCACATCCACAATGTCGCCCCTCAGTCGGACTGAGCCAGGATTCCAGTTCGCGCTGGGCAGCATCTGGGCATGTGATGGAATGATTTAGACGAAGGGACTGCTTTATAGTTTTGGAAGATAGTATTTGTGACTTTAGGGATGATAGCAAGGACCATTCATTTTGATTCCTCCTCAATGTTTAAAGATATGATTATACATCTCTAGATTAGATTTGAATTGACATATTATAAGTCAATTTGTACAATATTTAAGTAGTGACCAGTATTTACTACCACTTATAACACAGTTTAGTATAACATAGTATTCAGTATTAACATAATAGTCAAAGCATGATAGTAGTTTTGGTTCTTGATTTCAGGTATTACCAAAAATTGTGATTAAATGTTATGCCTGGCTAAGGCTGTTTCTCACCTTGTAAGCATTTTTGTTGCCCTGTCCCTCCTGTTGCAGAACAAATTTAAGAAAGAAGAAAGAACAAATTCTTGGAGGATTGATAAGGCATTCAGTAAGTGTCCTTCTTCCCACTTCTCTAACCTATGATGAATGTTGAATAGCATTATTAAACCCATGTCCTGCTCCGCTACACTGCCTGTCTGTCCTGCAGGAGAAAAGCGTCATTTAGATCTGAGTTTTTTCAGCTCCCTCCTTGAGAGGATCCTTGCTGAGGAGCAGAAAAAGCAGGAAAAGACTAAAGCTAAAGCTTCTGTAGAGAAACAAGCTTCAAGAAAACCAGGGGGCAAGCAAAAAGGTGATGACAGACTGTCTGGCTTTACCAGTGTTTTTAGTTTTGATATTTTTCAAAGTCCTCTTTGTAATATGTTTAACACTGGAATCTGGATACTTTTTTGACCTTCCAGTCTGTTTACCCCCAGATAAAACCAAAGCCAGGACAAAAGGCAGTACCAGCCAGACTGCAGAAGAAGAGATTGATAGTATGGTGGTAGAGGGAGACTTGGAGACGGCGGAGAAGGAGAATGAAGACTGCTCCAACTTTGAGACTGTGGAAGAAACTACTGTGTCCCAGAGAGCAGCCAAAAAAAAGAAGAAAGGGATCACAGAACAATTATCCCTGGAAAAAGTGACTGATGAAATAAATTCCAGTACCAAAGGTATGGCAGTGCAGTCTCTTTTAATGAATGGCCACTGACTCGGTCAAGAATGACCACCATTGGCTTGGTTACACATTGTGCTAACTGTTCTCTCAGCAGGTGAAGCTATTGACAGTGATGTGATTACTGAAGTGTCAGCTGATGGAGATGTGCAAAGGTAGGAGCTAGTTTAAACGCTACCCCAGCCTTTTGTTTGCAGGAGTCTTCTCTTTGATTGAATTCTGATACTGAGTAATATTTTTTAAAAAATTTATGCATTTGAATATTGCTGCTTTGTCACTCAGTTAAAAACTTCTTAATGTATGTTTTCAAGGAATAAATAAATGCAGTTTAAATTATCCCTAACTGATATAATTTTGGCCCAGGGTTGGAATGAAAAGCAGTCAATCCCTAGCCCACTAAGAAAAGAATAAAAGACTGTTCAGATAATGCACTTTGATACTTGTTATTGTTTCTCCTACACCATTGGTGGCTGGCTCCAGACCTAAAGACTGCTTTGAATAGCTAGTTTGAAAATGAGTCACCCCACCTGGTCTTTTAGGGTGGAAATCAGTTGCTAACAGGGCCTGCAGATGGGAGTCTGTGTTCTGAAACTGCAAGAAACGTGTTTTACTAAAAACAGGCCTGAGACACCAGACAGTTCTGCAGAGAGACAGAGGAGACCTGTAATTAAGCCAGCCCAGATCCCGAGAGGGCGCTTTCAGAAGCCTGTCCCAAATCTTGGATGGCGACGGAGCAAGATGATCTCAGAGCCAAAGGATAAGGCCAGTGGTGATAATACAAAAACGTGTGAGGAAGACAAGGAGTGCAGTGAGCCTGAGGTTTGGAGCACACTGTATACAAATATTTCTCAGTTTATGTAGTGGTTGAAAGTCAGTAGTATTTATGTGTTTTACAAGATTTCGACTTCTAAGAACTTTGTATAGTTCTTAACTAATTATAATAAAGCAGAGGGATACCTATAATTCTGTATGCATGTTTCCTAATAGCAATGTCTGTGTATGCATATAATTGAACATGTAACAACTCTGGGACTGGGGTTCGAATCCTGCCCGGTTCCGTGTGTGGAGTTTGCATGTTCTCCCCGTGCTGTTGTGGGGTTTCCTCCGGGTGCTCTGGTTTCCCCCCACAGTCCAAAGACGTGCTGAGGCTGATTGGCGTTGCTATATTGCCCGTAGGTGTGCCTGTGTGAGTGACTGGTGTGTGAGTGTGCCGTGCGATGGGCTGGCCCCCCATCCTGGGTTGTTCTTGCCTTGTGCCCATAGCTTCCGGGATAGGCTCCGGACCCCCCGCGACCCTTTTTGGTTGGAAAATGGATGGATGGATACTTTGAAGATCTTTCTTATTCCGAATGCATGTCTTCACTTTGATTTGAACTGTTCTTATCAGAGTAGTAATGTTGAAATTTAGGGCTAACTCTGAAGGCAAAATTGATGATATTTGAACGTTATGCTGTCCGTAAGACTGAGAATGTAGCCTCAGCTGGGACGAGGCAGAGGAAGGCAAAGTGGCCAGCCCAGGTCCTGGCCTCTGATGACGAGGAGCAAGCGAGCGAGGCTGAGGAGGTGCCAGATGCCACAGCCATGCATGAGCACATGCTGAACAGACCCACCCGGTAGGGGGCCACTCACTTTCCCTTATGCCATGCATCTGCATGTTAATTCACTCATCCACATTTTAACTTCAGCATTCTTTCCTTTTATTTTTTAAAAATATCTTATAATATGGGGGTGTTATGTGGCTCAGCATGCTGGGATGCTGTGCCTGTGATCGGAAGGTTAAGGGTTCATACCCCTTTGCTGTAGAGTGATTTCACTACTGGGTCCCTGAGCAAGGCTGTTAACCTTTAATTGCTCCTGGCTGACCCTGCTTACTGAGTCTATGGGCTGGTTTCCCGGTCAGGGATTAAGCCTAGTCCTGGAATAAACATGGAGAATCTCCTTACAAAATTCCAGTTTAATCCAGGACTAGGCTTAATCCTTGTTTGGGAAACTGGCCCAATATGTTTGGAATGCTGAAGTGGAACAGTGCAATGGATAGATTGGAATGTTGAAGTGGAACAGTGCGGTGGGTAGATTGTAACATGCTGGACGATGATAGGCCAGGGAGAATCCCCAAGATGTCCCTGGCCCTGCAGCAGACTGGGGATGAGGATTCACCTGAAGAGCCTTCACCTGCCTCCGAGACTCAGGGAAAGGCGTCCCCCCAGCATCGGTGCCGGAAGCCAGCTGGGTCCAGTCAGAGAAAGGCCAAGCCTAACGTGGACAGCACGCCACAGAGGTCTGGGAGGTCCAAGCTGGTAACATTGCGGGCACCCCTGCCAGAGGGGCCCATTGAGGACAAGCCAAGTCAGGCCCGGCCCGAGGAGGTATATAGCTATCCCACAAATCCCGAGGAGCAGAACCAAGCGCCAGCTTTCGTGCCTCTCGGCCTGCGTTCCCCAGAGCCTGTCAGGCTGGAGGTGGAGGAGACCATGGAGGAGGTTAGAACTGTATATCATTAGGAGGTTTTTACAATCAAAGGAAAATGTTTGAGTTCTAAAGTAGGGGTAGTGTGTGGGTTAGCGCTGTGACGGAAGGTTGCCTGTTGTCGGTAGAGTGACTTCACTGTGCTCCAGGGACACTGTTTGACCCTGCTCTCTGATCCTTGCTGGCATTGCTTTGAATAAAAGTGTCTGATAAAGCATTTGATAAATAAGCATTTTACATATTCTATTTTTAATGTGCATTAGTGTAGCTTGGTAAACTAAACATGTTGCATTTGGTTGGTCATATAACAAAACTGCAATGAATGATGATGCCGGGCATTTATGTTATGCACTGATTGCTCTTTCTTCATCTGTTTATGTTAGAAAATGGCCACCAAGATGACTTTTCTCAACCTTGTTTACATGGCTGCTTTTTCCCTTGTTACATTGACACAGCTTGAGATTTTAGTCAACGTTCCTGATTCCCTGAGTACAATAGAGCCTGAGAATACCCTCTGCCCTTCACTGGAGTTCCGAGGGCCACAGGCACAAGTTCCGGTGCCACCCGAGCCTCAGCTGGGCCATCCCGCTGTAAGGAATCCAGCATGATCCGCTACTACTGACATCGCTTTGGCATTTCTTTTTTGACACATAGATTCTGATATCCTGTGCTTTTGTTTTGTTTATAGGGTGTGATGGACTGTTTGTCTCCAGACCATGTAGAGGGTATGTTGAAGTGAACACTTACCTTCATGCCTGATTAATAATAATAGTAATAGTAGTAATAATAATAATAATAATAGGCGCTATATAAATAAAACATTTTCTCATGCGCAAGGAGACTTTACAATGCAAACAATAATACATAAGGAAAGAAAAAAAAAAGCAATGCACATACAGCCTCCCCAAAACAATGACCCTGACAATGTTATGTACCGGAAGCTATGTTATAGCATTCACAGAATAAATGAGCTTTCAATTGATGTTTGAAAATGTTAATAGACTGCATCTCTCGCAGACTGTGAGAAAGTATATTCCAGAGTTTAGGTACTGTCACACAGAAAGCCCTGCCACCCATAGAGGATAAACTGAATTTAGGAACAGTAAGATGGTTGGTACTTGACTTGGTTATCTTAATGCGCGGGCTGGTGTGTAAGGTGCAAGAAGGTCAGCCAGATAGTGAGGGGCAAGTCCATGGAGAGCTTTGTAGGTAATTAGTAAAATTTTATATTTGATTCTATAAGTGACAGGCAACCAATCATGAAGAACAAGAGTGATGTGGGTGGATTTTCTGTTAGTAAACGGGCAGCACATACTATAGTCTGTTGAGAAGTTTGGATGAAAGGCCAGAGAGCAATGTATTACAATAGTCAAGGCGGGTAGTGATGAATGGAGGTGGGTGATGTTGTGGAGCTGAAAGAATGCAGTCTGTACCAGAGAGCTAATATGTGACTAAAAGCTGAGTAACTGATCAAAAATGATGCCCAAATTCTGGACTGTACATGATGGTTCTAGTAACAATCCATTTACTTTGATCTGTAACTTGGGCAGAGTGGACAGAAATAATCTAGTACCAACCAGAAGAATCTCAGTTTTATCAGAGTTAAGCTGCAAAAAGTTCTGAGTCATCCAATGTTTGATTTCACTGAGGTAGTCAGTAAGTGAAGATGGTGGCATGGATGTAATTGTGTGAGCGCTTACATATAACTGAGTGTCATCAGCATAGCAATGGAAACTGAAACCATAGTGATATATGATTTGACCTTATGTAAGCATATATATGGTGAAGAGAGCTGGGCCTTGAACTGATCCCTGGGGGCCACCCTGAGTGAGAGAAGCAGTAACAGATTTGTGGAAACTAAATACTGTCAGTCACTGGAGGTATGATGCAAATCAAGTAAGAGCAGCACCAGTAATACCAATGTCAGAAAGGTGGGAGAGAAGGATTTTATGGTTGACAGTGTCAAATGCAGAGCTTAAGTCCAGGAGGAGGAGAATGCTGGCCTTTCCAGAACCTGCAGCCATGAGGAGATCATTTGTGACCTTAATTAAAGTGGTTTTAATTACACATGTAAGGGGACATTTCAGAAGCAGGTTAATCTGAAGATTTTTTTTCTCCACTTTTACAGTCTCAGAATCTGAAGAGAGCTGCAATGAGGCAGCAAGGACCCTGTTGACGATAAGAAATCCTGAGCTCCTGTCCCTACCCCCGTTCATGACTGTCTCAGGTGAGAGAGTATCTTGCCCATCGTCTGCAGGCCCGGCCACAGAAGAACTGCTGGAGGGCAGGAGATGGTATCCGATCTTATGTGAAGGAATCCAACTTCTAAAGGCATGACCTGATCATGGTCATGGGAGGCCTGGAGCATACTTGAGGGAGCGTTGAGCTGTCTTCACACTGAACTGGATGCAGGTTAGATTAAGTAATATAAAATGTATTAATTGTGGTAATTTTTTTATTGTATTCCTACTAAAGCAGAAGATGAGCCATCTCTTGAACCCATTGAAAAGGAAGCCAAGACTGGAACACAGACTGCCTATGAGCAAGAAGAACAAATGCATTGGAGCCCAGAGACAACATCTATGGTGGCCCACGATCTCCAGACCCCTGGCTCTCCGGGCGTTGGGCCATGCGGGCCTCTGGGTTTGGACACGGCTCAGAACTCTCAGCTCACCCTTCCTGAGAAGGAAGAGCCTCACCCTGGAAAATGTCTACAGAATAGGTAGGGGGAGCCCAGAAGGAAGGACAGGAACCTTAATGTGGTGCTGCGCAGGTACTCTAAAGTGGGTGTTTTCGGTTTCAGTGCTTGCTGTGCAGACAGTGCTGAGACCCAGCTGGACCCCATTCGCAGTGCCTTGCCTGCCAAAAAGAGCTGCTTCAAGAAACCGAAACCCAACCTGGCGCTGGCATCCCGACCTGCCTCAGCATGGCAAACCCGCAGCGCGGTTCCAGCTAGCTCAGGTGAGTACTTGGCAGAGGTATAATCAGCCAGCCAGTCATCTTTTTTGTTTTTACATAATTTTACAACATTACTTTTGAGCATTGCATTTGACTTTTGGTGCAGCACTCATAGTGCTTAACAATTTTTTTTGTATATTTTATAGCAAAAGTAGAAGAGACTCAATCAGAAAGTAATGAATTGGAGATGGTTATCAATGATGGTGCTTCAGAAGAAAGCAAAACTGAAGGAATGGGGGTGGGAAACCCAAGAAAGAATGAAACATCAGTGTAAGACATTTAAGAATGATCTAACAGTAAGAAGTGCAACTGTGCTCAGAACTTTCTGCTTGGCGCTTTTGGCCGTTTCTAAGTGCTTGTTTCTTCATGTCTGTGTATGTATGCATCTGTATGTTTAGTCCTGAAATGTCTCAAGAGGCGGCGGTGAGCTCTGAGCCAGTAGTTCAGACTGGACCTCAGAGCCGGAGAAGTCGGTTCCCAAAACCCAAACCGAATCTTGGACGTGCTGTTCGGAACCTGCGGCCAACAACACATACCCCTGCAACATCAGGCACAGGTGGGAGCGCATGCACGTGTCGGGTAGGGCGTGCTGGCAGTGTGCGTTTTCTTTTATTGGGCTCTACCACAATGTTTTGGGGCAGGTTGAAGATTTTTTTTTTTCCCCCCTGCTTCATACATTTTCCCATCCTTCATCATCAAACAAATTTGGTGCTGCCTATTGTCATATGGTCAACTGGACATTTATGTATTTGTTTTGCACTGTAAAAGTTCCAGAAAATACATAATTTTCAAGCAAGGTATAAACCTATCTGCATATGTGCAGAAACAATAAATGCAATAAATCTTTCAAGAAGAATTACTTGAATCTTCCTGTAGCTAAAAACATTACAGAACTAATACAAAATGCATTGTATTCTCCAGTAAGAAGAGGTGCACTGTAGAACCATTTATATTTAAAAACCTACCAATTTTACTGAGTTTTATACTTCTGGAAAAGTTGTCCTTGTTAGATATTTCGGTAAGGGTGTCCATGAAAAATCTGCACCACTTTTCAGCCAACAATGGGAGGCCATCTGAGGAGACTCCAGCGAATGCAGAAAAGACAGATGTGGAAGCCAGAACGTACGTGGTGATTTTGTTACTTAAATGCATGGTTTTGAACTCAGGCTCCGGTGCTAATGTTAATTTACTGGTAGCTGCACTGGTAGCATTCGTGTAATATCCTTTCATGCTCTGGTTGCGTAGCGTCCCAATAGCTCAGACTCCAGCCAAACAACATGAAGCTGCCAGAAATTCCAAGATCCTTGGACTGGGTGAGGCTTCTGTTGTAGAAGGGGAGGAGCCATCTCACATGCCAGTGGACCTTGACTCTGCCGAGGTAAACTGAAGGAGAAGGCGAGTTACAGCTGGGCCTCAGCCTAGTTTCACTCATACCTAGAGGTTCCTTGACTGTTGCTTACTTGTAATATACTAATCTGCTTTGCTTTTACGTCACTTTGCACAAAAGCACATGCTTAATAAATTAATGTTAATGCAACTTCATTGCATGTGCTTGAATACTTACAGATGTTTTTGGGGCTGGTCATAGCCTGATAGATTCTGGGAGTCATTAATATTGCTGTACATTTTTGGCGGACACCTAGTAGTCATTGATGTGTGGGATTGCATTGTTGTACTGTTGAGCAGGATACTGCACAAACATCATTCTGGGACTGCAGCGTTTTTTCTTTCTTTAATATCAATTGCCTTGTGTCCAATTATGAATGTGATGAAGGCAATAACAACAACAGAGATGCCACATGACTTGAAGTTCAGCTGCCATATGCTAATGTGTTCTCTCTGCCGGCTCTGTTCTAAGCTACATTATAAACTGTATAGTCAAGCACTTTCAGCGTTGTTCTCTTGCATTTCATATGACATTTTGAGTTTTTTGTATGTGTGTAAACATGCAGTGTGGCTCACTGGTTTGTCTGTTCCCATTTAGGAACAAGCTATGCATTTGCACACTGGAGACAGCTTCACATTTGTTAACATGAGTGACTCTGCTGAAGGTACTTGCTCCCAAGAATCAGTTCTGAGCCATGATTGCATAGCAACCTTGAAAGCACTGCCTGTGGCAAATATTAGTATTGGGTTGTCTTGCAGGAGTCTCGGGGGATGCTGACTTCACCCACAGTGAGCCCACTATTCTCCTGACCCTGTTTGAAATCCCTGCAACCTCTGTCAGCGAGTACGAGACAGACTCTGCCCCAGTAGGTGCAGTCACTGCTGAGCTGCTCTCTCCGCTGGTGTTTATAGATGCACAGTCTGACCCTCAAAGGTACGGGAATTCCTGGAAAGGCAGCTACCATGCAGTATTGTAATAAAAAAATTATATAAGAATGTGGTGATTGCAGACTGAAAGCATAAAAAAAGAGCCTTGAGATTATGCATAAACAATTTTGGTTAAAGTTCCTCATTAAATAAGCAACAATAACAATATAATAATGTAGGATTTTGTTATGCATTAGAACAATATATTAATTATAGGTCTCACATACTATATCAGGGTTTCCCAATCCAGTCCTTGGGGACCCCCAGACAGTCCATGTGTTTGGGAGGGAGCAAAGCATGGACCATCTGTGGGTCCCTGAGGACCGGCCTGGGAAACCTGCTGTGCATGACTACCCAGTCTTACAGCTCCAGGTTCGTCGCTGTTTCTCACCTACTTAGTACATTGTGTAGGAGGTTGTACTGGTCTTCATTTGCCCTTTAACACAGCTGCTCTTGTCTAGTGGTGAGGCTATGGCTGATGCACAGGTGCCAGGGGCTTGCAGCCGGCTGTCTCACTTCATGGTCAGCGAGCCTTTGGTTCCCATGCTGGAGGAGCATGAAGAAATAAGGCACTGTAGTGCTGTACATGAAGAGCATTCATCTTCTGCGATTCTCACAGTAAGTGCCTGTGCCCTCAGACCCCCACGATGTTTGGAAAAGTTTGTACTATATTAATACCACTTCTTTAGTTCTAAATGTGAATAATATATTCCAATGTGTTTTTTTTTTTCTTTAGGAGTCCAGAAATCTAGACAAGACATACGGTAAGACTTCAATTAATTGAATTTAATTTCAGTGTAACTGAAAACCATGTTATATTTATTGTAGTTTATTGTTTGGTTCATAAATTATTATAAAACAGCTTTATTTGTAGACAGGAGTTTAAGGAGTTTAATTTAGATTTTAAAGTAGAAGGAGGGACACCCAGCATGAAGCATTGGTCTTGGAAAATGTAGGGGGCATGTTCCCTGAATGTTTGTGGGCAGATCACATCTCACACATCCCGTTTACGAAGGTTTGTTGTGGTAATGTTATTCCCATTAGATGCGAGTTAAAATGCTGCATTGTTACTTTGTGCAGAAGATGGGGAGAATGTCAGTGTTTCTTTGGTGCCACTGGAGCAGTTTGTTGAGGCTCCAGATAGGGGCACTCCTGAGCAGAAGGATGATGATGCTCCCCTTCCGAAAAAGAGGAAAATGCCCATCAGGGCCAAACAAGGTAGGAGGGGAAACGAGGGCAAATGTTACACTCAGGCCTTACCTCATGTAAACAATTTAATGTAAAACAATTTCATTTAAAGAAATGCAGTATCTGAGATGGATGGTAAATGCTGAACCGTGGATTTGTGGATGTTTGTCGATTTTTTAGGAAGACCCAAAGTAAAACCTGGTCCTTTGACAATGGCATCAGCAGAGCCCACTAAAGATGTCCGTAAGGAATCTGAGATGCCTGCTCAAATCCCAGCCTTGCCCAAGGAAGATGACCTCTCAGTGCCCAATGCTGGAGCCCAGCACAAGCCCCAAGAGGCACTCAGTGGTCCTCTGCTGCCAGACCTGGAAGCACCTCTTGGCTGCAGTGATGAGAGGGAACCTCAGCATCATGTGTCAACACTGACCTTGGATAAGCCACTTGTTAGGTGAATTTGGAGTTTGATGTGTCTTCCACAAAATGATGGTCTTAAATTAACTGTTTTGCCATCTTAAAACATTTCAGTTACACGTACCAAAAGACGAATTTCATAATTTATTTCGTTGACCTGCAATGTGCTGTTGTTTCTTACATTGATGATGCTATATTTTACCTGGCTGTGTCCTGTGCAGTAGAACCCTGCATTGGGACTGGGATCCCGCGGGACCCAACGGAAATCTCACGGGAGTGGGCGGTTTTAAGATTGCCGCAGGCAGGAGCGGGCGGCTAAAAATTAGACAGCGGGTCCCAAGATTTTCAGCAGGATGGAGAATGTAACTGATGTTTGAGGATTAGCTCGCACACGTAATCAGTGTCCGTGCGTGTAAATCCAATCAGCCTTGGCCTCGCCATTCATGGATGAGCGACCGATCTTTATATATATATATTAGGGTGACCAGATAATCCGGACGTTTTGAGCTACTTCAGGTTTTACAAGCTACTTTAAACCTGAAAGGCTCCTGCATTTGGCTAAGTAGTTCAGTTCTTCTTGTGCTTTGACTGGTTTGTTTCCTTGATTGAAAGACTCCTCCAGCAGTTTCGCGTTAACATCCAGGTCCTTTTGATTGAAATGGTAGTTTGCAAATCCTGTCCTAGCTCAAAGTGTCCAGGATGACATGGATTACCTGGTCACCCTAATATATAAAAATATTATTATGCGGAAACAATAAAGGATCTTGCCTATCGCGCAAGACCCTATCGATTTAGAAATTTTCTTATTATTATTTTGTAGAAGCCAATGAGAGACTTCTCGATCACGTTTTCTAGATTCGATACATATATGCTTTTCAAGCAGCGCAATCATCCAGCTAAACTAATCCGTTCCTGAAGTGCGTTCAAGGAACCGACTTAACCGGATG
>JAODKM010000108.1:13099770-13110922 GCA_026780845.1 Petrocephalus sullivani
GAAATGCAAACAATAAAATTTTGTGTTTATATACAGTAAACAGGGCGCGTGTGTGTGATCAGGAAGACTCATTTCAGCACTGATTCTGAACAAGCCAAATATGTGTTAAACATCTATAGGGGCTGAGCCCCCCTGAAATGAAAATCCTAGAAACTCCCCTGGTGTCAATCAACTTCTGGGCCAAATACTAACCGATGGCAACTCATTCTTGCATAATCGATACTTGAATGGCCTCAGGATGCTAAACTGTTGGCATGACGAAGGACTGATGGTAGCGTTCACATTTACATCTCTGGACAATAATTTTTCCAGATGCCCCAAACAACTGGAACGTGGCTTCATCAGAGAAAATGACTTTACCCCCAGTCCTCAGCAGTCCAATCCCTGTACTTTCTGCAGAATATCAGTCTGTCCTTGAGATTTTTCTTGGAAAGAAGTGGCTTCTTGACACCAGGTCATCTTCCAGTGAACAATTGAACCCCAACTGAACAAGGGACTTTGCAATTAATTGCAATTGATCTGATCACTCGTCATAACATTCTGAAGTATATCCAAATTGGCATTATGAAAACTTAAGCAATAAACTTTGAGATAACCAATATTTGTGTCAATCTCAAATCCTTTGGCCATGACTGTTCATGCTTGCCCTGGCCCACAAAGGATGACGACTTTCATCATCATCATCATCATCATCTGTCTGCTCATCTGATGAGCCTGTCCCTTCCTCAGAACTTTCTATTACTTCCTCTGTATGTTCAAACTCATCTTCTTCCTTTTCTTCATCTGACAAATCTACATCTGAATCTCCCTCAAGTATTCTGTAAAATTTTGATTTGCTTCTGTTCTGTGTCCTACAACAAAGTGGTAATTTGAAAGACATCAAAATAATCCTGGTGTCCATTACACAGGACATTAATGAATAGCTTAGTAATTCAACATCAAAATAATTAAATTGCTTTCACACCTTACTAAATATTACAATAAAAAAGACAACAGGTACAACTTTTAAAACGTACTATTTCCCCTTCCATAAAATGTGCTTGCTGATATGGCAGCCATTTTGCCAGAAAGAAAAAAAGTAGTTTTAAAAACCCCACCCCCACACATGTGGTATCATTGGAAAGCCCAGGATGTCCTCTTTAGTGTACAACAGGAATAAGTTTCCTTAAATCAGTGAAAAGCTATGTGCAAAAACACTACAATGGACATAAATGAATGGGTGGGGTCTCAGGAGGCTATATATATATATATATATATATATATATATGTGTGTGTGTGCGTGTCTGTGTGTGTATTAACTGCACTGTACAGTGTTCATTTCTTCACAAATGGAGTGGAAATCCATGAATGCCTGAGGGGCCAAGGCATGGACATGGGTTGGGAGCCTAGGCTGCGGTTTTATCAGGGGAATCAGGACTTCTACACTCACCCCTATTTATGTGAAATATGCCACCCCTTATCAGTGTGCTCAGGCTTGTAAATATTACCAGGAGTCACTGGTGCAATGCGTTAACAGGCTTCTTTAGCGGTGAGTCACAAAATATATGTTGCACCCTTAAGCACTACATTTTATCAAATGAGCAGCTGTTAAAATTTCTTGTCTACTAGGGATTACTGAAAAACAACAAATCAGCATAAATCATGGCACTGGTAGTGTAGCGCTATTTCATCGTGGCGCACACTGTACTTTAAAGAAGCCGTTCTACTTTTCGTTTTAAATATAGTTAGATTTTTTATTGGACATATTCTGGTAAATTACCATAGTTAAGTCCACTTCAAGTACTGCCTCTGAAATGAAGATCTAGCTATGTTATGTAACTGGTGACTAATGAGAAGTCCAGTAATATTTATATTGTGTAATGGTTGCTGTGTTTTATAAGACCATATTGATTGGATATTTCATTTGTATGATTCAATATAATATAATAGTAATTGTTATAGCGAACCCAGCGACCCTGTTAGGATAAGCGAGTTGGAAAATGGATGGATGGATGGATGGATGTTATAGCAAAATAATAACCACAGCAAATGTTGTAATGAAAATAAAGTAGGAACAAAAAAAATCAAAAAGTACAATATTGGGAAAGAAAGATCAAGACGGAGGAGAATATGAAGTCTCCTGCAGCACGGTGACAAACACTGGATGTGTGATGCACAAAAATGTGTAAAATAATACTCCCAAAAGAAAAGATTAGCTCACTGCTATATAACATAATACGGTAAATAGTGCTCAACCAAAAGATATTGGGCTCATTGCCCAGAATATTAGTGTATCTTCAATAAAAAATACTTTACATAAGTCTTTTTTAAAATGCAGAGGTGCATAAATATGTAATGTTTATAATTATGGATTGTGTGAGTCACTCTGTTTAAAAACATGGTATGCTTAGAAAACAGGTAACAGTAACCATAGCATCACTTACTTTTATCAGTAGTAATTATTATTTATATATTACATTTGTGTTAGTTATATACTTTTGTGAAAAACTCAAATTAAGTAACTCATCAGGAATATAGGAAGAATACATTATCTGGCAAGTTATTATTCACTGTGTTTCTGTGCTTTTTGATGATAATGTTTTTCCCATCTTAGCACCAATTTTTAAATTGTATAATAGTCTTCCATTACCTATACACACTAGTATCCATTGACAACTGTGGTGTCAAGTGAAACAGTTAATTGAGATAATTAGCCCTTTTGAAACTAAAGGCTAAGAGTGTTTTTTCTTCCGCTGGAATACTTAGATTCCTATGTTTAAAGGCGGCAGTGAAGAATCCACTAGACAATCAAGTGCTGGAAAACTACATATACCTCTGCTCTCCCTTGAGCTAAAAATGTATTGGATTACATATCCTAACTATTGTGTACTAGCTCAAAAAACACAAACATCCATTCAGTATCACACTGGGAATTCCTATGTTCTCAGATTAAATAAAAGACACAAAATATTGTCTTCTTTGTTTTGTCTGAGTATGATTCACTTTAGTGTATGTCTCACTGTACTTATACAAACTATTGCATGTGTTTTGTCCATAACTGCCTTTAAAAGTTTGTGTGACAATGACACAATGAATTCTCCCAGAACATGTCTTTTGATATGTTCAGGTGTATTTTGGAAAATTTCAGTCAGGCTTTCTCATGCTGCTCTTTCAGCAGTGGTGTCCTCTTGGCTCTCCTTCTATATAATCTTTAGTTGAGAAGGTGACTGATGGTGAAAGTTGAAACTATTATATCTTCTTCCTCAAGGTGAACTTGAATCTCTGTGGCAGTGAATGAGTTGCTTTTTGCAATGTTTGAACAATCCTTCACTGTCGTCTTTGATCAAGTTTTCTCTTGTGACTGTTTATATGGAGGCTGGTTACGTTGCCGTGGGCCTCAGGCTTCTTAATAACATTTCATATGGTGGAAACAGCAACACCAAGGTCTCTGGATATGTACTTGTAGCTCTGTAATTGTCAACGCTTAGTCATGTTTCTTTCTGACCTTGACATTTTCAAATAATTATTTTGTTTTTTAGTCTATGCTCATTTCAGTACGTATAGTGGTGAAAAGCAGAAGAGTAAGTCAATTTTCCCATTCAGACTGGTTAAATTAGTATTTATATTGTAGGCACTAACATAACAGATGAGATCTCCCCTCAAGTAAAGTAGAATCACAGGCTTGAATTGTAGAAGGTGCCAGTAATGTTATCCCAGGCATTTTAGGATTTTTTGCACAATAACCTAAGAGTTAATTAACTGTGGCACTTGTTTTTGTTTCATTGCATATCCATAGAAATGCATATGTGGATACCAGAAGTTTTTTAGTAAATGGGGAGTAAATGGTGAATTGTTTTCAGAAACTGCATGGGTGCCTGTATTAATATTCACATGAACCTTGCATTTGCTGTCTTGGCACACGTCCCTCCCTGTGTCCCATTCCCTCTCACTACTGTTTATTTTTAGTTAAAATAACGTTTGTGTTTTTTCATGTCATCAGTGAGTGGTCTGCCAAAAGCTCAGTAATCTATCTGCCCTCCACACACCCCTAATTTGGTGCACTTGTATGGCATGTACCCACAAGTAAAGAAAGCGTTTACAAAGAAAGCAGGAGGTATGAAAACCACTCAGCAGCAGGCACACCCGAACAATCTATCATCTTCATATCCCGTATGCCGGGCAACACAGGGGGCGAGCTGGATGAAATGCCAGTTCATCACAGTGCACACACATGCAGGGTGATTTACAGACACCGATGAGCCTAAATGTGTGTCATGGTACTCTGGGAGATAATCCACAAACCAAAAGGAGTGTATACATGATGCATCCACAGATCAGAGGTGGAATTCAAACCCCCAGCCTTGGAGATTGAGGCAACAGTACTACCCATTGTACCGCCCACACACTAACCAGGCCGTGTCATTGTTTGTAATGAATGTCTAGTATTCATTAAAGACTAATGACCCTCACCTGGAGCTTCCAGATTCAGGAAATTGTGAGATGCAGAGTTTCACAGCAAAAGCAGTAATGAGTCACTGGCGATCACTGTTTACTCTGTGCAGTCTCTTTCACTCAAGCAAATATTTCACTACGTCACTGATAAGTGTAATACATTTAGTGGCTCTAAACTGATTTGTATAAAGTCTCTCTTCCCCCCAAAGGAGAAGACAAATATGTTTATGCACAAAACATTATAGATCCTTCACTGCTGCCCTGAATGTTTATTTTCTACTCCAAACTTTTTCAAACATATCAATATATTATATCATAATATCAAACATTTTGCAAGTAGATTTATTTATGAGAGCTTTGGGCGTTTTGAGATTTTTCACTTTGTGTTGCACCTGGCAACCTTACACTGTAAACCTGCTGATTGTGTCTGATCTGGGCTGTTATCTGAACTCTGCTGCTGTCTTTTATTCCTGACAGTAAACTGGTATTAACTGCCCATACTCAGGAACTCACCCTCATCTTCTCATTACACAACCCAGCAATTCTACCCCCACCTTGCCCCATTTAGAGAAATACAGTATTAGCCAGACCTGACATATAACCCTCAGATATATGATATAGTATAAATAGTACAAGTTGAGACATTGGCTTGTTAAAGGCCCATTGTAAGAAATCAGCCAGCCAGCTTTGACAGTATTCTGTGTCACCCATTGACCAGAGGCAAGTCCCAACTACAAGAGAAACTCATTCTCAGGGTGAACAGATTGCATGAAAAAACTGTGATGCAATACTCTTAATGTGGTTATACCAAATGGACTCGTGCTTCTCATCGTGTACGTTTATTCTCCTGTTTGCACTCACTTCTTGATTGGCCACTGTTTTATTTAGTCAGTCCCACCCAGTCAGTTAGACTCCCTCCTCCTCCATTTTGGCTGTGTAGCCTCTTAGTCATTTCGGCAGTAACTGCACCCCCCATCCACTCCCCATTATACCTTTTGTGTCTCCATGGTGAAATAGCAACCCTGTTCCAGATGCAGCACGAGTTTCTTTGGCAAGATTGTGCATGTCTTACATAGTGCTCATGACTATATAAAAACAACATATTACCACATTTCACCACAGAGAGTCACTTGAAACTGGGACACAACATTAAAATCCCTGTGGAATCATTTCAGACAATTCACTTGTACCACGTGTCATTCCTAGTCAACAGGTTCCTGTCACAGATGATGTTTCAGTGCAGAACAATTTCCAGATAGACCCACCAAGTTCCTGAGTTGACAGTTAAATTGAGAGTAACGTGCAAGAGTCAGTGAGGCAGATGTAGTCAAACCATAGTGTGTTATTCTAGGGGTAAAGTTTGTGAACATGTGTTTGTTCATGTCATGACCAATAAATAAGTCTAGCCTGCAATTCCGCTTGTGAATTGTGTAATATTAAATGCTTTTTACATGAGTCTCAGTATTATTTCTGTTGACCAATAGAGTGCGCTGCTTTTCAATAATGCAAAAGTAAACACAAAAGAAAATTTGGTGCCCTCGGGTGGTGAATAAGCTTAATTTAATTTCAACCGTTTTGTTTTATTTATGGGACCTGACACACACACAGAGCATACACAGAGATTAAATCTACATGTGTGTAGTTTTGATTTCCACTTCAGCTATTTTGAGAACGAAGTATTTGTGGGTCTCCTCTGACTGTTTCTTTGAAAGACACGTAGATTATGAAAATCGCTGCCTGTATGTTCCCTGTAATAAATGTGCATATGTTTCCTTAGATGAGCTCCAAGCTGACTGCGACCCTGCATTTGATAAGCAGTTATGGAAAATTAGTGCATGGTTAAGGTACTATTTTGTAGGGGTGCACGATTGAGAAAACCTCACGATTCAATTCGATTTCGATTCTTGGGCTCGTGATGTGATTCAAAACCGATTCTCGATTCAAAATGATTTTCTATTTAAAAGTCAATTTTTTCTATCAGTCTATATAGGAAATATAGCCCTGAGATAATATTTAAAGTCGCATTACAAAAATATGAACTGTTGCAAATATAAACCTTCGAACCTTCAACTTAAATTAAATAACTTAAATTAACATGTTACTATTTGAACAGAAACCGGTATTGCGCCATCTATAGGATTGGCAAACGCCTATCCGGAAAACCAGTTAAGGCGCTTTCAGACCGAACGCAGGTTTGCGCAACTCTCCGATAGGCAGCGCTTTGCCGCGGGCTTCAGCGCAAAAAGAGAGGCGTGGTTTGCGAAACGCTCTCCTGTCATTCCGCTGGCATGCCTGTTTCAGCAGTAACATTATATAATAAGGACAGCATAAGTTTACCTTATATCAATAAGGAAAGGACAATATAACTTACATTTACAAGTTCGATGCATTGTTTCTATTGGTCGCGCGACAACGTGTCACAGCGCGCCGCGGTCAAAGTTGAACACGCACCCAAGCTCCCCGGGCGGCGCGGTGCCGCTCCTACGCTGCGCTTGCGCTTGGCTCAGCGTAGCACAAAACGCTTCCTGTGCCGGACACACCATAGAAAACAATGGGTTTCTGAGCTCAGCGCGTGCCGCGTTCGGTCTGAAAAAGGCTTTAAACTCGCGCCGTTACAAAATGGGAAATATGAATCGATTTTGAATCGGTATAGATAGAATCGCGGTTCTTTTTTGAATCGATTTTTTTGCACACCCCTACTCTATTGTAGATTTAAAATAATCGGTGGCTAA
The DNA here is from genome assembly GCA_026780845.1 of Petrocephalus sullivani. Taxonomy (NCBI): domain Eukaryota; kingdom Metazoa; phylum Chordata; class Actinopteri; order Osteoglossiformes; family Mormyridae; genus Petrocephalus; species Petrocephalus sullivani. The sequence continues at coordinate 13,106,934 of JAODKM010000108.1, forward strand.
TTGCAGTTTCAGTGTGTGCACACCATCTCACAGTTTGGAATTTCCCCGGCCTTTGGGTGTAAGACATGTGGAGGCCCATCAAGATGGAAACCAGTTCTTTTAAAGTACCTAAAACTTCTGCTTGGTTGTAGATATGAAGCAGTTTGATAGAAACAGAATCATTTATTACTATTCTTATCAGAGGAATGGCTCCAGTTGGTGTGATGGTCTCACAGCTCTTGTTCTATCATTTGCACAGCTCATAAGCCATTTGGAAGAGTCTTTATCTCCTTCCTGCCCCAGATGTTTGGCTCAATGTGCTTAGACCTGCTCACTTTTCAGCTGCTTCTCCCTGAATGTCACAGTCCAAAGTGAGAGTGACAACAACTCAGCCATGTCTAATTGAGATGAAGTTATTTTTCATCTTTATCTCTGCCATTAACAGTCTACTAAGTACCGTATAAGAGAGTGAAGTGAATGATACATGAGTCAATATGATCTTTGGTTGCTGTGCTATACTCTCAATTCAGTGTACAGTCGAACCTCCCTTATCCGGATCTGCAAAATACGGGCACCTCCCTCTACCGGGCAGCTATAGGCACTTGCATGGGCAAATTCATTTTACACAACCAGCAGCTATTGTTACGACCCCCTGTCTAGGGTTGGGGCGTAACAGAGTGAAAGGGAAAGGGGACGTGGAGTAAGGGAAGGATAGGGTGCGATGGACAAGGGAACACACGTGGACAAGGGGGCAGTCACTCCCTATGGACCTGACACACACACACAGAGCATACACAGAGATTAAAGCGTCAAAGTCCGAGGAGCAAGCGAAGATGGTAACCAAAAACCGGGCGAAAGTTCGGAACCAAATAGCAAGTAAACCAAAGCGAATAGAACTGCAAGAATAAAACGGGAGGATTCGCTATCTCAGACTGAAATAACATCCTATTATAAGCCATGCACCTCATAAATATCATGTAGTTTGTATGTGTACACTTGTACGTTGTACTGTACTGTTCATGTTCTATTTCACAGGAATTTCTTGCTCCCCTTGGTCCTATTCTGACCAGATAACAGAGGTTTGACTGTATATTTGATTAACCTACTCCTGCACGAAAAACTTAATGTAAGATATAATATTTATATTATACTTGTTAAGAAGTTGAATTTCCAGAGTATATAATATTTCTCCTCTTGATAAATTACACTTACAGGTTGTACAACTACATGAGTCTGCTGCATGTGTTGTGATAATCCTCAGAAGGATTGATGTCACAGCTGTCTGATTCTGAACTGTAAAAACATGATTTGAATCTTTCTATCAGGCAAGTGTACAAGACAACTGGCTTGGATGCAGCAATAGAAAGTGGGTGTTTGTGGTCAGGCTATATGGCCTAATCTCTCCTGTTTTTGGACTCTCCTGAAGGGCCACATCCTACTACACCTGATTTGTGTGGAATGACTTTTTGTTTCGCTGTTGGGTTTGAACTGATTGTGAATGATTGTGTCACAGGAGGATTTGACAAATGCATTTGGTCAAGAGCATTCTTTGATTCTATTGCCCGTTCTTCATATTGGGAGGTATCAGAGTTAATTTCTATTCTTCAGCTAGTTTTTTCTCTAGGGAACTCAGAATACGGTACAGGAAATATTTATATATAGTACAGCATTGCAAATCTGTTTAAAGCTCATCGCAAGTGTTATGTATGTAATAGCCTTATAAGTCCCAGACACTAAACATTACATAATAATTTTGAAAAATCACAAATAGTAATAGTATGGTGAGTAAAATTCTTTCATATCAGTATTGAATATGAAAATATATCAAGATGCATTTTAAAATCAAGTGTAAAGAGGGCCAAAGAGATGTGATGTCATACTCATGTATTGATTAATTTCATACAGTTTGTTTCCTATGATTTTGTGTCATGCTGACTAAGAGATGCAAGGTCCAGCATGTGAATTTGCTCTGGGCTCATTTAAGGAAATGCCTGTGTCAACATCAGCTTCCTTCCTTATTTTTACAGTTATGAATTCTCAGTATAACTTTGGAGGAGTGATACATTTTCCCATACAGGTCAGTCCAGCTCTGGCCCTGATTTGATTGCATATTTAATGGAAGCATTATGTATAAAATAAATCTAATGAAGTTGTTCCTGAGCAGTGCTCTGTGCCTATACTGTTAGTGTCCCACCCCATAGGAAACCACTTTGCAGCCATTCATCAGGCGCAAAGATAAGAATAACAGGGCAAAACCTCTGCGCATTGTTCCTCTCCAGGAGTTTAACTGTCTCTTAAGCTCATTTAACACCTGTTTCTTTGATTTTGTTGCGTGTTTATGTTGTGGTTTGAGTACATTAGCATGTGATGAAGAGCTTCGAACATGTGGTCTTGCCCCTTTGATGATGTCAATGCAATGCAATTTTATTTATATAGCACATTTTCACAACATTACATTGTCTCAAAGCGCTTTACATTTTCTCTGCCACATAAACCCCCCAGTGAGCAAGTCAGAGGTGACAGTGGCAAGGAGAAACTCCCTAGAAGGAAGAAACCTTGAGAGGAACCAGACCCAAAGGGGGAGCCCCTCCTCCAGGGGCTGGCAGAGGAGTCAAATGGACAAAACAAGATGACAAAAAGTTTATATAGAAGAGGTGTTCCAATTTCTGTCTCTATGCAGGGGCAGGCAGGTGCCGGCACGTGGTGCTTGATTTTGCTTCTGATGGTGAGATGAACAGTGGTACAGCAGCGGGGAAGGAAGGAGAGGCATTGCAGGAGCAAAGGGCAGGCAGGCAGGCAGGAGGGGAGTCTCCGGAAGTAGAGGTAGTGGTATTGCAGACAGCAGACTAGGTGGAAAATCTTCAAACTCATGGGTTTCCAGGAAGCACACCCCAGAAGGGGTGGGGGGAAGTAAGAAAATAGTACATTAGCCAGAGTTGGGAAAACTAGCAGTGCAAACAATTGGCTGAGTGCAGTATCTATCTAGGCTGCAACAGATGTGGCTATAGCAGCATGAATAAGAGAGAGAGGCAGGTGGGAACACAGGCATGAGGAGTCCCTGAACATCAGCACTCTAGTGTGAGGCTAGAGTGACAGCACTCACGCATCAGTTCATCCAAAGGTAAGGACACCGATCCCCACCCAGCTCTTCGCCTCATACTGTGGGCCTAACTGGGAGTGAACGACTAGGTGGAGATAGAACTAGGTTCCCTATACGCTAAACTACACAAGTGCGTTTTTAATCTATACTTGAATAGTGAGAGTGTGCCTGAATCTCGCATATCTGCTGGAAGGCCATTCCACAGCTGCAGAGCTCTGTAAGAGTGCTCTGCAGCCTGCCGTAGTTCTTTCTACTCTAGGAACTAATACATATCCTGCTCCTTGTGATTGTGGTGCAAGGCCATTCAGAGTTTTGTAGGTTAACAGCAGTAATTTGTAGTCAATCCCAGACTTGACTGGCAGCCAGTGAAGGAAGCATAGGACTGGGCTAAAATGATTTTTTAAAATGAAGTTTTTGTGAGAAGTCTGGCTGCTGCATTTTGTACTAGCTGATGTTTATGTAGGGATCCAGAGGGACAGCCTGAAAGGAGGGCATTACAATAGTCCAGTTATAAAGGCATGTATTAGTTTTTCTGCATCCTGAAAGGAAAGAATCTTCTGGAGCTTGGCTATGTTCCGTAGATGGTAAACTGCTGTTATGGTAATGCTATTTATGTGAGCAGTGAAGCACAGGTCAGAATCTACCAGGACACCAAGATCACTGTTTTAAACGGAATAGGAAGGCCACTAGGGTTTAGGTTTTCAAACTTATTACGAGCATCCTTAGGATCGACTAACAGTACCTCTGTTTTTCTGTATTTAACATGAGTAATTGTTTTGCCATCCAACACTAAAGAAGAAAGCTGGGATGCATCACCAGGGTTAACAGATAGATAATTTACATAAATGATATAGACATTAATATATACAGCAAACTGGTGAAATTTGCAGATGACACCAAGGTGGGTGGT
>JAODKM010000108.1:13157077-13168150 GCA_026780845.1 Petrocephalus sullivani
GGATCTGGAGAGGCGGGGCCAGCGCCGGGTTTTGCCCCTCTGCGGGCGCGGAGTAGGTCCTACCCCAACGGAGCTCACCAGGGCAAGCCCAGAAGGGTCCCAGTCAAGGTCCTCCTCCTCCTCAGAGGAAGGAGCCGGGTCAGGTGACTCAGGAACTGGAGCAGGCGCTGGCGGGACAGGGGCAGGAATCTCCGGGACAGGGACCGGAACTGGAGCGGGCGGAGGCGCCGGGACCGGAACTGGAGCAGGCGGCGAGACGGACGCCGGGTTGGGAACTGGAACAGGCGGTGAAACGGGCGCTAGCAGCACGGGAACGGGAACAGGCGAGACGGGCGCCTGCAGCATGGGAACAGGTGGAAGTGCCGGCAGCACGGGATCCGGAGCACCGCGGCGTCTTCCCCTGGACCGATCGGGGGCGTGGCAGCACAATCACCCGGATCCGACGGGGGCGCGGCAGCGCAATCACTCCGAGGGAGACCTCTCCACTGGTGGAGAAGGTCCCTCATTCTCTCCCGGACTTCTTCCATCGCCGAGGGAGCCGAGTCCGGGGTGATGGCGGCAAACATCGGCTGGAGAGCTTCCAGGGACCGGGCGGCGCCTATCGCCGGGTCGTCTGCCAACCTCCACCATAGCCCTTGTAGGGCAAAAAACTGTTTTGCCTGGGCTTCTCGGCTCTGTCTCTGCCTTCTGCTTCTTCCTGTGCCTCTGGGTGAGGTTGTGCGGGTGCTGCCGGATTGCAGCCGCTGGGCAGCTTTGTCGGGTCCGGTATTCTGTCACGCTTGCAGCCGGAGGAACGACCCATACTGGCAGGCTGTGGGGTATAACCCTTCAAAAGGGCGTTTATTAACAAGCACAAGAGAACAACGAGAGCAAGCGCGATAGCGAGCATTGACATGCTACGACAATACCGGACAGGGGGCACAGGACACAGGTTCACTAAAATAGGGCAACACATCAAGGGTAAAACAGGAGGCAGCCAATCAAGGGAAACAAGCGGAGCAAACTACACGAGGCAAACACAACGAGGGGCAGGTGCAACTAATCAAGCCCCGCCTGAGGGCAAAACAGGGGGAAAGCATGAAGGGCGGGGCTGAACGTGACAGATACGCTCTCTCTGCACACCTTGTCTGGTATTCCATGTCAGTGTGGTCACAGTTCGGTGCGAGTACACTAACAAGTAGATCAAACAGGAATCTGTCACGCACTATGTGGTTTATTGGTGAACCAAGTTTGAGTAGAATAATTTTGAAGGTGCTTCCTGTTCCTGCTTATTAGCATAGCTCAATGCTAATGTGAATTCTTTTAGAATGCATTTACTATATATGACTATATATCTAGGGCAGGCAGGTGGCGTAACGGTTAGGGACGATTGCCCCTAACTTGCGGTTCAAGTCCCTGACCCTGCAAGTATTGCTGAGGTACCCTGAGCATGGTACTGTCCTCAAGCACTGCTGCCCACTGCTGTGTCACAATTTCACATGTTTTTAATGCAGAGAACACATTTCATTGTTGTGCACTGTGTGTCAACAAGGACAATTAATCATCTTTCTATACAGAATTTCAGGCCAACTGATTTTATTGAATTAAGAATAATAAATATTTCATTGCAGTTAAGGAAAGATATGTCAAATATATCATTCTTTGAATGTGATTGTTGTGTAGTAGGTGTAGTTGTCAGTACGTTGCAGCACTGTGGGCACCTGATCAGTGAATTGTTTTCACTGCCTGTGATACTGGACTTTTGAAAGCATTCGGGAAGAAAAAGTTTCTGTGTCAGATCAAGGAAACAAAGGACATATCAGTTAGTGTCTTGATAAATCAGTGATGATAGGTATCAATTACAGAGCTTCACCTTCCGCAAATGAGCATTTTTTTATTTCTATTGGTATTTTTTGCTTCCCTTTGTACTTCAGGTAACTATAACCAGTGCTTTATTTGCTGTTTGACCAGAAAGACACTGCTGACTGGGTTCCTGCCAGAAATGACTTCTAACTGAAATTATTCCACTGGCATGGGGAAGTAATGGCAAAACACACCCTTTTGGGGTGGGATTACAACCTTTCCAATCCAGTCAAGGAAAAGCATAAGAGGGTAAATAGCATTTCCATTTATTTATGTGGCAAGATGCCTTTGTCTAAAGTGACACACAAGCCAGACATTATAAGCATAGCATTAAATAAACTGAAATTTAAATGAAAAGTAATAAAGTAAGTAGTTTCATTATATATATATATCCATCCATTTTCTGAAAGCACTTGTCCTATTCAGGGTCGCGGGGGTCCAGACCCTATCCCAGAAGCTATGGGCATTAGGCAGGGAACAACCCAGGATGGGGGGCCAGCTCATCACAGGATTGCAGGGCACACTCATACATATGGGCAATTTGGTAACTCCAGTTAGTCTCAGCATGTTTTTGGACTGTGGGGGGGAAATCGGAGTACCTGGAGGAAACCCCACGACAACACAGGGAAAATATGCAAATTCCACACACATGGAACCTGGGCGGAGACTTGAATCCTCGTCCCAGAGATGCTAACCACTGCACCACCATGCCACCTGTGTGTGTGTGTGTGTATTTATATTACGTTGTGGGGACCCAATGTCCCCACAGTGAGATAAAAAGCAGTAATTTTTTACCTTGTGGGGAAATTTTTTTTCCCCATAAGGATAACCTCAATTTTATAAAAGTCTGTGTCTGTAACATACATCATACATCACATTTGAGTACCAAAATGTCCCCAAAGTGTGGTAAAACCTGAAATTTCCCTACTTTTGGGGACATCTTTTCAGGTCCCCATTTGGAAAACCTCAACTTTATAAAAAGCTGCGGATGGAATCAAAAAAGTAAAAATGCCAAAAGTCTTGTATTTGGGTTGGTTACTTATGGTTAAGGTTAGGGCTGGGTTGGGGTTAAGGGTGTCGTGATTGGGATTAGAGTTTTTCCCAAAGAAATGAATGGAAGGTCCCCATTTACTTTAGATAGGTACGCCGAGGCTGTGTGTGTGTGTGTGTGTGTGTGTGTGTGTGTGTGTGTGCGCGCGCACGAGTGAGAATTGGTAACTTCACAGTTTCTGTTTGTGACAATGCATTTCCAGATCAAGTTACATGTGAAACACACTGAGAAAGACTCTGAGTAATTTATAACTACTTTTCCTCAGGCGGAACTCATGAAGATTTGATACACCCTAAAGCATTTACACACAAAACTGTAAAACTGCAGTTATAGGACAACTTGACAACTATGTTGAATGAATACGAAACTATGAATCAACTGGCTAATTCCATGTTTTTTTAGTATTTCATTTTGAAGGTGGAGCAGATATTGGCAGCTAAAGACTTTAAATTGGATTAAGCTCATAATAACCTATAATTAGCCCAATAAAACTAATTTATTCCTCTGTAACCATAATGAATACACATTCTCTATTTTTATATGTAACATAGTCAACCCTTCTTGTTGCACAACAAAATAATTCTTTTTCTAATTGTATTATTGTGGCTATTCATGAACATAAATTAAAATGATTATTATGATGCAATACTAGGAATTTAAGGGCTCATGCTTCAATGTGCCATGTTTATACAGATGAGGTGTGAATGCAACGAGTCAGGCAATGGCATTGAAAGTCAACTGTTGCAGATCCAGTATAATAAACTTTTTAATCAGTATGTATTTTTTTGTGTAAGTTATGAGGATGGCTTTTTTGACGTCAGTTAGCACTGAGATTAAAACTTGTTTTGAACTTGCCATTCATGCGTAGCAGTGTGGCGTTACTGCTTTATCTTTACGTTTGCAAAAGCCCCAGTATGACCCCAGTGTTCACTAATGTTGGCATTAAAATGCAGATAATGCATATGTTTAAATAACATTCCAAGTAGTATGGTACTATTTTAAAAAACATTTATCCTCAAAACTGTGTAAAATGTGTTAGATGAATGAATACATAATGCTTAATTTACATATAGATTGTATGTCTGAACTACATTTAATGAAAGCGCCCATTAAATGGTTATTTATGACATCTCTAAAAATCCATATTCATTGCTTAAAAAGCCAGTTTTATTATTTTTGTGCAATTCTTCCTGGAGTAGACATAAAATATGATCAACATACCCATTTAACATGCCTTCCAGACTCCTCCCTTCCCTCCCTGCTGTTACAAACAGTGCTGCACATTCCACATATGTTAGTATGTGAATTCCAGTCTGTTTTCATCATTGTATATTATGCTATATTGTCTAATATCTAAGAGGCAGGTATTGGAAAATGGTATTAATGGTGTCTTAGGTCTTATGATGACTAATCCACGATGTTCCACATTTTTTGCAATCCATCAGCATGCAACTGCTATATAATCAACATGCACAATGAACATCCTTTACTTGTTTTGTTGTGGTATTCTTTCTTAAATTTATTCTTTCTGATTATTTGTAACCCAAAAAGTGAGTAGAGAGAGGTTTTCTTCTCTGCCAACCACTCTACTGACATTTTGTTGACTAATCAGGTTATCAAAAGTCACACATTTGCAAGTTGCAACAATTCACTTCATTAAATTACCTTTATATAAAATGTACACTTGGTTACTCTATAGCCATTAGGAAAAATGTCATATGTTTTATTGTAAATCATCATTTTTGCAACAATATGCTCCCAAACTAAATCCAACCCATTTCTGCTTCTTATTCTTGCATAGTTCCTGGGAATATCTTTTATTTCCTCTTGTTGACTAACTATTTGCACTTTCCATGAGTATTGCAGATGTGGTACAACTGACCTTTCGTGACTTCATGTGTTTTATTGGACTTATTATCATGGGGAATAATGCTCGATGCATATGGTTTTCCTTACCCTCCAGGCCAGTGGAAGCAGTGTTGTGATGACCTGATGAAAATCGATGTGCCATCACCACGGAAACCTACGCCCATTGTGGCTAAGCAGGGCTCGCTATACCACGAGATGAGTAAGAGCAACAAGTTTTTTTTTAATTTCATTTATATACTCCAGAACTACCAAGAGGCAGACAGACATACTTTTCATTCTTTAGAGTCAATAAGAAATTGATATCTAAAACTGAAATCAGACAATAGCTTGTTTCAAGGGAAAGTCAAAAATATATTAATGATTGTTGTTGAGTCCTTGTTCTGTACTAATTAGTAATGTCTATGGTTTATTTTGTCCATAGTCCTTCTGTTATATTCACCTTCTGGGGGGAAGAGGAGATATATAAATATTGTCTAACTATAAGGTTATCTGGTCAAGGACATAATATATTTATTCTTCCAATGCAGAAACAGAAAGGCATTGTTTCTCTGAAAGTATTTACGAGTATTTTTTTTTCGGTTGATATCTGTTGCGGCTGAAAGATTGTCAACACTGAAGGGGAAAAGCTGGTTTGAAAGCAAACAGTCATAAAAAAACAGACGTAATGTCTAACAATTTGTCTACATTCTTCATAACTGTTGCTGGGTTTCAACAAACTAGTCTCGTTGTATCATTGAAATGACCTCTCTTCCATGTAGTATTTAGAGCTGGTCCCAAACTTAAATTATATTGGAGCCTGTAACCTAGTGGACTGATTGAAGGAGGGCTGATTGAACATTTTTTTAAGAAAAAATTGTCCAATTTTTCCCCAGCTATGAGTTAGCCAAGTATAGCCATCTTGGTTGATGCTTGCTACCTGAAATCAGGTAATGCTTCTGCTTAGACAAATGAGCCACATTTTCTTGGAGAGATTTAACAGAGGACACTGTAAGAATTATCTGGAGATGGACATCAGTCTGTGCTTTAATACATTGCAATTCATAGTTTAGAATAGTTTGTCACAAGGACATTTTCTTCCCAGGAATCATAAGACCTGCTTCAATTCTTAGGGTTGGGTGAGTAAGCAGCATGCAACATGAGCCATTTCAAAGGAAAATCTGAAACTCCTACTATAGCTTCTCAATGGCTTCACCACTGAATACAGCACCCTCGTCCATAAATGTGGGTAAATGGATAAAGTTTGTCCTCAGTAAGTAGCGCTTTCCATAATATCACTTTTATTGAGAATGCTCAGTGGCAAGTTGGTTTGGGTCCCTCTGCTTTGGAGCATATTGAGCTGTCAAGTAAAAAGGCCCTTTTGAGATCATTAAGCTCAGAAACATGCAGCATGCCCTCCTTCATGCTTTCCTTGACTGCCTGCCTCAATTCAAAGAAACCTCTTCAGGTTCACCTCCTTAGCCTGCACACCTCTGTAAAGTACAAGATATTGCAATGTGCTGCGTCAGTTTCCTCCACGAAGGCTTGGAGCTTTTATTTTTTTATATAATTTTTAAGCATATTCTGCATAGCGTTTGCTGATGAATAATCACAACAGTGGGATTTGTGTTCTCTTCCTCCAGCTTTCTCTTGATTAGACTATTTTTTCTCCACATTATTGGGCACCATTTTTGGTTGTTCCAGTTTATCCCAGGGCAAACCAGGGGCCTTTACTACGAAAGTGGTTTAACCAAATCAGATTTAACCATTTTAATTTGCAAACACGGAGACAGCCTGGTTTTGTCGTCTCAATCGGTGCTAATCAGTACTACCACGCCATTTAAGAAGTTGATTTGTTGAATTGGTGTTAACTTAGTTTGTGCGTGTTCACATTAATGGAGCACGTTCAGCAGCGCAAGTCACCGTTTGACTTATGGCGCGATCTATATATTTCACGGAGGAAGTCTACACGCTAATTGTGCATGTTCATACTATATAACACTTAATAGAACTTGAGCCAGTGTTTAACAAACAATTTACAACAGGACAAAACAGAACCATGTGTAGTGAGAAAATCATATTTTTCCTTAAAGTGAAATACTATCAAAATAGTAGATCAGTCATAAATATGTTAAAGAAGAAGCTAACAAATTCCAAATCACTAGGGCCCACGATTTACAGCGGCCCGCGGAATTTAGGTTTTTGCAGTGGTAAAACACTACGCCGCGGAATCAACCTAACTGCCGCGGAAAATACCAAATCTGAATGAAATATCACCATTTGAGGCATAGATATTGATTATGAAATTTATGATTAGTTTTAATTACTTCCTTCTTTAGCCTATTGCATCATTTCATGACTCATGAGGATGCAATAGGCTAAAGAAAGAAGTGACATCATGAGCGTCACTAGCCCTGCGATGTGGAATCGTGTGCGCGGATGCTCATGTATGTGTGATCATGTGCGCGGATGCGCGTGTATGTACTATCCTATGCGCGTGTACGTCCGATCGTGTGCGCGGGTGCTTGTGTGTGTGATCGTGTGCGCATGTATGTGCGCTCGGGTGCACGTGTATGTTCGATCATGATTGATTAAGGATTAAGAATAAGAAAATTTGCATTTATTTTGCTTGGGTCTTATGGAGTTCTGGTACTGCATTTTCCGCCCCGCGGTACGCAGCGGAATTTAAAAAAACGTGCTGCGGAATTTACGATTTCTTGCTGTGGTAAATCATGGGCCCTACATATCACCTTATGTGACTCCAATAAGTGAAGAGAAGGTGAACCTAAAGTAGATGTGTAGTCACTAGCCCATATATCAGATCTAAAAGCATATTATAAGAAAAAATACCTGTACATTGATGCTGTGAAAAGACTTGCGATTCATGCTCTCCCAGGGGTGCATCAATTGGGATGTGTATGCAATCAATGATTCATATGACCCATGGGAATCCTATGAGAAATTGTGTTCAGTAAAAGCAATTTCCCTATGAAAATTGACTATTTTAATGTTGCAATTTACCTGAGATTGCATAAAACCCTTCTTTATTCTGCAGAGCATGTAAATGACGAGGGAAAACCATAAATTCATCCAACAGTTTAGATAGAGCAAGCACCACTTTGTAAACCGCAAAGCTAACGGTATTCTTGCTCAGATGTTCAGCATAATAAATGGAATACATAAAATTGCCCACTTGCGAAATATTGCAGTGCAAGGCATACAGTCTACTCGACCGTGAGGGCATTGCTATGGCAAGTGACATTAGAGACCGATCAGCTGACAAAGGTAACAAATTCACTCGGCTGAGAACCTGTGCCTTTCATGGAGAATATAGTCTCTAAAAACCCTCGCCTTGTGGAGATTCGCACGCCAATATCGTATGGATCATCCAGGTACACAGGCATTGTCTTCAGAGAAATTATAGTTGGAGGGGTGGTGCGTATATAGGGCTGGCTTACGGAGAAACACCTCACTACAAAGAGGGGTTGATTGGGGGTACAAAAACAACACAGGGGGAAACTACAAAATAGATGACCACAAGGGGTCAGAACAAAATTCAGGAAAGACCAGGAAAAAAAAACAACATCAGAAACCATAACTAAACACAACAAGCTAACAATGAGAACTGGGTAATACAGGGAGCAACACTGAAGCACCACATACGTAATACAATGACTGACTAAAGAACAGGACACAGGCAGGCACTAAAATAAACTGAACACGACGACTAACAAGAGGCAGGTGCGGCTAACATGACTACAGGTAACAAGGAGCCGGTTGAGGATAATCAAATTAATTTAAATCACAAGAGGAACAGGACAATGAGCAACAGGTGGACCAAATTAACCAGCACAGAACTAGGGAACACTACAGATACTGAAACTAAAAAACACTAACCGATACCATAGGAATACACTAGGATAAACAGAACCAAATATAATAAACAAGACCAGAGAACAGGAAACACGCAGGGCAAACCCAAGACAGGGAAACAAATAGGGAAATAAACACCAATAAATACGAAATAGCAGATAAGGCCTCAAAACCATGATGCAGGGAATAACAGCCACATTCTCAGCTATGCGGATGTCTGGGGAGTAAGGGGAGCACACTAGGGGCAAGCAACAAGGGCCCCCCCTTCGGGATCAGGATAGCCAGCAACACCAGCTGGCCAAATGGGGAAAGACACAAAGGAAGGGTCGGGTGGACACCGACCCTGACAAAATACGTTATAATATAGTTAGTATCATTCACATCTGTTCTCTCATCGAGTGCCAATGAATAGGCTTTGCTTTGGTGCACAGCTGACAATCCACTTATCCGCTCTGTGTATCCACTGTTTTTGAGGTAAGACTGATCTGTCAACATCTTGCACCATGCAGTCTTTCTGGGACTGGGACCATATAGGTAGCCTCAACAGCTGCATCCCATTCTCTTATAGCTAGCCAACGTAATTCTGCTGCGTGGACAATCAATTCACTCGTTTCGCCCTCTGTTCTCCCTTGTACGTAGCATGTTCCTCTGCATGTTAGCCTTGGGACTGTATTCCTCAAGGACTAATACTTTTTCTTTGCAGGTCAGGCAGATTAGCATTGGAATTAAACTCAACATAAAAATAAGCTGTTGTCCACTTTGTTAGAAACTATATATCCTCCAAGACAATTTTTTTTTGGTCTTCAAAAGAAACATTTTGGCAAGGACAGGGTCACATTTGTCATCAGTTACAAGCTAACACGCAAACAGATTTTTTTTTGTTGGATGCATTGCAGATAGATTGTTGAGGTCAGATAATTTGTATGTTGACACGTAATGTGGCAAAGCATCCCATTTTATATTCCTATTATGCAACCATTTAATAACTTTCATAAACGGCAAAAATTTGAACAATTGATTTGTGGGACAAATTTACATATATATTATAAACATGTGAGGGGCTGTAAGAAACATTTTTGATGTTGCTCCAAACTCTGGTATCTGGAGCCCAGATGTGGCCTGTTCATCACAGGCTGGAAGTTTAACACCTTTGATTTGGAGGGTCAACCTAAAGGAACATAAATATACCTGCCCCAAATTCATATGCACAGTAACAAAACAGCTGAACACTTTTCCATCTCTATTAATTAAACATTTCCTTCTCTATTAATTGCATGAGCCTTTTTGGTGGAGCTCTAGCTTTGCACTGAACTTTAAGCATGTCAGCTGTGGCCTGCTTGTTTATTGTGGCAGGACTGGGGATGATACTGACTAACCTCACCTTTCTCTTTTCCCCATATTCTGACCTGGATGTGACCATCTGTCCTGTTTACTGTATCCCATCTATTTCACATTGTGCTTCCTCAATATTTTAATTATATTATTTTATTGTTTTTTATGTGTATTGTTCTTTATATATAATATTGATTCTAAAATCTGGCATTTTGTGTTTCCATTGCTCATTTGCATATATATTACTAACTCATTTCACTTTGTAAAAATAAATTAACCTTAATGTTTCCTTTCCCTTTGTCTCCGTTACAATAAAATCCCATTCCATTTGTCGCCTTTGTTTCTTTTCCTATCTTGTGCACCAATTCACCCATCTACATTTGCTTTGCACTGCGTCTTCCACGGTGTGCAGTGAACCCCCTGTCTGTTCAGTCGTGCCAGGGACTCCTGCTCCAGGATAATGCTGTGTCCTCTGAGATCCGTGCTCTCCTCTCCTCCTACTACAGCAACAGGTGAAGTAACAGCAGTTACAGCTGTAGGGATAGCCCTCTACTTGCATAATTATGGCAGAAACATTTGGTTCCGAATGCATGGGTCATTACTGTACTATACTATTAGTGAGAATTAGTTGTCACCTATAGTAGTAATATTAAATTTCATTAAAAAAATGTTTGATCACAAATTCTTTTGTGAAAATTGAACTGTCAATGAAAATTCCTTGGCAGAGATGGCAGATGGCACTGGCAGCAGCGTAGACTAATAACGGCTCAATTGTCCTAAGCTGAATGACTCTGCATTGTTTTGCTATCTTGTATGAAGGGAATTTGAATTCCAGTCAGTCAGTCAATATGGTGCAATGGCTTTTCAAATACCTGTTGTTCTATAAGAATTAATAAGTTTCATAAACGGCAAATCTAAAATGTAAAAGGTGAACAATTGATTTGTGGGACAAATTTACATATATATTATAAACATGTGAGGGGCTGTAAGAAACATTTAGAGGAATGTCATACGAGGAAAGGTTAGTTGAACTAAATCTGTTCAGCCTCAAGAAAAGGAGACTGAGGGGGGACATGATTCAGGTCTATAAGATTCTGACAGGCTTGGATGCTGTTCAACCAAATAGTTAT
>JAODKM010000108.1:13187084-13206939 GCA_026780845.1 Petrocephalus sullivani
GGGAGCTCAATCACTCCTTTGATCTTATCACCCTGGTGGGGGCCAAATGAAACCCCCATTCTCCCTCTGGCTTCCTTGTCAGGAATTGCTATCACTGTCTGTATTTAAATCATCAACCAAGAAAATTGTGGCATCTTTACTACTTTTCCTTACACCACGTACTGTACAAGGTGCAATAAATGCAATCACCAGTGCAATTAATACAGATAAGGTGCATTTGGATGTAAATATTTGCAGTGTTATTTGAAAGTGACTAAGTGACAAAAACTGACATATGAATACAACTGAATACGTCACATAAGACATCCAAGAAAACCACTTATGGACATAAAGTACCATAGATAGTTGAGCTATTGCACTGAGGTTGCTATAGACCCACAGGTCAATGTCATTGCTTGGCAGTGTTCAGGTATGGCTTTGGGGGGAACCTGTTCCTTAGTCTGTTTGTGAAGTAATGGACCTGAAGCATCTACCAGAGGGCAGCAACTCATACAGTTGATGTCCAGGGGGGTTAAATGTTTATATGTTTATTGCTCTGGAGCTGAAAAGGTTCTCCAAAGAGGGTAGTGTGCATCCAATGATGTTCTGGGCGGAGTTGATGAAGTGAAGTAATATGCCCTGCCACACTGCAAAAATTGTTTAGGAATGGTTTGAGGAACATTGTGTTGACTTGGCCTCCAAATTCCAGAGAACTCAATCCCATCAAGTATCTGTAGGATGTGCTGGAGGAAACAGCCCCAACTCACGATTTAAAGGACTTAAAGGATTTGCTTCTGCCAGATGCCACCAGACACCTTCAGAGGCAGAGGTATGTCTAAAGGGGTGACAATAGCCAACCCTGATATATTATTGCCTCCCCCCACCCCCAGAGATCCTCCAACATCCCCAAACTGACAATCTCACAATAGCCAACATCATTTGCTTGCATCACTCCCTTACGGAAATTCATTATAGTATTACCATGGTTTACTTATAGCATTTCGTGGTAACTGTGGTACTACTATGATTTACTTATAGCATTGCATGGTAACTGCAGTGAAACCATGATAAAACCATAGTCATAAACTCATGGTTACCCAAAAAACCATAGTAAAACCATGGTTCATTTTCGGAAGGGCTGTCAATCGCTGTTCATGTTATGGCTGATCAGTGTATATATAAGAAATAACTTTTTAAAAATTAGAATTCAATTATATATTTCAGATTCTAATAATGTAATTTTGCATGTAATGAAAGCCTCAGAGCACTGGAATGTTGACAGTCTCATGGCAGAGGAATGTTGACAGTTGTTCCCTGAAATAATTTAAGTTTACTTTGCACTTCCTGCTTCCTTCCTGATCCTTACAATCTTAAACAATCCCCAACGCTGTGGATGTTAAAATTCTGATGGGAGAATTACCAGATAAATAATACACCCAATAACAAAAAACAGAAAAATAGGTTGAAGATATTATAGATTACCAGCTTGTAAAAACACAAGCTGTCATAATAAAATTCATTAATGTCATAATTTTTGCAATATTCTACTTTTTACAGACAAGACGACTTTGTATGGACTGTTTGCTACTGATTCATGCTGTCATCGTCTGATTTTCATCAGCAAAACTCAAAATGCGTTGTTTCTCTTTTTTTCATTCTGAGTAGTGTTGAAAATGCCATTGCAGCCGTACATTTATGGCATTTAGCTGCCACCCTTTTCCAGAGTGACTTACAGGCCCAATTACAACCTCCCTGGAGCAACTTGGGATTAAAGGTCTTGCTCAGGGACCCACTGGGGGTAGATTGGATCTGAACTGGTGACCTTTCAGGCCACAACCAGAGCCACATACCACTATGCCACGACCATCCCCTTTAAGTGGCTGCTTGAGGGTGACATTCTTGCTAAAGCTGTTCAAATCCCTTTGGATTTACACATCCATTCTGTGACATGTTCTTATCATTCCTGGGAACAGTTCTAACACATAAAAGCAATATAATTGTCATTTTTTCCAAAATGTCAGTCAAGTAGTATAACAAGAAACCTTGGCCTATAAAACATATGTAGGTTTTTAACTTTATGCTTGACATTTATTATTGAGCTGCTACATATATTTCTATTAAAGTTGAATTAGTTTAACTGCAAAAATATTGAATGGCAGTGAGCAGCCAGCCAAGCTCAGCCAATGTGATACAGAGATACACTAGTTTAGAAGGCTACTGTGTGTGTTTGACAAATTTCCCTGGTACACAATTCCAGTGTGGGCTGAAACATTTATTAAAGCTGACATGATTATTATCGTGTACCCATATATTTGCATAGTTCCATTTAGTTGTTTTACTTTGTTGTCTTTCTGTAAGGAAGACAAAGTGAATTAAGAATTCCCCTTCACTCTCTATCATGTTTAGTTTCCTACTTGTACAAATAAGCAAATTATATAACTGGGAGGTGGCCATTACACAGAACCAGGAAATTTAGATACTTTATTTAGAAGTTCAGCCTCGTCTCACTCTGATGGGATGACAATATAAATTTGGAAATTAGTGGTTTGATGCCTGCATTGATATGCAGTTAAATAAGGAAAACAGCAGAGTGAATACTGATAAAATACAGGAATTGGATTTGTTCACAGGCTTTATAAGCTATCCTCATGTGCACCTCTATCCACCATTTTATTTGACTGCCATCTTGTATTTGGCAATTACTGTGTTATTATTCTCAGACCATTTAAAATGGAAGGTTAAAGTGATGTCAGAAAATGGTTATGTTGCTCTCAAGTAAAAAATTCCCAGCGCTAGGAATGTGGCAGGAAGGAAAACAAAGAACATACCTGATGCCTGACATGTATTCCCTGAAATGTAATTGTAATTTGCTTCTTACTTCCTGCTTATGAAAAAGTTTTTGAATAGCAAACAAACAAGCAAAGAAAACAAAGCTGGATATGTTGTCCAGGTTACTTTCCACTATTGGTTATTATGTAGTTTGCATATTCTCCCTGTCGTGGGTTTCCTCTGAGTTCTCCGGTTTTCCCACAATAAAAAAAAACACTGATCTGAATTGAAGTTGCTTAGTTGTTCAGAGTGGATAGTGTGTGTTTGTGCCCTGCAATGGATTAGTGCCCCCTGCTTGCATTCATTAATTATGGGGAAGGCTGTAGACCCCTGTGACCCTGCATGAGACCAGTGAGTATGGATGGACAGTAAATATTGCCTGATTAATAAACCTGAAAATCTACCAGGAACTGTCCTGAATCATTGTTGGTCAGACAATGTGTGGTACCTTACAACAAAGGGTTGCCTGGAAATTCAGGATGAGGTGTTAGGCCTGATAATTTATCAAGCTAACTTAAAGTCTATTAGGAGGTATACTTGGTTAACAGCGTGTTTAAAGGTACTGTATGCCAGGCAATGAGGAAATACATTTTTGTCATATCAAACTAAAGTCTAAGTCGCAAGTACATTCCATTATTAAACACAAGTAACAAATGCTTGATTTATGCATATAATTAATGTTATTATTATACAATTATTATATATTATAAATAATACATTTTAGTTTTTCTCTAGCTCCTTTCCAATGTGCTATATATAATATAGCTATTTATATATAATATAGCTAATGGCTATATAACTAGAGGACTTAATTTGTCAATGCAGTCATCACATTTGCATCAGCATATTTTCTGGAGTTTGACTTGCCTTCCTTAAAGAATAATATATTAAAGGAATATTTTTAAGGTTTTAGGAATAATATATTTAACAATGCAACACTGCATTGTTATATATAATTGTGAATTAAACATGGCCATTATCAGTTAAAGGTAATCAGTAAGGTAATTCCAATAACAGTGTCATCCATCTTTGTTTCTCCTGTGATCATTTTCATAGCAATCACTGATGAATTTTAAATTATTTTCATAGAGAATACTGCACCAAAGTATCTACATGATTACTTCTAGTTCTTGTGAAATAGTGTAAAAGCCTTTTATTGCAGTGATGTTTCAGTATAAAAAAACACAATTTGAAATAATAAAAAACGATTTTTATTTAGTACTTAAAGCAAAATACAACTCTTTATATGATTCGACCTAGCATAACACTAAATAATACAAAAATCTTTCACACATTCTATCATACAAATTCACTACTACCTGTTCTTTTACATGGGATATATACATGTGACAAATATTTGGGAACATAAGGAAATATTACAAATAATGAGAGGTCATTCAGTCCATCTTATTTGTTTGGATTTATAATATAAATATTATTGGTTGTGAAAATAGAATAAAATAACTTTGAAAACCAAATACATCCTTCAAATACGTTTTTAGTACGATCATCTACAATTATTTGTGGAATTGTGTATCAGACTGTAAACCATTTTGTGCTGCTTTGCCTTTTATAATTATTAGCATTTTTATTTATTAGCAATTTAAATATTATTTATTGCTTTTGTTCAATCGAAGGGAGCAGCAACCCTTTAATATTCTTAATGTTGCAAGAGAAGAAGGTGTTACTGTATCTCATGCTCAAACAGAAAAAAAATATTACGGTAAAGCGGAAAAATGTATTAACATTTTAAAAAAATAATTTAAAAAAATTTTAAAAATAATTTTTACCTAAATCTTCACTGGAATTACCAGGATAAAAATTTTAAAAAGTTTGACCTTACAAACATGAATGTAATTCTTAACTGTCAGTTGATCTAGGTGCGATTATATATGTACATATGTAACAAGTTTTATATACTTTGTTAGAAAGGTAGTTCGGTGCTACTTTCATTACGGGCCTATGTGCGGCATATGTTAGGTCCAATATCTGAAAACAGCCAGTCATAAAAAAGACATCAAATTCTAATTCGGTTCTAGTTTACATTACAGTTTTCTGTAATATGTACATAACAATCTAGGATAATTTGAAGACTTCTTACTGCCTAATAGTGAGTGATTAAACAAAAGTCTAATGAGAACTACTTCACAGAATTACAAAGGATATTTTAGCAGCAGAAAAATGTAAAATGTAGTAAATCATACATTTTTATTTGTATTTCTTAACTTGTGTTTTGTATGTGTGTGTCTGTTTATGTATATATATGTGTGTGTGTGTGTATATATATATATATATATATACTGCATACATACAGGAATTGACATAAGTAGTAGTAAAATGCGCGGCAGTTTTTAGTCTACCGAACTTTATGTTAACCTTAAAAAGAAAAATAATAACTGTGCTTTAATATAATATTTGTTACGCTTTACGTGAAAAAAAAATGTTTCCGTGCTTGCGTACCACTTATGTCAGCCCCTGTGTATATACATATATACACATATATGCAATACCAAACAGCTTTTGATTTAAGCATGTAGGCCTTCAGGCCTTCAATATAAAATCAACAGACATGACAATGCTACAGTATTGTATAGGAGGAAATTTACTTCAATTAAGAGAGTGGTGCATAATTCCAGTGTGTCAGAAAAAAATCCACTCTCAATACACTTATGGAGAGCTAGAAATAAGCCTTCGGAGTTTCAGGCACTCCTCTAGAGTAAGGGACATCAGGGATGGTGAGGCAGAGTTGACCATCAGCATTGAATGTCTTTCGGGGACTGCCAAGGACATGCCTTGCTTTTGCCTGGACAGAGAGTCCCTGCTATGTAATGTATCATTTATGTAACCTGTTGCCTGTGGCTGCTTTATTTCGTGTGCTGCCACATGTAACCCTGGGTGCAACCACATGCGTGCCAACGGGGCCTGGCTACAGTTCCTGCCCAACATTAAGTCCTGAATCTGGATGTTGGCGGATGGCTTATGCACTTCATAGTCCCTGTCTTGTGAGCACATTTGGCGGTATGCAGCACTACCAGCTCCATCATTTATAGCCATGTGTATCGGGGGCAGCTTCTTCTTATAGTCTGATGCACACTGCCAGTCTTGTGCCTGGATTCCCAAAGAGACATGGTAACTGTTCGGGTTTTCGTGACAATGCAGGTGATTTTCCCTCTCAGAGGGGCTGGCCACATTTGTCTTTTTCTCTGGCCTGCTCTTTATACAGTCTGCCTCTTCCATTGAACATTTCTTCTCCGTCACCGGGTGACTCAGTGGTCTGGAGCCATTTTCTTGGGGAATGCTCTCCAAACTTGCTTGGTGCTCAACCCTGGCTTCATCAATGGTGACTCTGCCTTTGTCAGGCTGTGGTACTGGGCTACTGGAGCCCACACTAAATTTAGCATTCAGCAAGTCCTGTAACACTGCCAGTGGAATCTGGATCTCCATTTTACCCATGGGGTCCTTATGTGAAGCAAGTATGGGATAACTCACATTGAAGGGAGATAGAGCAGGCTGTGAAAGTCTCTCAGCTTCCTTTTGCACCTTAGGACATGTGCTGTCCAAAGCATTAGGTCTGTAATTCTGTGCAGACATACCATTAAAGGCCTTCATATGCACACTGGGATTGGTGCTCGGAGAGGTGTTCTGGTAGGTGGTAGCAGTGACATCAATGACATTTGGCTCTTGGGTCATAACTGGACTGTGTCGTGGGCTGGAACTGTTTTGAACTTTTTCATTTTCCATCCCCTCAAATAACTCATCTTTTGGTAAGTTCCAGGCTGGGTATAAAGGACATACTTTGTTTAAGAACCTGGGTGTCTTGCTGCTGTTGCTGCCAGTTGGAGTAAAAGAAGATGGCTTCTGACTAAGAGGGTCTGCTCCTCTGTCTTTACTGAGGTTCAGTGGCTCAGCAAATCCTGAGGATGAGATATACTCCTTGGCTAAATTTCGGAGCAGGACCAGCTGTTGCTTTGGCCAATCGCTCTTCTCTTGGGGGGTATGGGGGGAGAGATGAGTATGAGGGGGCTGGACCATGGGGGTTATTGGGTGATAGGGGGGTAATGAGGGGTGGTTGGGAAAGTATTGTGGGAAATGCAAAGGCACAGGAATGACCCTCATGCGGCTGTCCACTAAAAAGTCATGAGTGTCCTGGATAGAAAGGAATATAAACTTATTAGAGCTTTGTCTCCCGAAACAATGGGCACTGTAGTGCATATTTATGCAGTTTTAAATTAAAGTATAGGGAACAGGTTAACTATACAAAGAGAACATGAATAGTCCTCATTTGGCCCTGGCAGACTTGATGATACCTGAGACAGCGATGCATGCCGAAGTCCGTAACTCATACCCCGCTTGGCTCCCCTCAAGACCTCCTCTTCTTCAGGTTGGAAGCTATGGAGGCGTGATCGTTTCTGCTGGCGTGGAACAGGCAAGTCCTTGTCGTCCTTCCCTCTTAGGTGCCATTCAAAGGGCAGTATAAGCCTGGGTATTCACAAGACACCCTGATCAAAGGGACACCTCTACACCTACACTGAACACCCTTCTATTGGGCCTCATTCAGCTTACACAGGAAACAAAGGACAGCAGCAATTTTTCAGGTGCTGTAAGGTTAAATGAGAAGAAGTGCAGCTCGCTCCATAGTTTCCGAAGACCGTCACTCACTTTTCATAGTGCCGGCGTGTGCAGGTGGCTGCACTGGTACTACGTGGGTTCCCACCCAACTCGTTGTATACTTGCTTCCACAGCTGATGTGCTGTCACCTGGAAAAAGGAAACATGAATTTGGAAAAGTGCCTGAATAATTTTTTTCTCATAGTATCCACTACCTTTCTCTTAGAGTTACATTCATTCAAATCTATGCAGCCATAAAAAAGCCGTTTCCTTAGACTGGCATTAAAGGATAATCAAGGAAGTACTTGCACACATACAAGTCACCGTGTATCTTTACTATTTTGAATAGTACTGTTCCATCTTGAATACTGTAATAGTCATCAAAATTTTCTCTGTATGACATTTAAGTTCATCCAAATTGTTGAATTGTTGGAGGAATTGCATTATCAAGCAGTTTGTATCATTGCATTAAATAATTTTTTAAGCCATTCGAGTACTAAGCCTTTTGAGGGTACATTTACTGCCAAATTCCTACTGAATCTACCAGTGTTGTAATGGTTTATTTTCATTATCATTAACTCGAGGCTCCATATAATACTATAATGATGCTTCATGACACCAGCCTTTGAGGAGGATGCATTCTTTAGAATCCATTGCCAGATAAATAAGAGTAATGTGATAGTACTATTGATGTCTGTTCTAGAAAGTTGTAAATTGTAAAGGAGAACAGTCTACCAATGCAAGAATGAATTCTAATGCTATATTCACATACCATGATGACAAAAGACACCAAAACTGCCTTTACCTGACTGTAGCCTCCTAATTTTTGCACTGTCTTGTACATCAGAAAAAGGTCAACTGCAAAAAAGCAAGCAAATAAAAATTCAGAAAAATTATGTTCCATCAGTAAATGTTCCATGCACTCACTGCTGTGTTTCTATTGTATATTCTGTAGATTACACATGTGCATTTTGTCATGGCAGTATGTGCATGTTTATGTCTGTATGTGAGCTTGCAAACTCACTCTGCTTGAAACCCAGGTGAGGTATCCTCTCGATAGGTGTGTCTCTGTTCTTCATGAAGAGATACAATTCTTTAAGAAAATTTTCCTCATTTAGTTCTTTCAAATGTTCTGACGATGGGCCTTCAAGCAAACTCTCCTGCGACATGGCACCCTACACAGCCGCAAACAGGTTTGTATGAGCATTACAACTATTCATAGATTGGTCAGAATTCAGCTAAATTAAAATCCACCAGTTTGAGTGCTGTTAATTTAAACTGTGCAATCCAGTTTTTGAGAGCTCCTTCATTGAACAACAGAACAAGAAAAAAGGCAAAGGGGCTGCCATAAATGACTGGGAACCCTGGTTCAGATAACTTGTTTCACAGAATGAGGAAAAAAGAAACAAACATATACACACAAGAAAACAGCCAATTTCCACCACGTGTTTTTTCTAAACATATATAAAAGGACAAATTTGTTTATAGATCGCAATCCACATATACAGTGGAAACCACTTATAGTAATCATGTCTGCCTGAGTGAAATTGATTGCTATATGCGACTGATCATTATAACCATTTCTTTCTTTTGCTTTATATCTCAGGCAGATTACCATCTAATTGACATTTCTAAACTTATTACATAAATATGAGGTAATAAAATGGACAGAATTGCTATTTAATAATTTTTTTGACTTTCTACAGCTGTTTCAAGCATTTTTCAAATTACAATACTGTATAAATTAAATTACTGAAATGTATATAATTCAAATATGCTGTAATACAGTACATTACTGTCCATGCAGCATTATCCTCAGGTAGCTAGCCAGAAGTCAGAAAGTTACCGCAAGGGAAAGTATATGAAAGTAAAGTAAAAAAAATGTATTACAATTTTTTGCCATATATCGTCATGCATAAAAAAACCTCAAAATGGACACTGTAAGCGGACTACTTGATTACAATAAGTGAATCATTTAAATGGTATTCGTACAATAATGATTCTGTCCCAAGCTTTTTGATCCATATAAGCTGTTGATCGCTATAACCGTGATCACTATAGGCAGTTTCCACTGTAATTATTTGGAAAATGCATGCATTTCACACACTGCAAATAAAGAAACCCAGAAAACATCTGATATTTTAGAAATCTTATTTCTATAACCTCATAAATGTTACATTTATAGTGTTACAAAAGCATCAGTATGTAGGGCCAATGCGGGTTAGAAAATACCTGCATATACAATCGTCAACATAGCGTTCTGCGACAGTTCTAAATCTTTCTACAGTAGCACCCTTCCAGTCTATAAGTTGCACAGTTTGCAATAAGAGTTAGCAAGCTGAGACACTAGGCATACAAACCTGATTTTAGGTTAATACACCATTTAAACTAAACACATAAATAAAAAAAAAAGTCACACAAATTTCCAACTCCTTCCTGTCACATTGCTCTCACACTGTTTCATATTATCCGATGGAATATTTGACACTGTTTATTTTGTTTCTCCAACGAGAAATATATTTCTGTATTCATTTGAGTCTTTAAAAAATTGTACAGTTCATGGGTTTGCGCCAGACAATACAGGTGTTTGAAGCTTAGGCAGAGAGATATCTTGTCAGTTTTATGTACTGTAAATAATGAGACATCATTACGGCAGTCATTACATGATTTTTTGAGCTTTGTGCCAAGACGAACCATGAGTGACCGTGAGTTTAGTTCACACCCTCTGTTTCGTATAAATTCCGTAAGCAGTCAAGCAGCTGTGCCAGTACTCAGTTTTACGAAGGCCTTTTCCAGAATACTAAACATAAACACGGACAACTGTAGCTGTTAGTTTTATCTTTTTTTGGTGGTGGTGAGGGGGGAGGTGTAAGTTCTGGTTGTCAAGGAATCATGACAATGCAACATTTCCGATATAGCAGATAAGACAAATTCACAAAGGATTACCGTAAATTTAAAAAATCCATACACACACAAAAATGTTTGTGATTGCAAGTCCATTCATAACTATTTATTCTGACCCGGGTTATAATGATAAATTTCCCCTTTTTTGCTATTACTGCATCTTCATAGGACAAATGACTCAAATATCCACATTGCTTTTATCTATAAAAAATAAAATTAAATATAGTAAAATAAAAGACCACTTCCCTTCCCTGTCTAGTTTAAGCATATGTAGCAGCCAGTAATGTAATAACATGCTAATAACATTATGCATCAGGTCTTAATTTCTTAATGTTTTTAATAAAGTTGATACTGTAATAACTGAAAATGTTCAGAAAATGTATTATTCTATTCACCGGTTATCGACTTATATTACATTAAGAACGGAGAAATGTAAAACATTATTGGCATCTTATTACATGATTGGCTGCTACAGGAACGTGGTGTAGGATTTCAATGTTCTGCTTATTTTACTGCCTAAGTCTCTATGTCAGCAAAGCTTAATTTTTAAAAGCTTAATTAGAGTTGCAGTATAAAAATCAATGGCTAAAAGTTAAGTTAAGGTTAAAATAAAATACATCTATCTTAAAATCATCTGGTCAGGGTCATGGAGGGGTATGGGACCACTGCCAGGCACCATATGGCTGAGGTACACCATGAAGAAAATGTCCATCATTCTATGGGCAGTTTAGAGCCACCAATTAGCCTAACTGTATGTTCTTAGACATACAGGTGGAAAAACCACACAAGAGATCAAGCAGAGGTTGGATTGGAACACTTAACCCTGGAGGTGTGACATAACAATGCTTCACAATGAGCCACCATAAAGTAAGCCAGATAACAGAAAAGTGATTACATTGTGTTGTTATTCTTTGTTACAATACATATATGTGTTAAACAAGATTACCAAAAGAAATTTTGTAAATAATGCCTGGTATTCAACCAAAATTCTACCAGATTCTAAAAGTGCATAATTATCAGCTGATACTTCTTGAACTTCTTGTAAATGTCATAATTACTATTTTGGTCTTATGATCAACACCTATAAGATAAGATAATAGCAGCAAAAAGTCTTACTATTATTGTTATTCTTTTTATCATTTGTGTAAAATATAGCTGACTTCATAAATTTGCCTGAATAAAAACTCAATATACTGGCAGTTTATTTGGATGCTAATAAACAGCATTATATCTTACCTAGAGATTCTAAATCCTACTTAATACATATTATCATATAGCATTCAAAAGTCAAAATTAAAACAGATTTTTTTTTTAGTATTAAAGAAAAAATGTGTTCGTCTAAATCAGGTTAAGAAATAAGTACTGTACATACATATCCACAGCAAAAACACCCCAGATTTCAATGCAAATACAATCACCAATATTGAACTTTTTTGGTGTCTCTGCCACAAAAACACTGACAAATATTGTTCTACTTACTTGAGGTATCAGCAGAACTTCAAAATGAGTTAAACACCTGTCTCTGGTGATGAATAAAATACTTTACTTTCTTTCCTCGCGAATAATAATGAGACGAGTGTTCGGTCACACCTGTGTTGATTACCAAGTGACACCTCCGTCTCCAGTTTGAGGAGTGTACTTCGCACTACCCACACATGTGTTTGAATCAGGTTTTTCCTGCTTGTGGAACTAACTTCAGTACTGAACAATAGAGTGATTCATATAATTAGGCAGAATTCAAAGTATTCTTAAGATTAGGGTATTGTGTTGTGTAAAGTCATCTAGTTCCATATCCAGTTACATATTCACAACATATTGGGGGTGGGGGGGGGAGCAAAATAACGGAAGCACCACATGAAAAAGTACTTTACAGAAATTAAATCACTCTTAAATGCGTAGCTATAAAGGTGAGTCATATTAGGTTGAATGCCAATTAGTAGTATGTGTCAGTAATTAAAGAAGTATAATATGTAAGTTTTAATAGCAAAATGAGGCACTTGACAGAGTTCAAAAGAGTCTGAATAGGTGGTGCCCCAGAATTACAGCTGCATCAAAAACAGCAATATTTTTTATTTTTTTAAATTAAATATTTATGTCTTAAAAATTAATACAATATACTCCCCTCTGTAAAGTGCTGGGCTCCCTGATTTTGTCAGGGTATCCATGCTCCTCTGTTGCCCCAGCCCAGAGCAGTTGGGGTTAGGGGATTGCTCATTTGCGCTAATATATTATGAATACTCACTGGATTTGAACCCATGATGTATCAGACAAAAGTGCAGAGTCCTAACCCAGTGAGCTACACAGCAATAAAAGCCAGGTCCCCTTACACAATCAGATGAGTCGGGGTATCTTCAGCTCCCAATGCCTGTTGGTACGGGTGGTCAACTTCCAGTAGTTATTTGGACTGATGATGGCTTTGCATGATTCTACAACAGTCAAGGAATATAAAGCCAGTTTATAGGATTATGTGCACCTTATGCTATTACATTTTTACAATGTTTAATTAAGCATTTCTTAGGTTTTGTTATTCACTGACTGTTTCCCCTCATGTACTGATCTTGCAAAACTAAAGTGTGTACTGAGCCAAGAATTTTGGGTATGGTTGGACCCCTACTTATGGTATAAATACTTTGTATTCATATCCCATATTCCAAGGTGACAAAGCCCACATAAACAGCCAAGCAATTTCAAAAACTGTTTCATAAATGACAGAATGAAGTCAAACAACATTAATGGCCTACCCAACCAAGTCAAAACATTACCAAATCTGTATGGGAGGTACTGGAACATGGAGTAAGAAGTGGACTTCCACCTCCATTCTTCTATTTGAATCCACCCCTCAGCATGCGTATGAGAAGGTTGCAAAAACACAAATATATATTGCATTACAACCGTAAAATCTGAAAGGCACTGGGGCATACTCTACAGGCTATAATAAAACTGTTACATGCATGTAAATCCGTGTGCAGACTTGTCTCAAACTGAAAATCTAACACCAGCCTGCTGACCAAAAGGTAGCAACCTTTAATCATTCAGCCGTATTTTGGGCATAACATGCAATAATAGTGCGTTACCTCACCTATCAAAGCAGGGGAGCATGAGCTATGCCGGATTGCTCTTACAGTATAATGGGGTGTTTTACTGGCAATACTGTTGCCAATTTAGCAACTTTGTCACTTGATCTAGTGACTTTTCTGACCCCTTTAAAGACCTTTTTTGTGCCTAGCGACAAATCTAGCGACAACATTGTCGTCAATTTGGAAGTGAGCTGAGCTCACTACTGTAACGCCCGGCTCTGTCTCCCAGAGGGAGCAATCCCTGGGGCAATTCAGTTGCTGAGCTGATGATTCTGACAGATAGACATGAAAATTAATGATCTGCGCATGTGCTTGCAGTATGCCAATGTCAAATCAACTGGCTAATCAGAAACACTTCTATCCATTTATTACCATCTATTTGTTAACAGTTAATAACATATCTTATGCCTTTGTTCTTTTGCAAATAAATTTTTTCCTGAAAAATATGCACATAGTTTACAAGATAATTGCAACTTTAAATAGGTGTATATGCTAATAGCCTGTGATTTTCCATAGATTTTTCCAGTATAGTGGTAAATAATATAAATAAATATAAACAGAATAGATAATAAATGAAATACTTTAAGCTGTGTTAAAATACAGTAGGCTATATGTGATAAGCAAACACAATGTGATTGCACTTGGCTGAACGTTTTTTTACACGACAACATAAAAAATTAAAACCACGGTTCATCTTTTTTAAGAAAAAAATAATTTTTTTCAGTATTATTTTTTGCAAATATCTGTGGATATTCTGCAATAACTAGAAAATAAACAGTGCACTGGTTTTGTTTCAAATACATTTCATTTTTTGTGTAGTTTATCCATTGGCCAAGTGGCCTTTCTGTATGGGGGCAATATTTTACTTCTGACTTATTTTGTCTGTTTTGGTACATGTTGTCAGTGTTTTTGGTTCTTTTGCAATTCTGATCAAGTTTTGCGATAACTACCTTTGCTGACTTGGGACATGCACATACAATTTTCAAAACAGATGTTAACATTTTGGAAAATGCATCTTAGCAATTGAGAAAAACCGCAATGCAATGTTTCTGAAAAATTAAATCAGATTTACTTTACAGATGATACTTTACTGATCTGTATTATATTTCATGTAATGCTGTCTGTTGGTGATATAGTGTTCTTCCAGAAAGAACTAACATTAACATAGCCATCAAGTCTCCCGTTTTGATAAAACCAAAACGGGAGACTAAACAGCTATGGTTCTGTAAGATCTGTAAGTGCGGTTTTAGTGCCGAGGAACGATGTCAGTCATGAAAAATCCACCAAGCACAAGCGCTGGCTACACAGGAACATACCTGAGAAATTAAAAGAAAATATGTAATGAAAATAAAATGTAAATGACAAGTGATTATTTTAGATTTCTTGTACACCTGTCTTAGAATGTAAGGGATACTGGAGCTTGGTTGGGGTGGTGGGATGGCTCGCAGTGGATGCTGGGAAATTTCCCTTATTTTCAAATCCAAACCTTGACAGGTTAGCATTAAGTGCTAATGTTTTGGTTGTACAAGTCTATTTTGAGGCATGGATTAACTGTTCTGGTGGCTGCAGTGCATTTTGCAGGAGAAATTTGGCCAAGGTGAATTTTGAGAAAGTGACTTCACTGACTTCAGTATTGCACAATGTATCTTAGCAATTAAAAAAAACATGGTCTTCCAAGTGACATGACTCTACACATGTGACTTATGACGAGGGACTTGGGAGACAAACAACAGGCAGAGCCACCTGGGCATGACGGTACATAGTGAAGATAAAAAGAGAAGTATAAATGGCACGTAGCTGATTCCTGTCATTTGCTATTACAGATTGATGTAATTCTGATTGCCTGATTTAGGTGTTCATATGCCCCCTTCCTTCTTACTGTGCTACAGCAAATACCTGAAAGCCACTTAGCATGTAGCTCTTATGTTGTGTGACTACAACTGATGTCATAATGCCTCAGAACCTTGGACTTGATGAGTTGATGATTTGCCTCAATCAACCTAAAGGCATAAACTACAGTACAGCAAAAAAATTAACAGACTGTCATGGAATAATTCAACTAAAAAATAGCACTGGTTACTGGCTTTTTAGAATAATCAGATTTTTTGGGGGCCTGCTGATTGCAGTGTAGATAAACATCATTTCCTTATCTGTTTCCCAGCATAAATACTTTCTAGAAAATAACACACATGCTCAGCATATGAATGCCTGGTATGCTGTATGAGTATGTTTAAAATATATTGCGATCCAAGTTCGGATGATGCTACCTAGCAGACATTTTCCAGAAACATTTGCAGAAAAAAACACAAAATCAACAGCAAAAGCTGAAGATCAGGATAAAACCATATTTGTATACATTTAAAAGCTAAATCTTGAATAGTGTCAGGAATTCCCCCGCTGTTTGACCTGCTTTACCTCATGAGTTGGCCCACCGCCTGAAATGTTAACAGGCGGGAAACAGCGCAGACATGATGATACATGCCAGACTAAGACAGGAAACCACAATAACTCCTTTGTCACGGCTCCTAACGACCCTCTGCAACATGAGTGTGACAGTTCAAACATTTCAGTAATGCAGCTCATCTTTCAGTAATCGCACACACTGTGCGTGATGCATGGAACATCGATCATGAAGAATGAATAGGGGGAATAGGTGTCACAGACTTAGCTGTCCAGGTTTAAATTGTTGTGATTTATGTTATTTCAGAACATGTTCTGATCATTTGCTGTGAACATCGGATTATAAGTGTTTTCTTTGCAACAGAGTGCTACTACACATAGAGCTGCTGAACTGGTTTTACCTTTGTGAGACAGTGACTTATGAAAACACACTGCACACAAAAAAAACATAAAAAAGCTAATATAAATTATTGAAATGGCATATAAAGAACTAACAAAAAAGGGTGTCAATACAAACCTTGTTTGTATTAAAAATCTTTAGTTCAAGCACTCATTTTGATCATTTAGTGTGGATAAGCATGGAACTGTGGTGTTCTGACTAAAGGTATCATGTAAAACATCGCTATCCAAAACATGAAATATCATCATACTGTTCTCTCTGTATCATGTATGCATACAACTTGATATAACTGATTGCAAGGAAAAGAGAGTTGAACAGGTTTAATGTTGGGTTTTTAGGTGTATAATATTCCAACGAGTAACAATAAAGCTTTGTGACAGTGACAGACAGCAGCATCCGTTCACTATGAATAGAATGAATGTGGTTTATGTGTATGTCATAAAATCTTAGCCATGCAACTGAGCAATGTTAAGAAACACTGAGACCTCTCATGCTTCAACAGTACAGTATGTGTGCTGTGTAGGAAAACAATGAATAATAAATATTGCATCAATAATAAAACCTTTAATTGTAACCATGTTTATGTGGATAATATGCAAGCGGAATATGTATAAAAAAAAACAACATTCAGTTCTCAAGCAAAGAAAAGAGCTATACACTAAACCAGTATTTTGTGTTTGATAGAAAAAAGACAAAGACACTAGCATGGCACAGGTATACAGTAAAATGTAACCATACTATAACACATTAAAAATTAGGCACGTTGACTGCTATTTGCTGTAACAACAATTTTTAGTGACATGTTTGCAATGAAAATAAAACTGTAAGAAGATTTAATTCAATATATTTAGAGTATCTGACATTCTAAAAAGGGCGCTGCACAGTGGTTAGCGCTCACACCTCTGAGATGTGGGTTCAAGCCTCTGCTCAGGTTCCAAGTATGCATGTTCTCTCTGTGTCACTGTTTTGTCTAGGTATTCTGGTTTCCTTCCACAGTCAAAAAACATGCTGAGGTTAACTGGTTAACTGGAGTAACCAAATTGGTCATAGGTGTGCATGTGTGAGCATCCTGTTTGGTTGTTCTCTGCCTCGCACCCATAGGTTCTGGACCCCCTGCGACCCTGAACAGGACAAGCAGTTACAGAAAATAGATTGACAATCTAAAAAATATATTTTAAATGAGATGCTTTCTGCACTATAACCAGCATTCCATCATTTTATTGAGTCGGAGCTGCTGCTTAATTTATACTTCTAATATTATGTTACTAAATGTCATTTAACTCACTGCAAGTACAAAATATGTATGATTCCTCGATTATCCATCTCTGCTAACCTGCAATATGATTGCATTCTTCTAATTTGCACGTCTGTATTTATATGCAATGTCCTATTTCTTTTCTACATATGGTGCCCTGGTTTAGAGAAAGATCCATAAATGGTTTATTTATATCTATATCAGTACATGCACATACATTTTTTAGTAACTGACAAGTTCCCTTGTCAGAGAGCCTTTTGGGTTGTTTCTTCCCAAAAAGGCTGTACCCTTCTACCAAGCCTTGTCTACAGTTTCCACATCCATGAGGTCCCTGGATGTTTCTTGGGTTCATTATCTATTGGATACACAGAGTGAGAAGTCAGGTCTTTATATTTCCATCCTCAGTGGAAACAAGTGAGTGCTGGTGTATCAGCTGGGGTGTCTCACTGGTTTGCACTGGTCAGCACTGCTGCTTCCTATTGACACATTTAGGTGTTTGAATCCTGCATTATTTTGCGTGTATGGAAACAACCAAAAAATCAGAGTAATTTACATGCTCTCATATGCCTCTAGGCCTGTCCCCCCTTCCCTAATTTCCCTCAGGGATTAAAAAAGTTTAAGCACACAGAACTGGTTGGGAATCTTGCAAACAGGCCATACTTTGCTTTGCAAACTTGAACTGGAATGTGTTGTACCAACACATTTTTCAGCATGTTTTACTTGGAAAATATAAAGATTTTGCTTTATGCTAAATTGCAAATCTATATGCATATACATATATATGAAGGATACGGTAAAAATTGCAAAAACTTTCATTTCTTGAGTTGAGTTTGAGGTTTGTAATTTGTAAGGTTTGTTATTTTAATCACAAATGAGTTCTTTATTACTATATATATATGGAGGGGTGGATGGATAATAATAGATGTTTCTATTCTGTTGCACTGTCCTTCATATTTATCGATCAGTGAAGATGCTCCTGACACTTATTCTCCAGAACAAAAAAGGGTGGATTAAAGTTTTTATTAAAAATAAAATGAAGCAATGACAGTGTGACTTTAAATATTGCATAAAGCAAGGGAAGTATGATTGATGTAAAGCTGATTTTGAAGGACATTTTGAAGATCTACTTATAGGAACATAAGAAATATACAAACAAGAGGAGGCCATTCGGCCCATCGAGCTCGTTTGGGGAGAACTTGACTAATAGCTCAGAATTGTTAAAATCTTATCTAGCTCTGATTTAAAGGAACCCAAGGTTCCTCCATATACTATATGGGTCTTTTTTGCACAGCCTATAAATAATATTCCTAATGTGATATACCAATCTGCAGAATGTGTTGACAGGAACTGGTAATGAAAAGGCAACACCTAGATTAAAAAAAAAACAGCATGTTATTATCTTCTTGTGCAACTGGAATGTCTTGAATGCATGTATTACATACAGTATGAAAACTGTGCGAAAGCAAAACAGAGAAACCTACACATACACACAGAGATGATTAAAAATAAGTTTGACCTCTCCTCAGCTACGGTTTGGGGGTTCAACACTGGAGTTAGCAGGTATTCACTAAGAGGATGACTGGTGCCTCCCAATAACCAGCCACCAGCAAATTCATCCTTGCACCATCCTTTGCCATCTAACATGCCAAAGTTGTATTAGATAGAAGCATCATGTGCACCATGATTTTCTCCCAGTCCCTCGGAGACAATGTATGCAAAATGTCCTTGATTGTTGCATGTCACCTGCCTGGACATTTAGTGCCAAGAACATTTTTTAAGAGGTGTATATTGTCAAAATATGATTAGGATTGAGCTTTCCATCCACTGCACCTACAATGCCAGGTATGCCTGCAGTGGCATGAAAATCAATTTTAGTGTCAAGTAAGGCATCCCCTCCCGCTGGTCATTGTATGTAGTTGTGCACACGGCACAACAAAAATGTTATTAATGCATGCACAGATGCAGGACACAGTGGCCTTGCTGAGCCCATGTGCATTCGTAGGTCTGCAGGAATTCACCACTAGTGTAAAGGCAGAGAGAAGTTGCACAGTGCAATGAGGGCATTAAAATTCCAGTGTGTACATCTTTTCAATTTATCCCGGACCAGACTAAGAAGTCTCATTATTTCACCACAGGCCAGCCTGTATTTCTTTATGAATTGTTCATTACGGAGATGATCCATGGGGTTCATGGCCAGCCGCAAAACAGCAGTTAGACAAGCAAATTGGCTTCCTGGACATTGTATAAGGTTGACTTGCACAATTTTCTGTTATTGCTTGTCATGAGGGGTGATTCACCTCCCCAGATCAAAATATGTGACTGAACATATAGCAATTTTGATTGGTTACACATTATGTAGCATACTAGGGTTGTCCAGAATTCATGAATTATGCCCCATTCCATT
>JAODKM010000108.1:13230849-13241205 GCA_026780845.1 Petrocephalus sullivani
TTCGGCAAGTGGAATGCATCCGACTCGGTTTTCCCCGAGTTTTTAGTGGATGTGACGTTATTCTGAGTTCCGAGCTCAGACCTCCGAGGATAATGGAATGCACGATAAGTAAGACCGAAATGAACTATGCTCAGATTGAAGAGGAAGCAATGGCCATAATCTTTGGTGTACAAAAATTTTGGGATTACCTCTATGGGAAAAACTTTATACTGGTTACTGGCCATAAACCACTAGAAAAATTCTGGGGCCTAAGACAGGCGTACCGGCATTGGCCACTGCCCGGCCCAGGGTTTGCCACTCAAAATGCAATGCAATGCAATTTTATTTATATAGCGCATTATCACAACATTACATTGTCTCAATGTGCTTTACATTTTCTCTGCCACATAAAGACAACGAGTAAGTCAAAGGCAACAGTGGCATGGAAAAACTCCCTAGAAGGAAGAAACCTTGGGTGGAACCAGACCCAAGGGGGAGCCCATCCTCCAGGGGCCGGCAGAGGAGTCAATCAAACAAAACAAAGTGACAGAACTTAGTTAATACAGAATATGGGTTGAAATTTCTGTCTCTATGCAGGGGCAGACAGGTGCTGGCACGGGGTGCTTGATGCTTGATGGCAAGATCAACACTGGTACAGCAGCAGGGAAGGAAGGAGAGGCATCACAGGAGCAAAGGGCAGGCAGGCAGGAGGGGAGTTGCCGGAAGTAGAGGTAGTGGTCTTGCAGACAGCAGAGGTATAAATTCTTCATACTCATGGGTCTCCAGGCAGCACACCCCAGAAGGGGTGGGGGGAAGTAAGAAAATAGTTCATTAGCCAGAGTTGAGGAAACTAGAGGTAGTGCAAAGAAAATGATCGAGTGCAATATCCATCTAGCGTCCTATAGCAGATATGGCTATAGCAGCATGAAAAAGAGGGAGAGACAGGTGGGAACACAGGCATGGGGACTCCCTGAACATCAGCACTCTAGTGTGATGCTAGAGTGATAGCACTGACGCATCCACTCGTTTGTAGACTGTGCAAATTTGTAGACTATGCAAAAGAAACATCCAATAAAAAGAGAACAATAAAAAAACATCCAATTGTGCTAAGGTTAAAGTGCAAGAAGGTATGTTCAAAATGAATGATAACACGGACAACTGAAAAAAAAGTGAACAGTGCAACAGTGCGGGTATGGTGAGGGGTACCAGAGCACAATGGGCATCAGGGTGTGAGGGTGTGAGAAACCTTATGGCCTGGGGGTAGAAACTCCTCCTATGTCTCCCAGTCCTGGCCATGGTGTTCCTGAGTCTCTTTCCTGATTTCAGGAGCTGAAATAGGCTGTTGTTGGGGTGGGATGTGTCCTTGATGATCCTGAAGGCCCTGCTCCTACATCTTAAGATGTAAATGTCCTGGAGAGATGGAAGGGCCGACCTGCAGCAACGTTCTGCTGCGCGGATCTCCCTCTGGAGGGCACTGCGGTCCTGAACACAAGTTTACAAGTTAATAAAACTGTTACATTCATGTAAATGCATGTGCAGACTTGCCTCAAATTGAAAATCTCATGCCAGCCAGTTCACTGAAGTTGGTGACACTGCCACTACCTTAATACAGTGGCTGGTAACATGCTGTAAACTTAGAAAACACATACAAAAAAAAAAAGATTCTGCAAATACGAACCCAACACAACAGAAGTTTCCTGGTTCAGGGCTGGATGGTATATATCGAATGTCTACAATATATCGATATATTTTCTAAATGAGATAGTGACATATACTGTGTTTATATTGGTATTCTTTTACAATGCATTAAAATTGGGGGTCCATTAAAGATTTTGAACAGAGGCTAATAGAATACCTTCTTTATTGTACACAAAATGGGAGCTGCGTTGGTGACATTGCACAGAATCCTCCTATTCACAGCTTAAATCAGACCATTCAGACAGCGTCTCACTCTGTAGTAGATGGAAGGAATGAATCATTGTTGCTTGGTTCATTGTTTTAATCATTTCCAAAGGGCTCATTATTGTGTTTCCAGGTATTGCATGCACCTTCAATGGTTATCAGGCTAGATTTAGATTGTTTGTGAACAGAAAAGAAAATGTTTTTTTGCGAGCAGTATCAATACAGCGGAGATGAGGGGCATGCAGTTTCCCAAGGTGAACCATAGCTCTAAGGCTAGTGAGTATCAGCAAATAGTTTCTTATTAGGAAATTTGTATTATTTACAAATCAGTTTTTAGCTGATTATGACTGCGTTTATATGTGTTTTTAATAACCTGATAACTGTGTTTACATCACTAGCCCAGTAAAAACACACCAGAACATCTTAATCAGGTTATTGCATGAATGCATAATCATAGTGAGCTAACAAAAAAAAGTATGGCCTTCCTCTCCTCTGTTTAGTCCGTAGAGCTGGACCATACAAAGTGGAAATCATATCTTGGTATTAATTACTGTATAAAGGTGATATATGTACAAAACTAACCCTAACCCTCCCAAATTACTAGTGACCTGTCTTGTAATTTGCCAAGATTCTGCTCGATTAGATCTATGCTTGTTTGCTCTTTCTGAGTATCCCAGATGTTTTCCCTGTCTCTCTGAACCTGAATTTATCTGAATTTTCTGCTTGTTTCCCTACTCCTTGTTTAAATAAAGCCCCTTTTCATTTTACCAACACCTGCCCTTTAGTCCTTTGTTATTTGGTTACAACAATCAGCATTAGGAAATGCTATTCTATTGTACATATTACAAAAGTTACAACATAATTACTGGATAGTGTATATAATGTATAATAAAAATGTACTAATGCAAATACATGTAACTATCGTCAAATGTGTTGGTTAACAGATCAGGAAACAACAAAAACCATCTCTCAGTATACTGTAAGTGAATGAATTCTTCAGAAAACAAAAAAATAACAATGTAGGATTTTTGATTTCAACCTGTATTCTTGAAGGATTTACTACCAATATAATCCAGTAGAACTGGTTTTAATACCATGAGGAAATAAAACCCTCATTCCATTGGTTGGTCTTTTCAAATGCAGGTCATCAGTGTTTCTATTTTTAAAAAGTCAATAAAACATATTGCTGCTCCAGGCAGTGCTTCTGTGACAGGCTTGTATGTCTAGCACAACATGTCCTCATACTACAACCCTGAACTATCCATTGTACCCAAACCTCAGCTCAGAGTTTCGTCACATAATCCACTCTCTCAGTTGACTAGCGCTCATGGCTGACATAATCACAACAGTCAGCCATGAGCGCTAGATCCGTTTTGAAATAAATCACAATAAAGGCATCTAAAGCTTTAACTTGGACCACAGACTTCTACTTTCCAGTGTCCCAAGTGGCATGTTTGAAGGTCAGCTCAGCTGATCCATGTCACTATAAATGGTTATACTTATATTTGATGATTTGTGGGTGTGTGTACAATCATACTCCTTGTACTGAGGCATTTTGCATTCCAGTGTAAGTCACTGTAAAGCTATGCAGTGTTGGATATCAGCCTCAACAACCTAAGCTCTCAATGGACATGTAATGTCATTTACACAGACACTGTATTACTACGACCAAACTCAGCATCGACCTCATAATCTGTAGGGGAAAAAAATCCTTTAGTCAAATATAGTATTATGAATATAATATTATGATGGATGAAAGCTGGAAGAAAGAACAGGCACTTCAGCAAACATGAGAATGAAAAAAGGGGGACAGATGATAAACAAATGCAAAGGTTATTAACTTCAGAAACAATTTTGCTGGCCCACATATCCCTTGCCCCACCAGGAAAATATTTGGTATGCCAGATGGCCAATCCAGCCCTGCCACACGGTCTGGCCCGAATGGAATAACTTTTATGGGAAATTTTATGGGACTGTAACAGGGAGTCGCAGGACTGTTCAGTGACAGCTAACATGTGGAGCTGGAGGATTTCAGGTCCAAACTTCACTCCACTGTTTTAACTGGCCCTCAAGATCCTGCAGATGAGTTGTCCAAGCTTATCCCACAAGTGTTTGATTGGGGAAAGATCGGGGGACCTGGCTGGCCACGGAAGGTCCTCAACATGATGCAGGCAGTCCATAGATACACGTGCTGTGTGTGGATGGGTGTTATCTTACTGAAATACTGTACCCGGGTGCGAGGTAAGACAAGCAAGTCAGAGTCCCTCGAATCATTACCAGAGATGACCTAAAGTCATATCCTATGGCTCCTCACACCATGATGCCAGGAGTAACACTGGTGTGTCTCTGGTAATGCAGAACTGAGATTTGTTGCTGAATTTCGTCATCAGTCCATGCCTTCTGGTGACGGCACTACTCCAAATGCAGCCGTCTCTGCGCTGGTGTTAACGGCTGCCTACGCATGGGATGTAGTCCGTAGTCCAGCTGATGCCCATCGTCGAGACACAGTGCGGGATGACAAGGGGTGTTGTAGAGAGCCCAGTACCTGTGTCTGGATGGCAGGCGCAGATGTCATGTGGTTCTGTAATGCTTGCTGCACAATATGACGATCCTCCCTTGTTGTGGTCTGTCTTGGGCGACCGGAACATTTACAACATGTGTGGGTGCTCTCAAGTGCCCATTAGTTCCAACACTGGGCAACTCTGACACCTGCACGCCCCACGTCGGACAATTGCATGATATTACTACCCGGAAAACCCACAATGCGTCTCTGGGTACCCTAGGCTGACTTAGCTTGGAGGCCTCCTAGTGAGCCACTTGAGCTATTTTTGGAGCTGAAAAAGAAATGAGCGAGAATTAAAAAGGAAGCAATGTCAATAATCAGCTAATCAGCATGTTGATTGCTGGTGTCAGATCCAGGCATTGGCAAACTAAGCAGTTGCTAGGGCGTGATCTGTACAAGAATATATATGAATATACTCATAATTGATTTGTAATTAAGGATAATTGCACAAATTAAAAACCATTTAAAAATTAAACCATATGTATCAAATAAAATGTTTTTGTGGCAGCAGAAAGATGTTTGACTCTAGCTATAGGCATAATAAGCTTTGCCGAGGGCCCCTGTCTATTGCACTAGCAAATCAATCAGCCATATTTCTTAAGCTTAACTGTTCCATTTCTCCCGAAGCACAGTGGGGCCCCTGTTTTGTTGGTCAGGGTTCTTGATCTTGCCATTGCTATAGCCTACAACAAGCATTTCCAAATTTTTCAGCCCACGACCCCCCAAAATAACAGTGCTGGAATCTTTTGAGGTGGATTAAGCATACAAAAGTATCCTTTTTTGCAAGAATCACAATTAAAACAGGATATATTTTTGTTCTTAAATTTCATTCACATGTTCTGGAACTTATCTCACCCTCACTGAAGTATTTGGGAAAAACTGGCCCAGAACAGCATTTAAAAAATGAGATTTGAAATGGAAAATTGCTGGATCAGTGGTTTGGCAATCTTGCCTCACACTTAGAGGGTAAGGGTCCTTATCTCCCCGAACTGCTTCAGGGGTGCCGAATAAATGCCTAACCCTGTACCCTACCCTCAAGCTATCTTCTATGTGTATATGTGTTTTGATCAAAGCAGAACAAGATGAGATATGTGAAATACTAAAGAATGCCTATGTACTCATACTCATAGTTTAAACTGGGCCGGAGCCCTCCGTGGCTCAGCTCCGCCTCCTCACTTCAGCAATACAGCCGGCCAGAGCTGAGCTCCCTCTGTTTCAGTATTTATAATAATATAATACTTCATGCATTTTCATCTCCTTCTAAAAAATACAATTGTATCAGACTTCATGAATAATTATATAGACAACACTAAATTATAGTTAAAATGAATTACGCCCACCAATGTTTTTTTATTGAATGCTCATGCCCTACGAGAATGCGTGACATCACACAGTTGGTGAGTCCATTACTGAATGTTAGTTCTTGACTCCAGCTCGAGAAGTTGGTGCCACAGTTTTGATTGATGGTGAAATGTAGACCTAAGAACTGATTGTGAATTGATGTGAGATATAAATAAATAAGTCTGAAGTCGATCAAATATGTACTAAACCAATGGTGCCAGTCGAGGTAAATAAAGATGTTTTGAGAGATATTGACCACTGTGAGTAAAGAAGGGCTCCCCCTCCTTACAAAAGCCAATTTAACCACTGCTCATACATGTGGCGATGGTAAATTAAGCGTTCGTTTCCGGTATATAATTCATTTTAGCAAACTGTGGCTCCACCTGCTGGTTTTATATGGAATATATCTGAAGACATTGTGAGGTTGAACAGTCATTTAAAATGAAATGAAGGACAATTAAAATAAAATTAAGAATACATAAAAGTGATACATCTTAAAAGTGATATATTTTAATAGCCAGGGGCTAGCCATTTATCCAACACAAAACTGACAGTAAAAAAACAACGCATGTGAAAGACGTCAGCAAAAATTTAATAAAAGTCAAACATCAAATTATTGAAAATGCAATACATTTTCCACAGTATTTATAAATGACACCGGTTCAAAAATATCACAAAGGAATTGTTTTGTTCTCCAGTTTTTTAACACTTTTTTTTTTTTTTGCAAAAGCACCGGAACACTCTATAAAAAGCCCTTAGAGTATGCTGATTTTTCTCATCTAAAGTCAGCTTAGAAGTGGTTACAGCTTATTTGTCTGAACAATAATGCTCAATACAGACAGTTGGAACAAGAAACCCAATATGTGCATGTACATAGACGTCACACCATGAAAGCTTCCCAACTAGTTAGCACATCCAATCAACAGGCTGGCCACATACTACCCAGATGAACAGCACTCAAACTGCAAAGGTTTCTCAAACCACTGCCACAGGTCAGGCTCGTCCGTAGCCCAACATTTGAAGAAAAAAAAAAGGGTGTCCCATCTGTGAGTATATCGCAGTTGAATAAAATCGTTGCTTAGCTCTTATTTTTTTCAGAAGTGGTAATGAATCTATTGTAAGTGTAACAGACTGAGTAAGGCTGTTTCTGCATGGAAACGAGGACTTGGAAAACAGTGGTACAGCGAAGATGAACAGACTAGCTTATAATACAGAATACACTCAAAGTATTACAAGCCTCCAAAATAAATATTTTAAATATGAAGGATGGCAGTAGATTAAATAATGCTTTTCTTTAAATCAAACTAATCAATAAAATAATCAAAATAAAAAGTAATATTTGATTAGTGACCTTGTTACAAACGGTAATGACCAGATCTGTTTTGTGTCTAGTTAGCATGCATTTTCTATTACAGATAATACAAAAATACACTGATACTACCTCAAGCTTTACTGACTGCCATAAAGTATTGGAATAGGAAATTCAGCATCACATTATTAGTTCTGGATGGTTAGGGTGGATAATGACACAGATTTGGTTTTGGGGTCATTTCTAAATTAAATGCAATTAGAGTGTCAGGACCTTAAAGCTATTTTGGTCTTCAGTTACTGTTGATTATAACTCTCCTCATATCAACAGACTTGAGACAGACATCAACATGGGATATGAATGAATATGATAGACTATGAAATTTTGCTTCCTATTTAAAAAGTAATTCAAGTTAAATTACTGTATTTGTAATGAAAGTTGTATTACCAATTCCTTGCATGGTTAGTTATTGCCAATCAGTGAGTCTATATTTTGCCAGATTAAGTGAAACTGCACAGAGGCTGGGTGTTAAGGTAGGATAAAGTTTTGGCCCATAGGTGGCAGCACAACAACAGCGTAACAGAAGAAAAATTATTACATATAATTGGCACATGCCCCCAAGGTAAGAGAGAGCATCTGGCCAACTGTGGGTATAAGTCAGAACGTTGGACGACCACCAGATATCAACCACAGCTCAGCCTCAAAGGGAGTCTCATTCAGAAACAGACCTCCTCCTCCCCTCTAGACCACAAGCACCACAAAGAGACAGGCAACGCTGTGAACGACAAGGCACAGGAGACGCTTGGGGGGGGCAGGAAACCAAAACACTCCCTACCATAGAAGGCTTAAAAAAAAAAAAAATTAAAACTTGAAAAGAAGCCACCAAAATACAATTCAAAAAGCAGAAAAAAGAGGAGGGATGCTCTCACTCACTGCTGGTAAAACTCTGTAAATATTCAGGGGTATAATATATAAATACATCCTGCACAGTCTTAAAATAGGTTCATGAATAACAATGTCTTATCATAAAGCATCTAACCATCATTGGAAAAAATAATATTTCAAACATATTAGAATAGCAGAAGTTTAGTACTTTCATTGAACCAAAGAAATTTGATTTTAAAGAGTGCCAGTGAAATGAGTCTTTCACACACACACACACACACACACACGTACATACACACACACACAAAAAAAAAAAATATATATATATGTGTGTGTGCATGTCTGGTTAATATTGCTACTTCTTTAAAAGCTTTTCAAGAGGAAAATATAAATTATAAATAAATAGATGAATAGTGACTGAAGCTCCACCACTGGAAGACCTATTAAGACAGAAGGTTGCAGTTGATTTGCTACAATATCCCTGCACTCATACAATGCATCGTGATATAAAACAATGCAAAGCCTACTCCACATGTTTGTATTACTCTAGGCTTCACTTAACTGGAAGTTCTGGCACTTGTTTTTGTATTTTCCAAAGTCCATTAGGCCAAAACTGAAACAAAAATTCCACCTAGCTATAATGGTGGTAGTTATAGCTTTAACTACAGTTATAATGGTGGGGCAGGCAGGTGGTGTAGTGGTTAGGGGAACCATATAATCGAAAGGTTGTCGCTTTGAGTCCCCAACCTGTAAGTACCGCGGAGGTACCCTGAGCAAGGTACTCCCCAAGCACTGCTCCCTGGGCGCTCAAGTAGCTGCCCCGTGCTGTGTCATAGTGTCACATGGGTTAAAAGCAGAGAACACATTTCGACGATTAATCACCTTCACATAATAATAGTTATGAAACTGTACATTTGCTTTTGGTACCTATAGATTGTCAAAGGCGAAAGTGATTAATTGTCATTTTTGACACACCACAGCCCACAACAATGAAATATGCCCTTCATCCATATGTGACATAGCAATGGGCAGCTGGGGAGCAGTACCTTGCTCAGGACACCTCAGTGATACCTTGATAGTCAGTGATTTGAACCAGCAATGTTTCAATGTCAGGGGCACTTCCCTAACCATTAAGCCACCACTGCCCCAAAAGCAATTCCAAAGCAGTAACACCTCATCGTCAATGCCACAGGACAATATACAAAGCCTAAAATTTGTCAGTATTGAGAAAGTATAGTATCTTACTATAAGTAGATAGTGTGACAGCAGGTGAAAGATTTTCTAAAATGTGAACTGCACTTTCACGTCATCTTTAGAAGATAAGTTTTCCATTACTATTAATAATAATAATAATAATTAATAATGGTACTGGTCCTCAAATGGTATAGCAATGCATATGAAAGTGACCAGTATTGGGTAAAGAAGTCAGG
Organism: Petrocephalus sullivani; assembly: GCA_026780845.1. NCBI lineage: Eukaryota > Metazoa > Chordata > Actinopteri > Osteoglossiformes > Mormyridae > Petrocephalus > Petrocephalus sullivani. The sequence continues at coordinate 13,240,259 of JAODKM010000108.1, forward strand.
TATAAAAATTGCATCCATATACCAAAGTCAAGACATAGACATCAAGCATCTGCTCCAGTCTCCCCTCTCTGCAGCACCACCCCGGGGTGGACCAAGACACTGCTCCTTTTCATCCACATCTGACTGACCCTTAAAACTTGACACAGCCCACATAAGAATGACAAATTTACACAGTAAAGGAATACCCGATGCAGATCTGCAAAAATGTTAAACTCTTCAATAAATCATGTCAGAGAAACTTTCAGAGAAACAAAAGTATTTTTCAGGAAAAAAATTGTCAATTTTCCATTTTCACTATTTTTGAGGGCATTTTGTAATAATAATAAGATATCAAAACTTAATATCAAGGCATTTTAAACAATTAACATTTAAATGATTAAAGTATAGCATTATACTTTAGCCCCATTTTATGTTTAATTTCTTACAGATGTAAATATACTTCAATTCTATACACCAGATTTCCTCACATATATTGCATGTCTACCTTTGTACTGAATACAACAGGCAGAATACAACAGGCAGACATTAGACATCTATCATGTCCCTAAACTAGCAGAGGTTTCAGCTTAGATTGCTAATTGTAACCTGAAAAACTTGCCACGTGACTGGCAACAGTAAACTTCTAAACTCCACATTATAGTAAAATTAATTGGCTATTAATTACAAAAATATACAAAAATGTTTACAGCAAAAAATTACATTTAGGTTGCCTTAATTAGTACCTCATATTAATGACCTTGTGATTGTTAGGTGGTCTACTGGACTGTGGACAGTAACCGTCTATCTACATAGCTAATATGCCTGTAAGCATTCCTGACAAACTAATGCAGCCATTTCAAGGCAAGGTTATGGCCTTTATCAAGCTGTGTATTCGTGCGTTCCTTTTACCTCTGGAAGTCGGGATACGAGTCAAATGACGCGCCTCGAGGCCGGAAGTGACGACATGC
>JAODKM010000108.1:13241305-13253719 GCA_026780845.1 Petrocephalus sullivani
GTGGAGGCGTCCATCTTGGATCTGAGTGCGGCAAATGGAATGAATGACACTGGGTTTTCCTCGGTTTTTCAGCGGATTTGACGTCACTCCGCGCGCCGAGCTCCTATTTTCGAGAGTAAAAGGAACGCACGATATCACCACCCATGTTGCTCTGGATGTTTTTAAAATATGTCCATTGAGTCTTTAGGATCACTAATGGCAGAGACAGGATGCTTACTGCCCCTCTTTCATCTGTGCCTATTTTCATCCCCCTCTCCTTTTCAGTCGGAGTAAAAAGAGAAAAAAATGTATTATATTGGCCGATTAACCACTTTTAAAATTACGTATGAATATTCAGGGTGACGCACTGAATCGAATTAGCAAGAAACAAAGGAAATTCACTCAGATGAGTTACAATTATTCAAAACTCAGTAAAAATATGTAGACTATATTCAATATCCCAGAAGGGGGAGGGGTGAAGTTGATAAACAAAACTACATCATCGAGCTTCAGCTGGAGACAATCGGAGGGGTTCTTCGGAGAACAACAGCAGACAGAGTACTACAAAAGTGGATTGCAGGATTAGAACTGGGATTTCAAGGTGTGAAAACTGGAGAGAGAGAGAGAATGTGTGGAAGGGTAGATGTGATACAGCAAAACTCTCATTTGATAAGTCACAATTTGGTTAGCTGGTATGACAGTAAATACCAAAAGCCCTTGGAAGAGGTTCTCTGTTGGCCAGCAAATCACACAGACCTCAGCTAAGACCTTTGCACATCTACAGCTGAATAACAGGAATAATGGGAAAAAGGGGATGTATATTTAAAACAAAAACACAGGATTCCCACAGGCAGACAAAGTATGACTTGGAAAAATGTGTTTGAGCCCTACATTGTTTATATCAAATAGTCCACCTTCTTGATTTTAGTCCGAGGATGTCCTGCCCCCAGAATTCCACTGCAAGCTTTTCGGTTCCACAATACTGCCTTAAAGAGAAACCCAGGATAGGGGGAGCCGATGAGTGTAGCCCCAGTGCAGTGAGCATGCTAACAAGCACCCGGAGATCAGACAGGTTGCAAGAAAAATGGGGGAGGGAGTTAAATACTTCCCAGTTTCAGTGGTGACTGAAGGCCTGGGGAAAAAGGTTGAAGGTTTAGGAGATGTGGGGAGCAGAAGACGACGAGTGTCTCCAGAAGAACCAGCCACGCTTGATGTGCTGTTTGCGCACAATCTCCTCCTCCCGCTCCCGCTCCTTCAGGGAGCGCAAGTACCTGTCCTCCTCCTTCAAGTACCATACAGGCGGCCAGCGGTGCTTCTCGAAGTACGTCTCGTTTTCTGTGGGCACAGAGTGCGGCAAGACACATAGACACACAATAAATAAATAAATAAATAAATAAATAAGAGACAGAAATGATAATCAGATGTCATCTGTATCTATGTTTGGAAACGGACATGAGGATACCTTTTCTGAGTACAGGATGTTTTATCCAGACACTGACATTCAGATTAATTAGTGCCACTAAAAATACCCACACACTGATACCTCATATATAAAAAAAATTGGTAGCCCATAGAAGAGGTACCTGGCGACATTGCTTTCATGTCTTTAGGAAATTTGTGGCACACACTGTTGTAGTTGGTACAGATGTGATGCAAACACCATGCAGACAGCTGTTTGGCATTGTGGAACTAGAAGGGAAAAACAGGAATTTAGAAAAATGGTAATTCCCTTAATAAGATAATTTAATTATTGACAAGAAATCACTACATTCTCAATTACAGCACTGATAACTTAAAATTTCCTTCAAGTTTTTATGCAGATGAACCTTCCAGATGCATCTCCTGTTGCCTGCTTTCTCACCTGAGCCATCTCCAGGTAAGTCAACACCTGCCCGTCAATGTCCTCGCCCTTCATTACAAGCTGCAGCAGCTCATCCACAGCATGCTGCTCTATGAAGGGCAATTGCAAAGCTACAGTTTACACTACCCAATTATAAAAGTGTCTCATCTCCACAAGCCAATCATGAACCTTTTTAGAAACTAATCACTGGCTGGGCCCAACCACACTGGCTCTCACCTGTTAGGGCTACGAGACGGGGCAGGCAGAGACGGTTGGCCAACATGATGAGCTCCATGGGCTGCAGGTTGGGGCTGGGTGTCAGTTGGCCGCAGTATAGGTACTCCAGCACAGCACGCATGCAGGCACTACTGGTGTTAGGGATGGATACCTGTGCATGGCAGATGGGAATCAAAAACAAAATCAACTAAAATGCTAACATTTGCCAAAAACAGCAGATAGCAAAAATGTGAAAGGATCTTAAGAGAAAGATTACACCAACTGGCCAAGGATTTACCTTTTGGTCTGAAATCAGTCAGATTACCACTCCAGATCTGTCACTTACTTATTCATTAACATGTTCTGTTTTGTTTAAATAGACCAACAATCTTACATGAAGCTGAAACTGATGGCACAAAAATCACCCTAACCTATGGTTGAAAACATATAAAAGAAAGAACGTCCCCCCACCAAAAAAAATGTCACAAAAGGTTAAACACTCTGGTCAAAGGGAATAGTACAGTGCTGGCACTGCGAAGGCAACGAGAGGGTGACGTCACAGCAAAGAACAGGGAATAAAGGGCAGTTTCTTCAAAGATGAGTCTTTCATCTGTGCGATAAAAGCACTGCGTGAATGTGACAGAGAGAGTATGTCCTGGACAGACAAGCCGCTGCAGCCTCCAGAATGAGAACATTGGCCTGTTACATCACTGACAGTAATGTACGCACACAATGAGTCCTCCTTATGGCCATGGGTATCAAGTAATACTAAATGATCATTCTGCTAGGCTGGAATGCAGCAACCACAATAGGGTGTCATGTAGGGCTGTCACTTAACATCCATACACACTCCCTTCAAACAGCCTCTGAATGGCCCTGAAACAATGGCACTCTTGTGCTCTGTTCCATGAGTCAAAGCCAAGGAATTAAGGGGGTTTTAAGGATATAATGGAAACTGCTGGGGCATCAGAATTTTACTGTGGCAACCCACCCCCCTCGCCACACACACACACACACACACACCACTACTTGCCACTGGTCACCAATAAAGGCTATAGTGCTGGCCCCTGGGTGGAGGCACACGAGTAGGGATGGGTATTGTTACGATTTTAACGGTAGTACTCCTCTTTCCAGTGCTACTTATTGGTCCGGTACTTTAACTGTATTCTCATTGGTACTTTTTGAAGAAAAAAATCTAATTAGCAACATAATTAACATTGCCTTATTTATATACATGGGGTGAACTGTCACTATTATTATTCAACAAATTGACATTAAATGTGAAATGCAAAATAAAAATTCACAAAAAATATAGCAATGTTTTAAACATTTCTGATAATGGAAATGTAAAACAAACATAAATGATTTTAATGCAAAGCCTTTAATGCCTTTACACGCAAAACACCTGTTGCACTTTTGGAAACGAGCATTGTCCGCATTGATTCTAGTGAAGCGCAACCACACTTTTGATCTCTTACCTCTCCACCATCATCACAAGTTGCAGCTGCCAAGTCTATGGTCTCTGCTCGATCTGCGTGCGCATGTGCATGTTTTACAGTACCGCAGATTGGTAGAGCAATGTGTTAAGATCTCTGATTTGTGAATGCAGGAACAAACGTTTCATGCAATACCGTCAACACATTATAATAAAATAAAAACATACACAATCGTTTATGTTAGTTTTAATTATTGCTAATGTCTTCTCAGTCCACAACAAGTTTGTGTGCATTTATTTAAGTGTTTTACAATATCACATAAAGTAAAAAGCTGTGTATCTGCCTGGCATGCAGGCTGCACTTGTCATATACTTCAATGTCTACTAACGGATATTAAGTATCATATGATTGTGTACGTATGCTTTTATATCTTACAATGTATTAACATTTAAATTCGTGTGCATACTCTCGCCGATCGGACCGGGTCCAGCAGATGTCACTATACAAATCACATACAGCCATAAGCAGGACAGAACTTTACGCATGCGCACGAAGATCGGGCAGTGGCACAGCGTGTGTGTGTGCATGTGCGAGTTTCCCCGTGCATCGCGCACGCGAGAGAATGCTCTAGATTACCGTCTTAATCAGTAACAGAGCTGGTTAGATAAACTGGGGAAGAATACATTTATGTAGAAACAAAAAAATCTGATTTATTAATTTCTCCAGTACCGAAAGCAATACCATTAACGCTTATCAATACTCCGGTCTTTAAAAATTTAGCCCCGGGGCTTGTTTAGTACGGGTTTCGGTACCCATCCCTGCACATGAGTGTCCTTCAGAAGCCCCCCTTCACCTGCCAATTAGGGGAATGTCATGTTTCCAATAGCAGCATATAATTAGTTATGAAAGGTCAGTTGATCTATAAAATGTTGGACGATTGTACAGCTGCATATAAGTTACAGCATAGGAACTGTGGATACCTTAAAGCAGGGTGTCACTTAAGAGGAAAGACATTCAAATAGTGCAATAAAATCAGGAAATCTATCCATCTATGAATACCTTTCTAATGGAATTTAATACACATTACTTCTAGGAGGCTGTCAATTTTTCTCTTATACCTCCTCCATGTCACACACAGACACCAAGACAGATCCACAGGTTTATAACCTCCACCAACCTCATTAGTGTAACTCTCCATGAAAGACCCACGGAACATCGCTGCCATCCAATCACAGCTGGAGATCAGCAGGGGTTTGTGGGCAGGCAGATATCCATCATCCAATCCAAACACCACATCTAAAACAACCGGGGGAGGGGGGAGGGGAAAGTCACACATCTCGATGTGTGTCACAGAGTGGCAGCTACAGAAAAAAAGACAAACAGACACAGACACAGATAGACAAAAAATAAATAGACACAGAAGTTATATAATAGACATATAAAAGTTATGGAGAGAGACACTTGGGCAAGCAGGGACTAAGAGCCAGGGGTTAACTCAGTACAAAACATACAGATGAACAAAAAACTAATTTTTTTTTGTCCACACATAAATACCAGAACATTTCTTTGTCTATTCTCATATAAATATAATGTATATTAAATATATATATAAGTACTGTATAAGTATTATATATACTCTAAAAATTAAGTAAAGCTAAAATAACGTGAATCAGCAGACAGTTTTTTTTAATAGCTTTGTTCCGTGTCACCAATGCAACAAATGAAATACAGAACTGGCTTATTAGGTAAGGCAAACAATAAGGAGTGAACAAGGCAAGATTATATAGCATTTTTAACTGTTTTCCACAGATATTAATGGAACGTAATCTGAAGCCTGAAGTCACACAGGGCACACAATAGCTCTGTTCCGTGTCACCAATGCAACAAATGAAATACAGAACTGGCTTATTAGGTAAGGCAAACAATAAGGAGTGAACAAGGCAAGATTATATAGCCTTTTTAACTGTTTTCCACAGATATTAATGGAACGTAATCTGAAGCCTGAAGTCACACAGGGCATTTAATCATTCCCTGTATATAGCAGATTTCTTCAAAAAATGGTCTCCTTTAATGACTGGAGAGCCATAATAAATCTTTGTTCCAGGTGCCTTAATACGACTGAGGATTGAATTCATTTTCACATTTTTGTTGTAGAGGAACTGACAAGTACATAAATGAGCAATATCGAGAAGCAGTATTGTCATAAACAGTCCTGAAGTCCTTTAATTGAACTGATGCACCATGAGCACCCAGATGCATTTGTTAAGAAATACAACTTTTGTCAATTTAAAATAAAGGGATGAGTTGTATCAAAGAGTAAGAGCAAAGTAGCTTACTTGTGCCTAGAACTTGTAGCAATTCCTTCAGGACAAATGGAGAAGCATTCCAGGTGGCTACATCTGGAAGCTGGCTGAAAGAATGCAGAGTCTGGGATGCTGTCATTGAAGCAAAAGGGAGCTACTTTGACGAATCTAAAATTTGAGTGAGATGTTGATCATTTCTCTTGGTTAGTGTAATATTTCATATGTATTAATTGGGGGGCAGCATGTGACTGAGCAGACTAGGTGGCCAGTTTGAGCCATTTACTACAACAGTCACATGTCCACAGGCCGTTGAGCAAGGCCCATAATCCCCCGCTACAAGAGCACCTCTGCAAGTGGCTGCCCTTCTCTGCCAAGCTGCCTACATATGAGTCTGTGTGTCATGGAGAGCAAGATGAAGTAGGCAAAACAGAGAATTTCTCCAAAGGGATCAATAAAGTGTCATTATTATTATTATTATTATTACTTCATGGCTGAAGGCCTTTTACTATATGGTGTATAATAGTATATCCAGACTTTTGAATAGTTCTGTATGTCCTGGTCCTGTTAACTTCAGTACTTCACAAGGGAATTTAAGAAGCCATAGAGCAGAGCACATACTGTAAGTGAGGGGACATGCAAATAAAGATATGGGTGGACACTGGGCCATACCAGCAAAAGTGCCCTTGTTCAGGCATTCTTTGATGCGGTTAGCTCGCCGGACATGGAAGGCTTTGGTGATCTCCTGGTTCATGAAGCTCTCATGGTTCAGCACATTTGCCACCATCATCCGTAGGTCAAACACCTCCAGGAGCTCAGCGATAGTGGCTACCTGCTTCAGGTCCCCCCGACTCTCATCGAGGCTTCCTGTATACAAATACTCCAGCACCGCCTGAGAGTGAAATTAGCAAAAAGGAAGCCCCAGGGAAATACCTCAACTGCATAAAAACCACAGCCGAGAAGTACACAAATCACTAGCTTGGTTTGATAACTGTCAACAAAAGGGGGGTTTTAAGGAACATTTATATTTGTGCTATATTTACACCCAACACAGCAGGGAAGGTGACTTACTGTACAAATAATGACATTAATTGGCATCTGTTTAAGTAAATGAAATCTGAAGCAGAGAGAAACCCTGTATAATCAGTGACCTTCAATGATTAGGGTTTATTAAAATACTACCTAGGATATGTTGCGTGCGTACCTGGAAGGGTCCTTTTTGAATGAGTTCATCCATAGTAACAACAGTCATGACTCTAGGTCGGCCAGTGATAGGGTCTTTCACATTCTCCAGGGACACACTGACAAAGCCACGCCCCCAGCCTGAGACGATATGGCTGCCTCTCAAAACCCCTGCTGAACACTGAGTCCTGGCAGGGATGGCATTATCACTCTGTGAAGTCCTTAATGAAGCCTGCTGAAGCAGGAAGTGTTGCTTTGGCTCGTTGAAACAGTCTTCCACGTCCTTGTCAATATCTAGACTCTTAGTGCGACCTGCTTGTTCTTTTATGCCTCTCCGGTTCTGCTCATCCTCCTCATTGTCCACCATGTCCAGATCCACCTCTGCCGCCTCCTGCTCCTCTCCCTCCACTGCAAATTTACTTCTTTCCTCCCCCATCATCCCAAGGTCCAAAGTGAAAATGTCATAAAATTTGGAGCAAGAAGTGGCTAGATAAACCTTATGGGCAAAGACCTGAGTGGTGCCACTCTCCAGAAGAAAGAGTACATCAGCACACAGAGGCTGACAGAAGAGGGAGTTGGGCACTCCATCAACAGCAGCTGCTTCCGGTCTGCTTACGATTGGACGAGGGGGGCGTGGGGGCAAGAAGGGTGCCTGAAGGAGGGGACGCTGTACCTTTTTCAAGTGGGACTTCCAGAATTGAAGGTGGCGACGTGAGATGAGTGCTGCACGGATGGCATTGTCAAAAACATCTTTTATCCCGAACTGTGCGACAACGCTGGTCTCGTAGTATGGTATTCCCAGCTCCTTGGCAACCTCATGACCCTTTTCAGGGGGAAGGATGTCTGTAGGCTTTATGGGTCTAACAGGGGAGGAAGGAGACAATCTTGAGGAAACAAGTTAAATATAAGGAACGATGACTTGTTTATCATGAATCGAACAGAAGAACTGTTGGCGTATGTGTGAAAGTGCTATGAATTCACTTGAAGGCCGTGGTAAACTTACCAAACAAGTCCAAGAAAATGAACAAAATGAATAAATAAACAAACACAGATCTGCTCTGCCTATTCAGATATTAAGACAAATATTTTACCATGAGAAACCATTGCCAATCATAGCATGGAAAAATACAATTCTGTTCTTGTTATTACTTCTATAGTTAACATTGGGACTACTGAATAATTAGGTAGTTTACTGTACTGTTTGACTATGGCTAACAAAAGCATTTTACTGCATTTTAAACCATTCGCATGGGACTCAATTGTGTTTTCAGCATGTTGACATTCTGTGGTTCTATATTTGTATTAGCTTAATGGATCATCTAAGAATATTTAAATTCCAGAAAGCATTTTAGGGGCTCGGTTACGAGCATATCACGTTGACAAGCTTCCTATGCATTCTCACACAGAAGAGCTCAGTGATCATCTCACTTAAAACTGCACTCCCATACCTACTGACAGGGTTTGGAAAAGCTCCGGAAGCTTGGCTGCCTGTCCTAATTTATCTGCCAAAATGGCCAAGATTTGCGGACAGAGGTTTAGCTGGCAATCAGTAATGAAGGCACAAGTGAACCGGTTTCAAGAAAAGAATACTCCTGTGGCATAAACTAAAAAAAAAAAATCACTAATGGGGATATCGTCATAATTTTGTGCCACAAGTATGAGCTGGCCTATTTAATATTTTAAAGAACCACAAAAACTACTTCAATGTACTGTGACCAAGTTGTGCCAATTGTTATAATTCTTCACTTCTACCAGGATCCTAGCTCACTGAGACCAGCTGTCTGAAGGATCGAGGAGTATGACACATACTTGGCCAAGGGTCGTCTGGCACGGTTAACAGCATCCAGATCAGCGTAGCGGAGGTCCAGTTGGCAGCCCACGAGGATGATGGGGGTCCGGGGACAAAAGTGTTTGATCTCAGGGAACCACATGGTGCGGACATGGTGCAAAGAGTTAGGATTTGCCAGAGAGAAACACAGCACAACCACATCAGACCTGTGACAAACAGATGAGAAAAAAGAGACGTGTCAGAATAAACAGGAAGAAGGATAGATTACATTTTCATGATGCTGCAATTTAACCGAAATCATGTAAGCAGCTGATCTGTAAAGAACCTGTGTGATCCATGCATGAATGAGATATTTTTTTAACTAAACTTCAGTTCCACACTGTGTTAACATTAGCCCTACATCCTGTTCAGTAATAATATAGCTAATTATTACTATTTACTCCACTGTCACAATCAGATACACAGTGTTTTTTTGTTCAGAACGTGGTTAGTGAGAGGTCATGTGCTCTAAGAGGGGCTTAATTGTTCAGGCTCATTATGATTGATTTAAAATGGGACAGCCTTAGCTGTGAGCAACGTGTAATAAAAACTTCACATGGTCCAGGTGACTAATTCAAATGAAAAAGTCTGATTTGGACTCATTGTGGCTTGGCAAAATAGTGGGAAAATGGACACTGGATAATATATTCAGGTGAAGAGAGAAGAAAAAGCAGGAGAGTTATTTTTGTCTGGACAGGCAACAGGGAGGAAACCTGTTTTTGCACAATGAAAGCATCCACATTTGAGATGATACTGCATAGCATTATTAAACTGGCTTGGAAGATCAAGACCAAAAAAAAGAAAGGCTGTCATGTTATGTCAAGCATGACAGAATAATGCTGGCTGCTGGCTGTAGGAGGTGTCATGCTGGTGTTGCAGATATAAACAGTAAGTTGCTTCTTTTTGGGGGGAAAGCAAATTTAACCACACCTCACCTACCAGGCAGCAGATGGAATAAAGGCTCCACGCAGGGAATGGCCCTGACCCAGATCAACCATACTGTCAATGTAGGGCTGCACAATCTCACATAGCAAATTAATCATGATTATATGGTGCATACGCAATGATCCGGATGCCTGCATTTCGGTACTACATGGATGTTTAATTACATCCACAACTTGGTAAGCAGATTAGTAATATGTCTAAAATATTAATGACATGCATGTTATAACTAAAAGGTAGTTATCTGTATAAAATTGGCGTATCTTTATGTTTAATAAAAATGTTGGAATTTAAACTGCGAAAAGTACCACCATACCATCAACGTCTTTTTACCTTATTTATCCACAATATCTCCTCTTTCAAAAGCGGCTGTGTCCCTTTCTTCACTGCCATTTCAGTGCTTATCACTTTGATGATTTACCAAAACAGCAGTGTGCTCCTCTAACCGAATTTAAAAAACAAAAAAGATACACCAATTTTATACAGATTACTGGGGCGTCATAATACTCATTAATATGCCGTAAGCTCCTGTCCAGGGTAGCTCCTGTCATTCATTACAACATTCAAGTACTCACTGCAGAACAAAAACATCTTCCTTCAGTTTCAGTAATTTTTGGTAAATACAATTTTGGTAAATACATTATTATTAGGGGTCCAAAGCACAAAGTGCATTGGACAACTATTGTTTTTGTTAGGATTATTATTCTTCTCATTATTATTATTATTTTTCTTCCCTAAAACTGATTCTGCAGCCTAAACCGTAAGAGGTAGACCGACCAAACTTGGCAGGAAGATGTCAGACAATCCGACCCAGGCCTGTCAGCCAGATGGGGGCATTGTAGCGCCCCCTAACACGTTTTGGACGATATCTCCTGTCCTGTTAGGCCTACAGACTAGATTCTTTTTTCTACTGACACAGACAGCCTTGCCCTACCAACTTGTCATTTGGACTATGAAGCTCCGCCTACTTAGATTTTTTGCTAATTTGCATAATTAGCAAAACCTACTTCTGCCTTAAACTCCTACCCCGTCCGACCAAATCAGGCCCAGTGACATGTCATATCAATCAGTCCTCTGAGCTGATCAAGATTTATAGAAAAAAAGGCTGACATTTGTCTATCCTGTGGCCACTAGCCATGCCCAAATCATGCCCAAATTTGGTCTGTTTTAGTCTGACTGCTATAACTTTGCCCTGCCTTAGCCTACCTTAACCAAATTTTAAATCTCACCTCCTTACAACATTCTGGGGACACCTACCAAAGCTGGCCTCATTTCGTCAATAGGGGGCGCTACAACTAAAAACTGCCAATATCTCCTGACCTCCTTGGCCAATCCAACTGAAATTTGGCGTATGTCTACTACGGCCAAGGCTGAGGTCACCTCCATACTATGGCAGTCATAAGTCATGAAATGGTGGCCATAATCGGCCAATCGAAATCAAGCAGCCATTTGACAGGCTTAACAGTCCCCAATCTGAACCAAACCTGGGTGGTACATTTGTCTAGGGACCCTTAGCACACCCTGTGAAGGGCACCCCAGTCAGCCAGATGGGGGGCTACAGCAACATCTTTTGCATTTCGGCTTATTTCTCCCCATCTGTCAAGCTGACTGTTAAAATTTGTTATGCTAACAATTCACTGCCTTAGGACAAATCAAAGGACATATAGAACTTGGTTCTACCTCTTGGTATTTTGGCCTAGTATGTATGAGTCTGAGCTGTGGAATTTCCATTAGGGTCCTAGGATTTTCATCAAACCTATGTAAATCTGGTGTCATTCTAATCAGCAGATAGGGTAGATGAAAAATTAGAGAAAAAATCTAAAGGTTTTCATAAGCTACGGCCAAAAGCCATACCAAGACCATACCTGTGCCACACCCATTTAAGTCAGACAGCTATATCTCATGGCTGCTTCAGTCAATCATCACCAAACTTGATGACCTATTGTTGGACGGTACTGGGAAGGGACCCTGCAAATTTGGCGCCGATCGGTCAATAGGGGGCACTACAGCGATTGAACATGTGTCTGCAAACCTGCAAAAGCAGGTTTATGTTATGTTGATGCTGATATGCCCTGACCTGTTAGTCCTAGAGTTGAAATTCTGTCTTCCTCAGATGCAAGCAGCTATGCCATACAAGTTTGACACTAGAACTATTACCTAACCTGAATTAGGCCTCGTTTAATCAGAAAGCTACATCTCATGGCTGCTTCAGCCAATTATCACCAAACTTCATCTTAGGGCAGAGTGTGGCTCAGGAGGTTAAGCTCTGTGCCTGTAATCGGAAGGTCGCCGGTTCAAGCCCAGCCTCTGGCTGTCTGTAGGCTCGAGCAAAGCCCTTAACCCCTCATTCTCCATCCTATCCATCCTACCCTGCTGACGCTTTGGACCCCTTCGAAATTGCTTGCAATTCCTAGTTATTCTTATTTTTCTTCCCTAAAACTGATTCTGCAGCCTAAACCGTAAGAGCTGGATCCACCACCTACCATTTTATTTTCGTTATACATGCTTCCATTAGCTGGGATTATTAACTCATTTCCAGATGTTTCTTATCATTTTTATGCTGATGATATTCAGCTTTACTGCTCTTTTAAGCCTCAGCAACTTTCCTCCCTGATTGACTGCTTGATGGAAGTTAATAATTGGCTATCTGACAACTATCTGAAGTTAAATGCCCAAAAAACTGAGGTCATG
>JAODKM010000108.1:13257668-13270442 GCA_026780845.1 Petrocephalus sullivani
TGCTGTCCGCGCTCCCGAACGGCGTAGGGGCGGGGGGCTGAGGGGACGCGGGGAGGGGGCGGAGGGGGGGCGTCCGGAGCAGCACAGGGCACATGGCTGTAGCACTAGACCTTGGATTGGATGCCAATGCATCGCATAAAACACATGCAAAAACATCGGGCAACCAGTGACACTAGGCAGCCTCAGTGCGGGGGGGGGGGAGGGGGTTGCGGGGCGGCAATGGAAATTGGCACAACATGGAGACCACATGCAAAACTACCCACTGAGCCACCATGTTAGTCCTGATAAAATTTGGCAAAATTATATATTTATTTTTAAAACATCACTAAAAACCTTCCAAAAATGCTGATAACACTGTAGAATATGGAAGACATTCATGAATCAAAAAATAAAAATACATTAGTCCACGATATAGAACAACTCTATATTAAGCAGATCTAGGCATTATTTTCATTGAACTGTTTGGAAATTAGAGTTATAGTTATAGCCGTAGAGTTATAATTTCAGCAGGAAAGAGAAGAATTAAAATTATTTATATATGTCATATCTACTGTGACAAATTAAGTACCAATTAAAGCAAGGCTGGGCACATCCCTCAACACCTTCCTTGCTGATATGCAAACGTCAATTCCATTCCTTTAATTCCAAATGGCACATCCATTCCTGACATACCTGATATACTGTATGACAGAGGTGTTCCCTTTAAAGGGACGTGGCAGATTTAACTGGCTAAGAATTAAAGAGGATCAGTTACTAGTCTGTTTCCTCTGCACACGTGTATGCACAAGCAGCTGAGATTTCATTATATCAACTTAGAAGCAATAAGGACTTCACTCAAGCATCAGCCCTTTTATCCAGTATATCCAGTACATGTTCCCCCTTTTATCAGTGCCAGAGGCTAGCAGAACAAAAATGCTAACCTATGAGCATTACCATTGAGAATGAATTACAAGACACAGACCACTTACTTAATAAACTGAAATTGACAAGTGATCATTGTGTAAAATCCTGTAGTTAGTATGCCAAATGAAGCAATTTATTCACCATTAGTTTATTCAGCATTAAATATTTCGCTGTTACTATCTATACTAGTAGGCACAGAACTTAGAAGTATTCTCACCTAGCTGCTTGTCGTAAATTTTGAAATTCAGTTTAAATACGAAAGTGACACTCAACTATATTGTAATACTATAGGATGTCACAAAAAAAATCAGTTTTGGTAAAATATCCATTCTAACTTTAACTGGAAAAGATATTTTTAGCACACATTGGATGCACTGGAATTATATCTGCTCAAAATACTAGGATATGTAAGCTAGAGGGCAGTCATAAACCTTTTCAGACAAACCCTCTGGAGACCAATAGTATCCTGTTATACAGGACACACCTTCAATATTTACGTATTTATAATTATATAAATGTATATCTATTTATACAGCTGGATGTACAGCTGGATTATACAGCTGTTGTTTCAATGGGTCTTGCCAAGGAGGAAGGTCTTGGCCCATTCATGCACTTGCACTGCTCCTTAACCACTCTACAACCGGCTGCCCATGAATTCATTATGGTGACAGGCATAATAAGTAATCTTTCAAAAACTGTTACAAAATTATTTTAGTTTTCAGCACATATTCTACTGATTAATCTCGCCTGTGGCTAAATCATTAATAAACGTGAATGTGTTGTAAAGTTTAAGAGAGCTCTTTCTTTTTCAATAAGATAGCTATATAACAGTATCATATATAACGCGATATCAGTCAATTATGTGTTATTAGTGGGCTACACTAATATTCAAAACGATAAAAGCAGTGGGTGAGCATTTGCGTGTCAAAGCTAGTGCATTATATCCGAATAGGTACACTAACATTTCTGATTTCGTGTGA
This sequence comes from Petrocephalus sullivani, assembly GCA_026780845.1. NCBI lineage: Eukaryota > Metazoa > Chordata > Actinopteri > Osteoglossiformes > Mormyridae > Petrocephalus > Petrocephalus sullivani. Next base: position 13,259,552 of record JAODKM010000108.1, read on the forward strand.
GTAAACAGGTTTGTTCCTAAAGGTGGCTGTGCGAGTATAGTACGTTTATAGCGTACTCGTATAGTACGATTACAACGTGTTCGTGATTGTAGATGTATTGATTACATACTTGTACATCCACAATCACGAACACGTTGTAATCAAGCACACGACCGATATCAAGAACCACATTCAGACAATAAAGCTTAACTAAACGGAAAGCTTGGAGAAATTTAAAAATACACTTCCGTGAAACGCGTGATGGGTTTTGTTAAATGAAAATATTGGAATCAATTTCACAATCCGAACTGCAACTAGGCTACTATAAATACTATTAACATTTATGAATGAAGTCTTACCTTAACCCTTAACACCGTCACGTTAAAGCGTCATCTCTTGCACAGAACCAAGCCCATCTAAGCGCCACTGCAGTAGCGAACAGGGGGGGATATTTTGACGGGAAATTCTTCCTGACTGGCCTGCATTGTTACAAACACAATCCATAAGTAACGTGATATAGATGCCTCGCATGGGCGTTATTTCACAAAACCGTTTACAGTTTAAGCAAGATCTCATCGCATAACGTCGATACAGAAGACGCCTAACATAACATAAAGGTTGGCGTTCATTTACGGAACAGAACAGTATGTTGAAAAAAAGAAAAACATGACCCGAATCTCGTAGACTGAAATTCATGCCTACCTTCCGACTGTTCCAGAATTGACCCACATGCCACTTAAACAGCCTGTCACTCCAGGCTCCTGCTACACGGGCCCTGGAAAAGGAATTTCAAAAGGGCGAGGTGCTGAGAAGCAAGATTCGGGAAATTGGAATTTCCTCTAAGAAATAAGCACAGACTAACTGCGCTGATAGACACAGCATCTTGTCGCTCTTTTACACATCTACGACATGCGCGCCTGGCGTCTAGTTTGAGATCGCAGACAGCTGGCAACTTCCATTCTACGCCATGCATGTGACTGCACGCTTTCCCCCTCCAGTCCTAAATCTACCTGGACAGTGTTTTATTCTAGTCAGATGCAGAACAGCTCCAGGAGACTGGGCACCCTACGGTCTTTGCTCCTGTTTTTTTCCGTTGTCACAGCTCACACTCCCAGAAAACCCCCCTCATTGCTTTTGCGTCACTATTCCAACCCAACCCACTTTCCTGAGATCCAATGATCTCGCTAAATAATTGAATCATACTGGGTATAACTAGAGCTACACTCAAGGGGAAGCGTATCTAAGGAAACGGCGTTGCCAACTTGATTAGTAGTATAAAATTGCTAAAATTTCTTTATTCCTTCTGATAATCTCATGTTCCTACACTCGATTGTTCCTTAAAGTTTGCAACTGGTACAATGTGTTTTGATCTTACGCTAACAATAACAGCTCATTTAGATGAATGCTACAGTGAGATGGAGACTAGCACACATCACACACGCGATCCAATGATTGACGTGTAATTTTCTTCCACTCCTAAAACATCACTTACTAGACACCTAATTACACTAACAAATAAAAAACAAAGGTAGACCAAACTACAGCATCATCGAGGCTCTAGTGAACTGGAACAGCTGACAGCTGAAGTAGCATTGAACTTGATGTACAGTTTCAGCCCTGCAGCTTTCAACTGCGCAGTTTTCAACCATAAACACCTGGAATGGTATTTAGCTCCCTGAATGTAATTAAAATGTCATGTCCTAAAGAAAAATCATTACATGCAGACCCCATGAATTAGTTCTCTAGCCTTTATTTTGCGCAGTTTTATGCTGTGCTTGAAATGTCTAGATTGGGGCCGGTATTACAACTTAATCAGTTGCTTAATATGTTTCTGACTAAATTCTGCTTTCTTTTTTAATATTAGAGTTGATAAATATTTAAAGAATATTAAATCTACATTGAAAGCCGCCCACATCTCGGGACAGGGTCCGGAGACCTCTGCACACGCACAATTGGTTTAGGTGACCTCTACTGGTGGAATTTGATGTTTCTCCCTAGAAAAAATATAGTTAGAACAGAAATGTTTGTTTCCAAGCATTAGTAGCAGAGTGGAGAAATTAAATTTAAAAGTATAATACGTATTTAAAATTAAATTAAGATATAAATGATGATATAAAAGATATTAAGAAGTTACATGTTTTTCTAGATATTTGTGAAGTGCTATGATGAAGCTCTACCTATCTATATTTGTATTATCTTGATTCAATATAAAGACAGTGCTTTATCTCCTAAAAAAAAAGTAGTTTTTTTCAAGACCACCATTTGTGCTTCTTTGTTTTGACATTAACTACGTCCCCCAAATATGGCCTTTTGTGGTCTTGTGTTATTACATTTGTCCCTAAATTAATCCTCGGATGAAAAAAATCCCATGAGGTTGATCTGACTACTCCTCTGCTTTTTGTGTTTTATTTCAAACCTATCCTTGTATAGCAACTCTTTTTATATTAGGGATTATTTACGTGCATCTTTGCTGAAATCTCTCAAATGCAGCAGTATACTCTTTGAAGTGTGTCATACACAATATTCCAGAAAGTCTTACTGGTATATCCTGCAGCATCAGAATGAACTTTTCTACATTAAAGTTTTTTAGGTTTTTATAGTTTGTGTTGTAAGATATGCATCTGTATGTCAAATCTTAAGAGAAAAAATGTTAAGAAATGTGTTCTACACATCCTGAAATACAGTAGTGCCCTAGTATATGTAATTTTGGCATAGATCAAACTTGACTTCACTTCACTTGTCTGCAGTAATCAGAAATACTAGAAGAATAAAAACTTCAGGTATTCTTAAGGCATTATTTTCAGGATACGTCAAAAATCGACTCTCTGAACCAATTAATGATGTAAAGCGACGTATGACTGTACTGTATATTTTTATTTTCATAGTGAATACATGCATACATTGTTGGCATGGTGGCTCAGTGGATAGCACTTCTTTGTCACACCTCCAGGATTGGTGGTTTTAATCCTGTCCCTGCTATGGCTGTGCGGTGTTTGCCAGTTCTTCCAGAGATGTGTGGGTTTCTCCTGGGTTGTCTGGTTTTGCAGCCCAAAGACATACAGTTAGGTGAATTTGAAATTCAGAATTGCAAGTGGCATATGAGTGCATATATGTGCCTTATGGAATGACTGGTATCCCCTTCAGGGTGTACCCCAGCTTTGTGCCCTATGCCCACTAAGGAACCAAGTACTGCAGGGTACCATTTGGTGTTGAAACAGGTGCCATGTCACATGTCCTCACCCTTGACCACTTACCATTTTTGTAAATTTCAACAATACAATGAACAGTTATACATCCAGTTATACAAGTATAAATAAAAGTTTGAGGAAAAAATAGTCTAAATGAATTTTTTGCCAGTGCAAGAGCACTGGAGCACTGTGATGTCTCCTTCCTTGTGAGCAGAAGAGGAATCAAAATTACAATGGCACTCGCAGATGCTCACCATGAGAAAGCTAAGCCCTTTGGCCCTTTTGGCATGGCTTAAATAAGGCCAGTGGGTGTACCGTGGCAACGGTACATAAAGAAAAACAGGGGCTCTTGGAGACCAGCCATGATGCTTGGAGCTTCTCCCATGCTGACCTCACTGAAGGCACATGTTCTACATAGAGGCCGTAATCATGATTACCCCCCCTCTCCCGAAAAAAGGCTAGACACTTATATTTCCATAAGTAGAACACTGGTCCAGGATCCGTCATGGACAGGATTTGGCCAAAATATAGGGAAACCCAGTTTCAGTGCCAATAATAACAAGCATAGCAGAAACTAAATAAGAGCAATAGTAACAGGATAATAGCAAGCAAAAAAAATGTTATTACAAGGTGATCCTTCGACATCAACTATAATATGTGAAAGCACAGTAAATTTAACTGCTGATATACTGGGAGTAGAACTGGACACAAATGTGCAACTGCCTGCTGCAGTGGTCTGTCATCCATGCTATAAATGTAACTTGGTCATTGGATCTTAGTATCCTGATATAACACTGAGTACTGAAGCTCCAGAATGGTTGGTACAAACAAGCGACAGGAAGCCAGTCTGACAGCGAGTCCCTCACTGCTAAATCGAGCAGAGGAGCTGGCGCGTGGCCCAGGGCCTGAGGACCTCCAACTTGCATGACTGCGTACGCCACAGCCACCCACCTACGACTCCGTCTGTATGCTTCCCGCCCTTATTCTGCCACTGTCTGCACTAGAGGACGCTTCATCCCACCACATCTGTCTTCTCATTTGTGACACATGTAGGTCACTTCCCTTGTGGACCATTAAAAAAAAAGGGAGAGGGGGAGAAATAACTCAAAAAATTCCAACCAAAAGACTGCAGAAAGCTGCCAATGGAAGTAAATACTGTTTATCTGCAGAAATTCCTTATACCAGATTAATCAAACGGGCCACTCCCTTGGTATAAACATTTCAAATGATTGAGCCGATTCCACCCTACATGATATGTTGCCACTGGCAGCTCATTTGCGGACAGCCGGCCCAGGCTGGCAGTTGGAAGGGAGTGCAGGAGAGAAAGTTGTATGGTGGGGGGAAACGTTTGCACATGCTGGCTGACACCAGGGAGGTGTGTCTGCGTGGGGGGGGCGTGAGCCCTGCACTAGGACACCGAGTTTGGCTCTGGGCACTGCTGCCCATGTGAAAAGCATGTATGTTTGGCAATGTTTCAGACCTCAGAAAATGATGAAGAAGTAGATGAATCAGGAAGGCAAGGGAGAGAGAGGGAAAGAGTGGAGAGAAAGCAGACAAGATAATCTATTTTCAAACAGAATCACAGAAGGGAAAGAATTTAAACTTTGTACTGAACACTAGAATTTACATGGATAAAATAACAATGGATAGTTTTATTTGGAACTAAAGGCAGCTCAAAAGGTGCACTGTCGCCTCTTTTTCCAGGGTTCATGGCTTAAATCCCAGCTCTACACTCGTTGTGTGGAGCTTTCATGAGTCCGCATTCAAAAGGCAAGCTATTGGTCTGATAAATTTTAAATCACCTATAATGGGTATGTGACCTTTGATGGACTGGCATCCAGTGTCTTATGCTGCCTGCCTCATTTCACCATCACTCTCCAGTTTTACAACAATACAACCTACTAAATTTAGGGTAATGGATATACTCTTACAACATTCAGTTTTCAGGGTTTTATTCCTGTAACACAGAAAGTATTGGGATTTCATTGTAGGCATGTAAATTCTTATTTTATACAAACACTCCTTTAATGGATAGATTTGTAATGTTTGAGCTGTTTGATAGGAGACCTTTTTTATTGGCAACTCTTACATCCCTCCCCATGAAGAACAGAGTGGTATCTCATGGAGTCATGAGACACCATTGGCATGAGCTGAACCCCTCTTTATGAGCAAGCTAACATGCCTGCTTGTCCTTACAATCGGGTGAAGGTGACAGACTCTATATTCTATGGGCAAAAATGACCTACCCGTACTTACAAACTCAGAGAGGTTTGCTTTACACTGCATGACACCAAGTTGTGTATCTGCCCCTAGGTTTCTATTGACTTAAAGGTCATAACAAATTCAAGATCTGGTTGGTGACGTAAAGGACACATTATATAAGTACAACACGGGCTGGTGTGAGATTTTCAATTCAAAACAAGTCTGCACACACATTTACATGTATGTAACAGTATTATTACCTTGTAAATAGTCTGTAGCAATTGCAAACTATTCCAGCACTAATTTGAGATTAATAATAGAATAATATAGATTTCTTGCGTGAACGTGACAGTCAGAAGTGTACGAGTCATGCCAGATGTGTGAGAGTTGGCAACTCCCCACATAATACAAGTAACAGGTGACCAAGATAAAATTCATTTTAAAGAAATCTTTGTTTACTTATAATGCAGTTAGACCACACCCAGTTTATGCAGGAAATGTGCAAACTTTAAGTTGCCATGTACTGTAATATGCACATTGCTATTGTGGTGCCTTAATGATAGTCTACTGTGCATATTTTTACTTTAAAAACTGGACAACTACATTTCAAAATAAATATGTACTGTAGAAGAAACAAAACACAGGGTTTCTAAAATACACAATGTCACATCTAAATAGATAGATAAGAAAATCAAACGTTAACACAAGGCATTAAGCACAAGCCAAGAACTGGACATGATGGGTAGGCCTAAGCATTGTGTTTATGGAAAGTGTTTCTGGAGAGCAAAATAAAGCTTTGCTCCTTAGGTCTTTAGAAACAGATTAACAACACACTTAAAATTTTGCAGCCTGAACACACCACAAATTTGATGTAGGAACGTTTTTTTTACATCAAGAATGAATATTGTCTCGGCATCAAACAAAACAAAAAAGATCCAAACACACATGCACATTTCTGCTCTTACTTCTTTTTGAACAATGTGTCATTGGAGTTTTTAATTGTGTCTCTCACATTGGCAGGAATGTGGATGCGGATGGTGGTATGCTCAGGACTAAGTGTCCGAAACGCAATGGAAAAATCCATAGTGGTGTCAGGTTATTTCTGGACAGTGCTGGAATGAGCAACTGCCTGGAGCTCACCATGGCCTGGCAACGGCTGTGTCATACTGTGACCACATGTCATTCACAATGACACTGTGACGAGCCTCTGAACTGTGGTGACAATCCAAGTAAAAGAAAATAAAGGGGCAGCTGAGGAATTGAAACATGAATGGGGAACTGATAGTGGACAAGAAGGGTAGTGAGAGTAGTAAGGGTGCACAATGAAACAAAAAATATTAGGGACACAAAGTCCAAATGCACCACTTATCATTTTGCAAGCCCCTGTGTCAGATCATCCTAGACCTGGGAAGAATGCCACCACACCTGAGCCGGAATGTGCAGTTAGACATGTAAAGTGCCAGCTGTTCCTGTATTATAAATCAGATCCATTGTGCCTGTCTTTCACAATCATGTGAGGTGTGTTCATTCCCCTATACTTAAAAATGCCTGTGCCAGGGAATGACTGAACACAACAAAGACAGAGACCGCCCCACTTCCTGTGTTTGGCATTTACCCACCCTGTAGCATCCAAAGTAAAGAAAAAAAACTGCAGTTTTAAGCAGTGACTCAGCTGGTGTGTCAGCAGTGTTGTTTCAGGGCTCAGATCTAAAAACAATTTGCCTGGTTTAGGGTGCTACATAGTAGACAGGTTTTCTCCAAACCCGCGGTGCCTAACGCCTTTTGAGAATTTCATCTGGGCTAGCTGTGAGTAATTCTGCTTTTAGCTCCTATGAAAGATACTGCTCTCATTGTTTAATTAATTTTAAAACAATACTTTCAAACTGTTGGACACTTCTAAGCAAAGATGTTGATTCCTTATCTATCAATGACCCTAAGTGACATTTTTAATAAATGTTTTTGTTCTAACATAACATGCAAATACACTATCAGAAAAAAGAATACCAATTTGTACCTTTGACTTGTCACTATACCCGCAAGATTTTGAGAAACAGAAATGGACTATAAGGAACATTTTTGTACCTCTGGGGGTGCCTTAATGTTGTTTGTACCTTGGGGATATTCCCCAGAATACATTTCTGTACTTTAAATTAGAGTAAAATGTACATTTACATACAGCTAGGGTACAGTTGGCAGAGCATTGAGGGTACAGCCCCAGTGACAAGCAATGGTATGAATTGGCACACTTTTTTCTGACAGTGACAATTGGAAAAATGTGGGGGGTATGATATCATCTTTGCATTTAGGTCTCTTAATGTCATATGTAACTTTCATAAATGTTTATCCACCTGTTTCCACTCAATTTTTTCCTATTCAAAAATTCATTTTACTAGTACACTCTTTTAACCTCACCCCTGAGTCTTCCTGTATCTCAATACATACCAGTCAACTATTTACAAAAAAGCTGTGTGTAAAACTCTATTTTTTCTCACACCAAAGTGTATATATCTTTCATTTCAAAAATGGTTAAAATCTCTCTTCCTGCTCCTTGTACTTTTGCCCTCCCACTTTGTATGCAGCTCATAAGAAAGTGGGCTCACCAGTGCAAAGTTTGGCACTTAATTCTATTTTAATTAAACCCATGCTGACTTGACAAAGCTGAGCAGGACCAAATTATAGGCAACCAGGAAGCCACAATGTACATGGTGTTTCTACAGCAATCTGCTTTTCACAAAAATATCCTGTTAAACTAATGCCAGGTGTGAGGTCCTTTGATCCTCACAATTATAAAAACCTGTACACATACACACACAGATTAGGTATCTACAGTGCTATACGTGATAAATACTTCTGCAAATCTTATTAATAGAGAAGAAAGGTATAAGTAATTTTTCTAATCTTAGTTTCATCAGCCTAATCAATAAGTGAAAGGTGATCAATTGTCGTCACAACAAAATGTGTCCTTTGCATTTAACCCATGTGACATCGTAACAATCTCCGCTGGAAACTCAAAATATGGGAATACAGACCATCGTGATGTGGGGAGTGGCCATAGTCTTTCTTAAACACCATCTGGGAGAGATGGCATATGTACTTGGCAGTAACAAAATGAGCACAAAATTAGAAAAGATTTTTTTAAGTGCAACAAGAATGAACAAACAAAAACAATTAAGCATTCTTTGCAGGTTAATTGAAGAGAGTTGTGGCTATAAAACAATGGTGAGTAAGTAGTCATGAGTAATGTTATGAGTAATGATAGTCTTGGTTAATTGCACCCCTATTATTTTACAGTAAGTAAGCAAAGTGCAGTCAGCTACTAGCATCATAAAGTATCCTCGAAAACACTGAATCCACATGAAACACAAAATCCATCTTATTGGCTTTATCTGAGTGAAGTAGAGATGACGTCAAACGTGCAGCTGAGTCATTCTGGAACATACAAGCAGCAGAAGACTGAATTCATTTTAATGCAGGATTCATTTAACTTCTCTCCTTCTAGTCAACCCTCACCCCCTAAAAAATCCCAACCCTGTCCCCAGCCACAGCAATCACATGTCTCTTCTTCCTGATCTATGCTCCTCCCTTCACCTCCTCGGCAGCCCTAGCTCCTTGCACAATGTTTTTCTAGAAGACATGCTGCTTAACAACATTAATAGCAGCCAAAATACACAAAAAAGAGAAAAAACTGTTTTCAAACACATTTCTTCTATCAGTTTGTAATCTTCTCAGTTTTAAGGACTGCAACATCCAGAACTGGTTTGTATAATATAATTTTAAAAATACACCAGCTGAAATGTGGTGTGATTAGGCATTTATGTTTAACACTACTCTTCTTGGTTTAAGAAGCAGAAATTCATACCCGGGCCCTTCCCTCCCCATGTATTTTACAGGGAGATGTTGCTCAATAGACAGGTATTCGGTCTTATACGGCTTCCAACTGTGTGGGACTAGCAGACCCTTAGATCCTTGTAACAGGGTGGAATGTGCGATGCACCAAAGCAATAATAGCTCAGTTGGTTGACATGTTAACAGAGCGCCAACTCTGCCTAACACAAAACAGATTCCTCTGTGTCAGTTTTAAATTCTGAAAGTAATATAAAATAATATACAATTAGGTATGTAAGTATATCATTCAAATTCATTTTTCAGACTAAAGGATACAATACAATTCATGCCAGCTCTCCATGTAAATAGCTATTTATTAACTAAAGCACACAATACATACTATATATTCATCCAGCAATTCATTTATATGGTGATAACAAGTATTAAATAAATGGTTTATTAAATAACACAGTTTTTTAAGATCAAGAAATTCTTACCATATGGAGACTTGTTTCAAAACAGAATTTAAAAATTTAATTGAACACTGTATACGAAATATCATGTCTGTCTAAAACCTCCCACTCTATACATGGTGTACTTGTACTTGTATGTGAAGCACACCATCTCCATAGTTGTTTACTTGCACTGTAATAGCATCAGTTTGTATAACAGATTTATCTCACAGAAAATTGCATGAATATTCCTGCATTCCATTAGACTTAATGCTAAATGGGCCGCAAATAATATACATAGAAAACTGCCACATTTGATATCAGGCTACATTATACGTGTAGAACGTGATGTAAAATTCATTAGATGAATTCATGTTAATGTACAGTACAGGTATGATATTTTTCTGTAAAGCTGTTTATCCTTTTAGACATCTGCAGATTAGTATCATTATGGAACAGAGCTACACATACCATATTTTACTTCTGAAAAGGGAAGAGATTGACATCTTGAACAGATGGATCAGCTGGCTTTGATTCTAACTTAGCTCAGCATTATTTATCAGCTAGGCCAGATGGGGAGAGCCAGGGCACTGATCAACTAGACCAGATGGGAGGAGCCAGGGCATTTCACCTGTTATCGACCAGAACAATTTTTTTTGCTTAATTATCAAATAGCTGGGTTAGCCTACAGTTGGAACTGTGGGGATCAAGTTTAAAACACATAACAGATAACAGATTTTTATGAGTAACTGTGTTTTATGAGTGAATAAGAGATAAACCATGTTGCAAAGAATTAGGCAACATATAGAAGGTTATGGTACATGTTAATCGTGCTTAATAGCAAGGCAAATAAAAAATACATAATACAGCAACCTTATTGATTTTTTGTCCATTTTTAGACACAGATCCAAAGAGGAAACAGATAATGTGCACATCATTCTAATCCATGTGATCTCTTCACTGTAATATTATTACATGGAATACCAGGCGTATGAACAGACAATCATACACAAATCATTACAGAAAATTATTAGTCATACACAAATACTTCATGTAATATGTGCTAAGACAATATATCCCACAAGTGTATGATATAAAGTCATGGTTTTTGAAAGAAATCATTTTGGTTGAGGCAGTCACAATGTCTGATGAAAGCATTTTTTATATGTATATATATATATACACACACTCACCTAAAGGATTATTAGGAACACCTGTTCAATTTCTCATTAATGCAATTATCTA
>JAODKM010000108.1:13277696-13290670 GCA_026780845.1 Petrocephalus sullivani
AAACCGATAACCGATTATGGCAAAATGCTTAAATATCGGGGAAAATATCGGTGAATCGATATATCGGTCGATCTCTAATAACATATACATATATGAATTAGGTATTTAGCTCCAATGTAAAATGTTTGCTGAGCGGTCATGAAATGAATAATTAACTTGAGAAATCTACAATGTTAGGGATTTTACTTTAACGATATGCATTTAATTGCTGGGCTAATTAGATAACACGTAATTCACATTTTCAGGCACAGACTGAAGCAGCAGCCATGAAGTTAGCATGTTCATGTGAGTGTGTAATACTGATGTGATAATCAATAAAGCCCCCATTCAAAAAAATTTATTGAAATGTACATGCCAAATTATATACCGCAATATATACTGTCTATGGTTCAAATTATACCGTAATATGAATTTTAGCCATATCGCACAGCCCTAATAATAGTATTCACAACCAAATGATGATTGCGATTATTACTTTGAAAGCGGTTGCAATTAAGAATCAATACATACTCATGTTCTCAGTCACCATATAAAACTAATAGTCTGTAAACAGTACTTGCGTCTCTGATTTTACTGAAATTTACGATTAGAAATAAATGGGACTGAAAAGGGATTCCTACCAGCTCAACTTTACATAAGACGCCCTTATTCTCATATTATGCATACGTAATATAAAACATAAGAATTGTATTCACCCAGCAGACAGTATTTTCATTCTACAAAATACTGTAGTTTATTTGTAAACAGAGCAGCTTTAAATCAAAATAAAATAAATGTACATACTAAAGAATATTACATATTAAACAAATACAAACATTTGAGCAATACATACAAGGTTATGATCACTATGAACTAACACTTAAATTAGCAGCTTAGATAAAATTGTAAAGAGCGAGCAATAATATATATTTTATCAGTTCAAAACAACCATACATAGACTACACAATCCTCCAAACACCTAAATAATAAATAAGCTTCTTTTAGCTAAAGGGATGCTGCAGAATGCTTATATGTGAAATATATATGTTAAAATATGTGAAATATAGTATATGTGTGAAAATGGATATGTGAAATTATAGCGAGTACATGAGGTTTTATGTGCAAATGAGCATCCTGCAGGTTATTTCCCTGAATACTCTTGTTTGAATCATTAAATAAAACAGCATATCTGCCATCCTGTTTAAAACCAAGCACTTAACCACCATGAATTGTAATCTACACTTTTTTTATTTTCCTTTTGATATATTTTCTCATGTAATATCAAGTAATTCAGCTACATCGGCCCATCTATGATTGCCTTGTATATAGCTGTCAGTTGGAACACCAACACATATGGCAGACTGGGTGTTTGTACTCCTTTTTCCTGGCCAGTCACTGTACAGAGGAATGCATACACAATCTTGCCAGTCATTTCTGTTTCTTGCAGATCAGTGGTGTAATGCCTATACTTGCGTGTAGCGGATAATCTCGCTGAGGTCATACCCAGTCACTGCAAATGCATATCCATCCCCATCGCAGAACTTGGCTCCACAGATCTGGGTGTCAGTGACACACTCACTGTAGAGGTGCTCAACCTACGGGGAGAGGTAGAAAGACGCAATGCAAAAGACACGGGGTGAGGAACGAAGAGCATTGAGGGGTTACTAGAACACTGAACGCTAGAGTTCGATTCACCTCCACACTGCTGGTCTCTGGCATGGCAGTTAGGTGCCAGACTCGCACCAGGGAATCCTCAGCAGCTGAGAGCAGCTTTGGAAAGAACCAAGGAGGAAGGGTCATACACTAAAAAAATTAAAACATAATATTACAAACAACATGTGAAGTCTTTACAAAATTTACAGCTTTCCTAAACTTTAAACATAATACTAATTTGAAAATTGACATGTGTTACAGTGTTAATTGTGAAATGAAAAGTGACTCTTGTCATATTAGTAACGTAATGTGAGCTGTGGATAGGTTGCATATTCAGCAGCAACTTGGGGAGTTGGGGGGGGGGGGGGGTCAGGGAGAAGGAACTATTTTGCGTTAAAAAAAAATTTAACCATACTTGTTATATGCAACTGCAAGTTATGCCCTTTACACAGGCTCAGTGACTATAAAACAACTATGTTTGCCTAACTGATTTCTCTTTAATACAGACAGTGAAGCCTTATATGACAAACCACAAGATGCCCCAACCTGAGCATGCCTGTTAAAATTAATTAGAATACCACTAGCAGGCTAGCAAAGTTAATTCACAAGTTATAGAGCACAGCACTGCTGTTTGCAGATTGCTTTATTTTTCTGTGGTAAATACATTCAAGCACCATATCCCAGGTTCAAATCCCATCTACCACCACCAGTGTGTCCCTGAGCAAGACCCTTAACCCCAAGTTGCTACAGGGAGATTGTAATTTCCTGTAATTGCATCATGCAAGTCACTCTGGATAAGGGTGTTGGCTATATGCCATTAATGTAAATGTATCTAAAATAATGACACAGACATATAAACACATTTGTGTGCAAATGGTGAAAGCTAACAAAAAGTCTCTACTGTAGTGTATGTATGTAGAGGACTGAATCAGCACATAAAGTCAGACAACGTGGAATAAAATAATGTCACAAGTCTCCCACTTCCCATCATCCCTTACGAGTCCAGAGAAGGGCGCAATATCCAGGGAGTAAATCCAGCGGGCATGTGCATTGACCTCAACGTGCACTATCCCAGTGACAGCCTCATAGATGCGGATCTGGCCAGAGCCATATCCGGCCACCGCAGTGCCTTTCCACAGCTTCACAGAAGAACAGCAGACACTGAAAAGTGAAGATCGGGGCAGGAAGCACATTGGGAGGCGGGGTTAAATTCATGTAACTGATATTCTTGCTTTGTTGGAAGATCATATATATATATATATATATATATATATATATATATCTTGCTCCTATATTGCTTACACCAATACCTGGACAAAATAAATGCAATGTCCATATTAATTAAAAATGAGAGTAAAAAATGTCACACACTTAAGAACAATAAATACTGTGAACAAACTCATCTGACCCCCCCCCCCCGCCTCTTCTTCTTTGGTCACTCACTCAAAACCTGGGATCTTGTTGACCAGCTGAAAGTCCTCCCTGGACTTCCACACACAGAGGGTGCCCGAGTCGTCCGCTGTGACCAGGTCAGCAACACATTCCTGAGAAATAGGAGGCGAAACAGAATAGTGCCTGAAATGACAGTGATGGGTTACAGCAAATATGGCAAGTATTCAGCATGCTATATACAAGGGCAAGCAATATGGTGATTAATTATGCGGACTTACTTGCTGAACTCACAACTGGGTCTTGCAAATTATACCCTTGTGTTACTCATAACCTGAATTATCCCAGTGAAATATGCAAATTTATCAATGGGTAAAATACTAACTACAACAAAATATTGTAATAACATGACACTAAAATTACAATACATAATAACAGTGCTTAAACAGGAAACAAATTTAAAAAGCAGAACTGCTGTCATGGTCCCCAGTTATTTAAATATTTGGGATATTTGCTGCCTATATTTAGAGGCATAATAACAGCTATGTATGGTTCTTGGATAAAAGTAAATCTTAAAGTAACAAGTACTGTCTATTTTCTAGGGTAGCTAAACAAACTACAGAAATTCTGTAGTATCAGGGAAAAGTATCACAATCCCAGCAACAATGTGAAAGGTTAAAGTCGAAGGTCGTACCAGACTTCCAGAACATTCTGACGCCATATCTGTAATGGACTCCCTGTGCTCCTCCAACACCTCTGACAGCATGACGTTACTCCCTTTGTTGGGAATGTCAAACACAAGTATGTAGCCCGTTGATACTCCTGCCGAAAGAGTAAAGCAAAACCGTATGCAGAAAGGTGACTATAGGGTGGGGAGATGGTTTGACTAAGGTATGTCCCAGCTAAATTAAATATTCATATAACTATATCCAATTAAAATTCAAATATGAATTTGAATTGGATGGATACTGGCTTTGTTGTTTGCTTTATATAAAACCTTATTTAGCAAAGCAAAAAAACACATTCATTTCCTAATGCAGGATGAATATAACAGATAATTCTTATTTTTCTAAGACAGGGGTACTTACCGACACAGATGAAGTTCTCCCGTACAGCAGTGATTCCCCGAGCAAACACAGCCTGAGCTGAATGTGCAGAACTAATATTATCATCTACACTCTTTCTGTTATCTTGACATATCTTGACCTCTGATCTCCATTTCACTATTATCACTATACAGGCAGTCCCCAGGTTAAGAACATCCAACTTATAGGCTAGTACTTAAAAACGGGCTGCCAACAAACTCACAGTCGTCCCTCGCCACTTTGTGGTTCGACTTTCGCGTCTTCACTCTATCGCGGTTTTTTTCCGAAAACAGTACTGTGCTCATTAAAGTATATACAGTACTGTATATTCATTAAAAAGTTGATCGAGACAGTGAAAATGATACAGCGTTGTGTCTCCTGTACAGTACAGAATGTGTTCAGCTTGTCAAATTCATATAAATCTTCGATCGCTAGCAGTGTGACTCTGAAGTGCTGTACTGTATCTTTGTAAGCTCTCCTCAACAAACCCAACAATGTCAACAAAACATTTTGCACCGTCAAAGGCACCTGCGGTAGCACCCAAAAGGCAGAGGAAGATACTAAGAAAAGTGTATGAAGTGTGTAGTGAGGGGTTTTACAGCCTTAAAACATCTAAAATAATTGTAAAAAATAAAACTGACTACTTCGCGGATTTCGACTACTGCGGGTTATTTTTAGAACGTAACTCCCGCGATTAACGAGGGACGACTGTATAATTAAGATTTTGGTTAAATACAATGCCTTGTAACAACAAACGCATGCACTACTCTGTGACGCTTGTGAAAACATTGCATGGCTTCAGCAGTTTGTCAGCTTGACATACAGTACCATATGTAGTGGTTTTTATTATTACTTTATAATTATTATTACTATTATGTACTTTTTTAATGTATTTTTCCAACTTAGCCACAAATTCAACTTTGTGACAGACTTGGGGAATAGAACTCTTTGGTAGGTTGGGGACTGCCTGTACTGATTATTGTAATAACTCAGTTTCTTTAGTATTCAATTTCTAGTATTGTGCCTTAACATGAGGGTGCAGCAATACCATACAGATGTACCTGTTGGTGTCTCAGGTGTATCTAAGGCATGCCAGTACACCATGATGGATCCATCTGACTCATACATCTGGAAGCCAAAGAAATCAGTTAGCCATACCCATTGGCTGACAGTACAACAGTATGGACCATAGTTCACACACCTGGATTCCCTTTTGAGAAGTGAGAACCAGCAGCTCTCGGGAAGGAAGAACGCACCACGATGCCTGCAGTAGAAAGACAGATCACAACTGCAACTGAATTATCATTAAAATAAAACAATACAAAGAGGAGTTTCAGGGTTAGTGTTTAAATAGGGCTTCTTTGTGGTGCATCCAGATTTGAAGTGGTAGTTAGATATTTGAATTTTAATAACAGTATTTCTAATAGTTGGCATAGTGGATCAGTGGACAGTACTGTTTCCTCACATGTCCACAGTTGGGGGTTCAAATACCCCTCTCTGTTCTGAAATTTACATGTTTTCCCTATATGGTGCAAGTTTCTTACAGATACTGCAGTTTCATTCTGTTATTCAAAAATATTTAATTAGGTGAACTGACACCTCAAAAATGCTCTTAAAAGTGTGTGCCCTGTGATGGATGGAGGCTTCCTGGGGATGGCTGTAGTATTGGAGAAGTGGTTTGATGAGTGGTAAGGTGGGATACCAGCATATTCTTGTAACCTCAAGTACCTGCATGATAAGTGAAGAACTAGCAGCAATGCTGCCCTCTTTAGACTGCAGCTGGCGATGAGAGAAGTTGAGGCCATCCCAGGAGGCACTGACCATGTTGACCACGTTGGCATGCACTACTGTGAAGTAGGTGAGGCAGCGGGGGGCAATGCGGAGCACACTCAGATTGTTGTACAGAGCAGAGGCACTGCTTTTGATCTGGATGCTTTTCTCCTTGTGATACATGTTTTCTTCTTCTTTACAAGGAAAAGGCAAAAAGGAAGTCACACAAAAAAAGCAACAAAAAGAACATTTCAAATATGTGTCATATCTTGCTTAAGTTGCCTACCAGTCAGAATATGTGATTTCATATATAATGTGTGTTTCTGTGATCAGCATTCTGAGCCCAGCAACTGGAAATATCATATTTAAAAGAGGATATTGAAACAGAGTTCATTCCAATGGGATACAGTTAAGGTTACCACCAAATCCATGTCAGAAATGACACTTGGAGCTTGGACAGGATTTGTAAACTACCTCATCAAATAAAAGGGCCTGGACTTTACTTAATCACCACGTTCTTGGTGTCCGCTAATTGGTCAGTCTCCTATAATCATTCATGTGTCACTAATGTCAATGTGAAATAGCTGGATGAGTCTTTCAATCAAGGAAATGAACTATTTAGCCAAGTACAGGAGCCTTTAAGGTTTAAAGTAGTTTGTAAAACCTGAAGTAGCTCAAAGCGACCGGGATGACATGGATTATCTGGTCACTAAGTGTCTAATTGTCCTTTCTGACATGGATTAGGTGGTAGACCTAGATACAGTGTTTGAACGCACGTGCTATACATAACACTGTGTTTTCTACTTTTCTACTCATTTTTATC
Source organism: Petrocephalus sullivani (assembly GCA_026780845.1). Lineage (NCBI taxonomy): Eukaryota > Metazoa > Chordata > Actinopteri > Osteoglossiformes > Mormyridae > Petrocephalus > Petrocephalus sullivani. The sequence goes on from JAODKM010000108.1 coordinate 13,284,396, forward strand.
ATAATATAATCATAACCCTTGTGTTAAATGCTGGATACATGACAAACCACAGGAGCTATTTTACGAAACAGGATGCAATCCTGTTTAAAAGAGGTGCTGTACATATCACAGATAAATGAATTCGAGTTATTCGAGCAGTTGCGCGTAATATATTTAATTTTGTCCGGTAAAATTAACTACTACCAATCTACAAGTAGATGCTAAAAACATAAAAGTCTAGAAGTGCATGTTAACAAATATTAGCAGCTAGGTAGTTCGATTAGCATTCTACTTACCCTCCCACTCTTGCAGTTGAAAGCTATAGCTATGCTAAGTAGATAGCAAAATTAGCAACGCTACCCGCAAGCTTTCTTAGCAGAGAATATAAATAAAATTCAGTTTCTTCTAATTTTCATACGACTATAACGCCACGCATCAGAAGCTAATAATGCATTTTCAGCATTTCACTGTTTTTTTCAGTGCTTCCGGAATACCAAACCCAGCCCAAGGCTGATATCCAGGCCAATCTTCTTTCGCTTCTTCTGAAGCCATGGCAACTGCTGCAGCTTTATGACGCCAGGGAAGGACGGCATGTAAAGTCCGAGTATGACGGACGGAGCTGTTAACAGCTCGAGTTCCTGTCGATAGCAAGGGGATCTTCCGAAAACTTGCAGCATAACAGATCCTGAAAATAGAGTTGGATCATTTTCACCGCTAGAAGTGACAGGCTTTAAAGGTGAGCTTCGAATGATTTTGTGTTATTTTGAAGGACGCAACAAATCCAGGAGAAAGACCATGGTAACCAGTTGCGGGGTCAAAGGAACTTCACTTAAAATTACGTATATATTACAACCTTGTTCATATGGACTTGACTGTAATGTTTACTGTTAACACTAGTATCGATGTTGTATAAAACATGCACCCCAATTATAGAACTCATGTGGGCATGGTTAAGGTATTTACATAGTTGACATAGCCTTAAAAGCAAAATGATAGAAGCTAGAACCTTTAATGAGAGAAATATTCAATTCAGTTTATTTTTATATGGCGCCCATCACAACAGAGTTGTCCCAGGGCGCTTTACATGTGTGTGTTAGAATACAGTGATATATGCAAAACAGAGTGGAACAGAGAAAATGAAATAGAACAATAGACATAGAATGAAAGACAGAATAGAAAAAAAGAAAAGAGAGAAAAAGCCAATTAACAAATATACAAGACAATTTACTATATACGAAACGTAAACAGATGGTCCCTACATTTTCAATCAGATTTGCTGTGATACTATGTTTACAAGTGGAGCTTTTATTATAGTCTGCATTATTGCTGTGTTTATGGTATGGTTTCTGCAATTCCTATAAGTAATCTTAAAAAGACTGGACATGAAGCATTTGAAATTTTTAAGCAATTTTCACCTTTTCAAAAGATTTTTTCTTAGTCTATAAAGAACAGGGTGAAACAAAGACAATGGATATACGGCATTTCAGTTAATTTCACAAATTTTCTACAGGTTTCACAAGTGCCAATGTGCATGATATGTGTAGCTTTACTCATGTCCTTGAACCACAGGCTGAAATTCAGTTGCTGGGTTCTTTGTTTTTGAGCATTGGAGTGCTCTATGTTCCACCTACACCAAAAACAATGGATTTAAGACATATCAGTTCTACAGGTTTCACAAGTGCACGATATGTGTAGCTTTACTCATGTACTTTATCCCCAGGCTGAAATTTTGTATACTCAATGTTCCAATAATGTTCCAGTAATGGACATGTTATCTTATACCACTATTTACAGTTTCACGAGTGTTAGTGGGCCATGTATGTGCTTGTCATTTCTTGTATGTATGTGCCACATTGGAATAGTGTTTGAAAGTGTTTTGTAATAATCGTTTGGTGAAATACTCCTCGTTTACATTTTGGACTTTTATTTTGAAATGTCGCTGTCTGTCAAAAGCCTAGCAGACACGTTAATTCACAACAGTAGCTGCATTATTTAGCTTTTTCAGAATTTACTGGATATAATAATTGAAAAAATAAGGTGTGCATGTGATTTCACAAACACACTCGGATTTGTGAATGTGGAATTTACATTATTTTGTAATTTATTTATGTTTTAATGGACTAAATTCGGAGATGATCTGTGAATGTCTGGCGAATATCAAACCTACTGCTAACTTTACTCCGGTAAATTACCGATCGCAATTTAAGTAAATATGTTACATTTTTGAAGTTCAAAAACAAGATTTAATATTATAAACAACACATAGTACAGAGGCATATAAACATATACATGCCAGACAGGAAATATAGTCCCCTCCAAAAGTATTGGAACAGTGTGGCAAATTCCTTAATTTTTGCAGTACACTGAAAACATTTGGGTTTTACATCAAAAGATGAATATGGGACAAGAGATTTATTTCCAGGTATTCACATCAGGGTATGTTAAACAACTTAGAAGACATCATCATTTGTATTTGACCAACAAATATTTAGGTGAGCAAAAGTATAGGAACAGATAAATTAAAGCGAACAATACTTAATATTTAGTTGCAGATTCTGTGTTTACAATAACTGCATCAAGCCTGTGACCCATTGACATCTCCAAACATTTGCATTTCCAGGCTTTCACTGCAGCCTCTTTCAGTTGTTGTTTATTTCGGGGGGTTTCTCCTTTCAGTCTCCTCTTTATCAGGTGCACTGTAAAAAACATCAGGCTTCTCCAACTTAAAAATGTTTAGTGACCAATTGCACCTTTTTGCAACATTTTTTGTTGTCTAAATATAACTTATGTGTCGATGAGCTCCTAATATGGGCTCAAGTTGTATTCAAATGTCACAATTTAATGTTCTGTGTTGACCAAACAGGGGTATATTTTGAGCTGGATCAGCAATTTTAGTTCATAAAGCTAAATTGTTTACAGTATGAAATAGTATACAATGCACAATGTAAACTAGATGTATTTTAATAACATCTAAAAATTTCACTTGTACACTTTGGACATACTATGTAGAACTGCACAAAAGTACTATACACAATAGTGCAGTTTAAAAAAGAACACAAAGCACAAATTACATTGTAAAAGCTTAAGTACAAGTTCTGCATGTAATCCTCACATCAATTTACAAAATATTGTAATGAGCTACACAAAGTACTGTATGCAAAAAAACATTGCAAAGCAGAATATACAAGGTATAATTCAAGGTGCATGTTAAGCTCACATGCTCTTTAGTAACGTAATGTAAACAAAATTACTTTTTTATTACATTTTATTAACTCACTTAGTAAAAACTGGTTTGAATTGCACAAAATGTACTGAGAACTCTGATATTATGACATTTTTACTTACAGGGCTGATTTCATGTCAGTCTTTTACACACAAACTTACTTGAAAACAAATGTTTCTGCTTTAGATTTAAAAAACTGAATGTTTTTTAACATTTTTTGAAAGTGCAAAATAGAATTTCCTGTCAGTCACATGTTCCAGTGCTTTTGATCACTTGAGGAATGGGTGGGTTCAAACAAAAGGTGCTATCTTCTAAGTTGTTTAACATTACTAGATGTAAATACCTGGAAATAAAAGCTGAATTATTGATATCTTGTCTTATATTTATATCTTTTGATGTCAAATCCAAACGTTTTCAGTGTACAGCAAAAATTAAGAAATTATATAAAATGAAACCTGGTAAAAAGTACAATGAAATCACATATATACAATGAATGCCAATAAAACTACCACATACATAGAATGCACGATGAAACCTGCCTACATAGAAATAAAATATTTTTTTAATTATCGTTGCCATGTATATGATTAACAAAAACATTGTATGTTTGCACTGAATATTGTTATGTTTAGTATTTTGAGGAATTATAATACACATACACATACTACATTGGGGTATGGAGCCCCTAAATACAATAGGGGACATTACAGATAATACAAGAGGACAAGCATAAGAGCATAAGATGACCAATCACAGTTTAGTAGTTTGTTACTTATTTATAGTAGTTTTTCTTGGTAGCTAGTCACAAAGAATGAATCAGTGAGTGAATAGTGGAAAATCCTTTGTAGTGTAGTATGTAATGATACAATGTTTGTTAAAAGGTGCTCTTACCCAGGTTTAGCCTCATTTTATAATACTGGGGAACACAAAAACATATCATAAATATGTCATTGTGAAATATATTTTTGTTTTGCTTTTTTAAGCATCTGTGCACATCTTGTCAGGTGTCAGGTGTGATAATGCCTCGCTCAATCAAGTCTCGAAAAGTCAAAGGTTACCCTGTTCCAGTCCCTACCCCAAGTATTCCAGTTCAGAGCAGCAAGGAACTGGATATTATACCGGGCCACCTCTCTATGTCCCAGTGGCGCAAACTGGTAGCACAGGAGCAAGGAGAGGAAGTGGTGGCAGCTGTTTTGGATAAACTAATAAACGATGTGATGGAAAAGTGCTATAACAATCACCTGAAAAAGCAGGTGAGGACCATTCTGTGTATGTGTTATGGGGTTTTGTCAATGCTTTTTAAATATCTATATTGTGCATCTATATTCGTGTTGATTAAGGACCCAGTGCATTTTTTTTCTAATCAAAATATACTTGTTGTTGGTATTCGATAAATTATAAGTAAAATTATATGTATTCAGTAAATTAAGGTAAAATATGGTGTGCTTTTTAGAAATATTTCCCTTTGAAAAAATAGACTATGTTTGGCACTATTTTTACTGGCCTGTTAAAGTACTTGAATACAATTTTACATGGTTAACAGAACTAATCATCTTGAAGCAGCAAGAATTGAAATTAAATGGTCAGTATTGTAACACTTCTGGAAATAATAAATAAATATGTATGTTTAATTTGTACTACATCTAAAGTAGTACCTATGTGACAATAACAAAAGTAGATCACAGAAACACTTTTGTTTAAATTATGCTAAATTGTCAGGTCTATAGCAGTCCTCCAGGTAGCTGATTATTAACACTCTCTCTCTCTCCCTCTCTCTCTCTCTCCCTCCCTCCCTCCAAGTTGGTACCCTTCATAGTTTCCCTTTCAGGAAACATCCTACTGAAGTTAGTGGGGGCTGTGTCTCTAAAAAAGAATGAGAGTGAGGACACTGGTGCTGGTCTGCTCTGGGAAGAGGATAGTGAGCCCCAGCCATGTCCCGGTGATTCTTGGGCACAGTGCAGTGTCCCTTTGTTGTATTCCAGACCACAGGTAAACTTCCCCTATTCCTTTGAAAGGTAGTAGTGAACATGTAGTGCTAAAGGGATTTTGAAGAAGAAACTTTTATAGCTAGAGACTTTCAGCCTGAATGGGCCATGTTTCATGCCTCCATCACTGAGGCAGCTGTACGGAGCTGTGGCCAATTGGTTATTGGTTCCCGGCAACCCATGAACCCAATGCTGACCAACAGTGTTAAAGGGAGTTGTCAGGCTGCAGAAGGAGGTCTTCTGAGCTTGGTTAATGTGTGGGACTCTGGAGGCAGATGACTCGGACCAGAAGGCTAAGTGAAAAGCGGCTTTGGCATTTGAAGAAGCAAAGACTCAAGTATGGAAGGAGTTCTGTAAGGCCATGGAAAATTACTTTCCATCTGCCTAGAATAGATTCTAAACAAATTTCAGGTGACTCAGGAGGGAGAAGCAGGGTAGAGCTGAAGATCTTTGCGTGAACCCGACGGGACCCAACCCGACCCAACGGGTTCGGGATTAATTTCTATCATTTTACACGGGCTCGGGCTTGCGCTCCAGCTTGTGAGGTAAATGAGCGCTAGGGCTGAGTGATTTATTGATTTCACATTATTCATAATACAGCACGTCTGACGCAGGGTTTAAAACTATTAAAATTATTGAGCTAGTATCGGGAAAAGTTCATTGTAGAGTCTTTTTTTTTTTTTACCCCTGTCGTGTCCGGCAGTTTAGCAAGCAGGATGTTGGTCTGGATGCATTATTGTGCCAACACTTTTATTTTGCCAAGTGGAGTTTCGGATTTAAGATCCTCTTGTAACTTGAGGTATACTCTTTATTAATCATTTTGTGTTATCATGCTACAAAGCCGGAACTGACAGGGGAGTTAGCTGAAGTAAAAAAAAAAAAAAAAGAGAGAGAGAAATAGGAGAGAGACAGAAGAAATATAGAAAAAAGAGAAATAAATAAAAAAGGTGGAGAGGGAGAAAAGGGGGGGAGAGAAAGACAGGGAAAGAGAAATAATGCATAACAAAAAAAAGCAAAAAGGAAAGAGTAATAAAAGGACAGCTTCTGCATCCTACTGCTGGACACTGCATCCTCACACCAACTGCTGT
>JAODKM010000108.1:13349300-13360240 GCA_026780845.1 Petrocephalus sullivani
TCCTTTTTCTACATTTCTTCTCCCCCACCCCTGTTCTCTGTCCCCCCCTAACCAATCTCTGTTCCCCTCTTTATATCTGCTATCATCCCTGATGCAGTCCGGTTGCCTTAATAAAGCTGGTATATGCAATAGGAGGACAATGCCATGCACCTGCTACACAGAGCAAATCTGGCATCCGGGTTTCAGATACCGCTCGCCTTGGCTACTGGGGGCAGGACAAGAGGGAAAAAATAAAAAACCTTCAGAACACCTGTGATGGACCAACATCAAGCCGGGCCCAAGCACACTGGACACAAGCATGCGGGATACATGCATGCAGGCCCCGATCATGCCGCCCCCAGGCATGCTAGGTTCACGAATGTCGGATCCAAGGACGCCAAAGCCAAGCATGCTACCCACTAGATGCAACAATGCAGCACAGTACTGATTGCTCCAGGTGACTCCATTTCCAAAATGGCTTGAAGAAGAAAAGGGCAACTTCCTAATAGTTGAGGGGCCACAAATAATGCAGTAATACATGCTTAGTAAATGCATTAATTAACCATTAACTATGTGTTACTTCATCATTAATTAGTCATGATGATTCATGTATTCTTTGCAGGTACTTCAAGTTCATGTTCATGATTAGTACTTCAGTAGTCAATGAGGTACTACTATGATTTGTGGCCCCTCAACTAAAGTGTTACCATAAGTTTTATTTATATAGAGCCTTTCTCACACTCAAGAATGCTTTACAATACAGACGGATACAATACAAGGTAATAAGTAACAGCAACAGCAAAACAATAAGAGTGCTGGTAGACACTTTATAGCATTGCTCAGAGATGACCTCACTCAGTCCTAAGTAGGACTGTTGTTCTGTTAGTTCTTGTTGCTGCCTGTTTTTTCCCCCATTCCCTAACTCCCTGCTTCCAAATATTTTTCGTTTGCTGTGAGCCTGGTTTTTAATAAACCTTGTATTGCACTTATGACAAAGTGCAATACAAGTTTACTTATATATTTAGGTGGATGGGACTTATTCTTCCTGGACAGGACTTATATGCCATGCAGTTTAAATTGCACTGACTCATATAATTAATGTCCCTTCCATGTTTTTTTGGGCTCACACACAAAGCCTAAAAGCAGGCAGCCTGGTGTCTCTAAAATGACACTTGTGTGGGTTAGTGGGTGAGCTGTGCCTGACTGTCATTCCACCTAGCCTGTTCCCCTGCATTGTGTCCAATGCTTCCGGTGATGGATTTCAGGCTAGTTGGGATCTTGTCCTGGATAAGCGGTTATGGAAGATGGTTGGAAATGATTAAAATAGGTGCAGTGCAAAGTGTTACACAACCCAAAGATAGTGAGAGATATTGTTTATGCTAAAAACCATTCTTGTACATTTATCTGATCATTAAGCCCTTCCGTGGTGAAATTAATTGGAGTTATATACGGCTGTTGGAAGGAAATGACTTCTTTATTCTTTCAGTGAACTAAATAAAAGGAAAAGCTATATTACACTCAGTGGACGCTTTATTAAGTACACCTATATGTAGTACCAGATAGGACCCCCACTTCTATCCAAAGGCACTTCAAGAAAGCTAGTTGCGAATTCAGAGATGCCTTTTTGCAAAATAGCTTTTTTTTTGCATTTGTGTGCTTCCAGTTAGTTTTAATGAGTTTGTTCATTCCCCTCTGACCTCTATCATTAAAAAAGTGTTTTCAACAACAGAAGTGCTACGGGATATTTTTTGTTTATTGCACCATATTCTGTGTACTCTTGACACCACAGTGCATTTAAGTTCCAGGAGGGTGACTGTGTATGACATTCTGGAATAGAATATCTGGCACAATCACATCATGATATTACATTATCATGACTGAGTCAAATCAAGTGAACCATAAAAAATGAGCAGAAAGAAGTTAGAGTGTGGAAGCAACGGGTAACGCAAGGTGAATTAGTGATTAGCAAAGAGTGAGGATGGCTCAGCTGAGCTTCCGGATGGCATGCCATGCCAGCACCTTTTACATGACCTGGGTTGATGAGGAGTTATGCTATTATGAGAATTCTTCTTGATTCTGAAACTGAACCTGATTCAGTGTACAGCCATCATAGTCATGTAGATGTATAGATATTGTCTGCTGTCTGGGATGTTTATTTTTATTTTGGCATTTTTAGTTTATTAAATGTCACATTGCTGTTCTTACTGATGGCAGTGGTGAATGTTAATGTGACTCATAGCACAATGCATTGCTAATCTTCAAATGTTCCTGTTTAGTTTTGGAAGAAATAGGATTGGTTTACAGATTCATTGAATAGGATGACCCTTAAATTCTGCTGAAAATATGTAACAAAATTGAAAATCTTAAATCAAATTTTGTTCATTTTTTAAATTTGTAAATCCAAATGATGTTAGGCAACAAAGAGATCAATGGTATCTAAAACATACTTTTATTTAAACACCAGGAGATGCTGAACATATATATTGCTTCCATAAACTAAATATTCTGTTTTCTTTCCTCTGAATTTAACTTTGTATTATGTAGAACTGTAATAGGCTAGCATACTTTTTGACAGATTGTTAAAATGTACCACAAAGATATACTTAAAGTAATGGATTAATGAAGCTGCAATTGCCATAATTACTTAATGGGTAGAACTGTAGAGTCTCGTCAAACCTCTATGGTTTAGAGTTCATGTCCCGCCTCTGATAGTATGTGTGGGGAACAGATTATCTTATCGTATTTATCTCTGCAAGTTTGATCCAGTTTTCTCCCACAGCTTGCAAACATGCATAACAAAGAACTTGTAACTTAATTTATTTCACTAGCTGATTGTGAAATTTTTTTTTATTGTAATTTCATAGTTTTTTAGTATTTTGTACCAGGATTGAAGAAAACATATTTTTTATGCCATTATTTAACCATCTAACCATCTTCGATATATATGAAATGAATACCATTATAAAGAAAATGAAACCTGGAATATATAAAATGAAATTTGATAAATAAATATATATAAATATACATATACAATGAAAGCTAATGGAGTCACCGTTGCTGAATAGAATGATGTGTGAACGATGATACCTGCCTACATAGAAATAAAATATTTTTTTTAATTATCCTTGGCATCTACATGATGAACAATTTCTATGTTTACAGTGAATTGAAACTGCTGTTTGTATGCTAAAAGCCCAGATGATATTGAATGGAAAAAATGATAAAAAAAACTGTAATTATCTGTAAAACTGTTATATATATATGTATTGCAGTTTGTGTAACTTTCGCCTCAGTATCTACTTTTTTTTAAATATGCTTACTCATTAAGACAATCAGTCTGATAATACAGACAATGATTGAAGTGGCCACAACGGAACAAATGGAGCCTGCAGACTCAGCAGAGGGCTTCAGCCACTATGTGCAGCCAAACATTATAACAGCTAAGATGCATGATACAAGAAATTTTAAATGTGATGTGATTGTTGGTGCCAGGCATGGTTCCAGCATGAAACAGCTACCCTCCTGTGATTTTCATGCACTACTGGGTCTCACAGATTGCTGAGAATAGTGCAATAGACAAAAATCCAGTCTGGGGCAGTTCTGTTACTGAAAACATATGAGATAAGCTAGAGACACATAGCCTAACACATTAAAGCTAAGAGAAGTGTTTAGAAAAGCATCTTCGAATGAACAATTTGCCAATTCCTGAAGTGGTTCTAGAGATAAAAGGCCATCCTATTTGGTATACACTCCCGAGGCAGAGGAACGTGATAATGTGGCCACTAAGCGGTTTTTATACAATCACAGAATATTGAAACAAAGGATACTCAAAGGGTAAGTTCACTTTGCTCAAGAGGATAATGAGTATCTACTAGAAGAACAATGCATTGCTATTATGCATATATGCATTGTTTTTTGTGTTAATATATGGTGATTCATATTGAGAAAGAGATCTTGTTGATACAATCAACTAAATGGCTCATTTTATGCTATTCATTAAATTTAAATCTGTTAGGTAATCTCCTCTTGACTGTGGTATGTTCTACCATAAAGAAGCAGCACATAATACAGCACATAATACAGTGAATAGATTACTCCTATTGACCTGACAGTAGCTTTCAGAAATATCTGGGAAAAGGCATTCAGGTGTCAAATGTTTGATTTCCGGTATTAAGTTCAGCTCTTGGAAAAATGGAAGTATGTGTAGTTCTGAATGGTTTAGAAGTCAGAGGGCAATGCTTGTGAAAAAATCTAAAATCCTGATTCCATTTATTACCCTATATAGTTCAGCATCTTATGTGAATATCACAAATGAGTGTATAAGCTCTGGTGCAAGGTATAGCTACCAGTCACCATAGGTTTACCATACAGCAAGGAAAACTGCATTTTTTCGATGGCAGCATTTTGGCAAACAGTGTTATAGACAAACAAGCTAAGTCAACTTGGACTATTATGTAGGGAGCTTAGCTGTGCATTTCATTGAGCTCATGGTTTATTTCGCTTGACCTCTTATTACATTAAAAACTAAAAATAAAAGTGCAAAACAATTTTTTTTCTGAAGTTCAAACTCTCAAATTAGAGACTTTCTTCTAAATTAAGCCATCTAGCCAGATCGTTAATAAATTTGTGCATGCAAATTTCATTAGGTTGTTGTTAGGTATGAAGGACGAAGCAGTTTAAAAACAGAAAAAATAATATCCAGTGTATCCAGTGTGGGGGGTGTAAATAAGTGCTAAGGGCAAAATAATATCACATTGAGATTTACCTCAATGTGGGGGATGTAGATAAGTGCAGAGGAAAAATCGAAATATGCACATGGAAGGGGCAGTGTCAACACAAATGTCAGTGACCTAATTGATTCAGGGCAGCAGAAGAACAAGAGAAATTGAAGATTTACAGTTACTTTATCAATGAGTTTTTAATGAAATAAAATGTATTGCATAGTGTTGTGGCTGAACAACTGGAGGGAAAATTTGATTAACCAACACCCAGGAGGGGTCCTTTTAGGAAGGCACGAGGTGTGAGAATATCCTGTGGCATGAGAGGGAGAGAGAGAATAAAGCATTTTTAGCTCCGATAGTTACTTTTAATTAAAACAAATCATAAAAAAATCTATTCAAATATTAACTAATAATAAGCAGTGAGAATAAGCAAGATGTCGCGATTTACACACAGCATGCTTAGGCCTAACCTGCAAAGCAGTTAAACTAGGATGCCCCAAAGTATGTGGGTGGGGCGAGGAGGAATTCCTGGAGAAGGGGTGCAAGCTTGAGGTTTAATAAGGTAAGAAAAGGCATTGGGCACAGCACCGAGCAGAGAACACAGCAGAGACTCACACAAATCACAGGGTAAGTTAGTGGAGCTAACCGGGCTGGTCACAAGGAGGACACAGGGTTTACTCAGAAACACCAAACGCTGAAGAAAGACAAAGACCCTGACTCTCCCTCCATTGCCCGCCTATAAATGCTTGCAAGTCCTTGGTGCTGGCCTTATGCATTTATAATCCATTTGCTATTCAAGAATACATTTTGGCATGTAATCAGTTGAATCTCCCTGTATGTCTTACAATGTAGCAGTTTTGAATAACCATCTGTGATGGGATTAACTGGAAGTCTGTGCTAACGATATCCAAAAAGAATATAGGCTGTATGATGAGGCTGTATGTGCATTGTTTTTTCTTTTCTTTACTTTTATATTGTTTGCGTAAAGCATCCTTGAGTACGAGAAAGGTGCTATATAAATAATACTTATTATTATTATTATTATAAAAAAGAATTACATCATTACGTTATTGTCCAAATCTACATTTTCTGCTTCCAATTTTCCTTTTATAAAGCTAACTGTTATTATACAAATCTTATTCATTGATTGGTTGGTTGGTTGTTGATTGATTGGGGCAATGGGAAGCTGTCAGTATGTTGTGTTGACAGGACTGCTCAATGAATCACACGCTGTAGAGCTGGGGGGAGCTGATGAATATACGAGTGAGAGGTCTTGACGTGAAGACTAGAGTCATCGTTGAAAAATTCCGCATTGTATTTCATAGATCAGACTATTTCAATGATGGACGGGCCAGATATGGATCATTTTTCTTGTTGTGTTTCAGCCAGGAGCACAAAGGGACTTACTGTCAGTCCCCAAGGACCAGACTGGGAAACACTGCCTTAGAGGAATTAAAAAAAATTGTGGTTTATTTGTATAAATTATAAATTTTTCACATTTTATGTCCCTTACCTCAACAGTGAAATGTATGGCGTATGGTCATCTTTGGAAAGTGAGATTTGGCATCTACATGATGAACAATTTCTATGTTTACAGTGAATGTGTGCATAATTAATATTTTGAGGAACTGCTGTTTGTATGCTAAAAGCCCAGATGATGCTGAATGGAAAAAAATTATAAAAAAAAAACTTGACGGAATTGTTAGTTTGTATGCAACAATTTTAAATTGTTCCAAATGTAAATCACTTTAAACTTATAGTAAGCACTGAAATAAAACTACAACTTTAAAATGGGACAGAGACACAATGAACTTAAAGCCTACCCCAGAAAGCTCTACAGGAAAGGGGTGGGGGGCATCCAGTACAGGATGTATGTATGTGTGTGTACATTGAGAGTTATTGTTATATAGATACTAATATGTGTGTTTTCGTGGCCCATGTAAGTATTGTAATTAATTAATGTAATGCTTGGCGAAACTGAAAATCTGGTCTCCAGTTTTTCAGCCATTGTCAATTAGGTTATTGTCACATTGGCGGCGGGATGAACGACCCATCATGCAGGCCGCAGTGGTACAAAACCCTCCAAGGGGTGTTTATTGGTGGGACAAGGGAGAAATAGGAGCTGAGAACGACAGGTAGCACTGACAACAACCGACAGGGGTAACAGGACTCAGACTAACTAATAAAGGGCAGGACATCAGGGAACAAACACAAGGCAGGTGTGCTGGGCTTACAAGGGGATAGAAACGCAAGGCAAAGCTAAAGAGGACTCAGGTGTGGGCAATTAAGCCACGCCTGAGGGAAACACAGGGGAAAAGACACGCAGCACGCGGTTGAGCGTGACAGCTATAATGTGTTATGCCTTTTTAGAGATATTTACAGCCATGCTTATAATACTTTATGAATGTGTTGCAATGAACTGTAAAAGCAGTTATTCGGTTTTATGAATATGGGCTTCATAGAAAGTGTTACCATTTTTATTTTCATAAACAGTTATTTCAACATATTTAAATTATGCTGTGTTTCTCTGTTTTGAAAGTCTGAGAATCTGCAGCACTGGAATGTCTGTGAGAGATGGCAAATTCTGTGAGTCCTGGACGGTGCATCTGCTAATGTAATGGACAGTGTACAGCAATATTAACTGGCGTGTTTACTAAAGGCAAACTTCCTAGGCAAACTTAGTGAGCAGTGCTATTGAAGAAACACTTCAAAGTCATGATGCACCAGCAAAGAAATTTCTGGTCGATACCAACAGCCGGTTATTCTGAAAACTGGCACTGATACTGATAGTTTGGGAGCTTCTGCTAAATATATATTCTAATTTATAACAGAGGAGGGTGGATCATCAACTGTGATAAACATTTTCTGAGTATTATCTTTTGATTTCATACTGTCTGCACTGAATTCACTGTTGCTGAAACGCATGCGTTACTGATGGACTAGCGTTATTCATCATTATGCAGCGTTATGCAGCCTTCTTTATTAGAATAGATTTGTTTTTCAGAAATCCTTCATATTCTTCACTGCCTCACCTTAAGGTGAGCAATCTAATTCGTTTCGTTGGAATCTTTATTAGTAGATTCTAATAATGAAATTTTAGCAGAGCAATTTCTGCATTTCTAATGTTATTTTCGCTAACGTTAAAATAGACAGCAGATATTTCTCTAACTGTTTTGTACATGGGTGTGCAAAGCAATATTGATGACAAGCTTATTCTTAACGATCTGCTAATTGTTGCTGTATCGGCTGATACCAGTAGTTGGCTGATACAACTGGTGCATCTTTACTTAAAAGTGAAATGAATTAAATTTCAGATACAGCCAAGTGTGCTGGATTTAATTAATTTAGTAAATGCCTCTATTTACAACATTATTTAGCTATTGATGTGCTTATTGTTTTGATTTTTTTGCTTTTACGGTGTTTGTTTTGAGTGCTGCCTCCTGTAAAAGTGACAGGTGAACAAATGTCATCAGGGGAAACCTGGACGTACAGGGAAGGCTGTCTCACTCAGCTTCTGCATCCAATTCTCCAGCTCAGGAAGGAAGGCAGCAAATGTGAAGCACCCTTCAGCAGCCGCTAATGTAAAAGGCTTGCACCCAGGAGGACAGTCTAGATGCTCTGGCCCCACTGCCGCCACATGGACACCATCATGTAGAACAATCACGGTGTCTAGCTTTCCCGGGGCTATCCCAGAATCCTCTAGGCAGCTTGTGCTCTGTGCCTTGCAATTGAAGAGCTCCATTTGGGCCAGAGAAGACCTGCTTTCCTGACGAATGATGGCCCAAACCATTTCCCATTTCTGCCAGGGGGACACATAAACATTACACAGCATCAGTAAGAGTCAGTCATCCACTGCTCATCAGCAGAAGTCATATGACTGTAAGTTTAGAGAAGGTAGCAACACTGTGGTTATGTAACTGACGTTATATAAATACTTTGCAGTTTCAGTTCCATTGCAGGTAGTCTGCTGGTTAAGGGCCTCAATTTGTAACTAAAAAAGGTACGATTGGGGTACGATTGGGTTCCTACAATGGACACTTCTCATAAACTCTTGAGAAAGTTGCCTAACTACAATTTCCATGGCAACAGTATCCAGCTGTGCAAGTGGTATGTCATGTTCCAAGCTCAGAAAGGTGGCTACATAACTCCATTACGCAACAACATGCTTTGTAAAGCAACTTATAAAAAAGCCATATTATTTGAAAACCCCACTTTTGTTCTTTGTGTTCCTGCAGCTAAGGATGTCTCTGAACCAAGGGTATAAATGGGGGGGGGGGGTTAATTTGTCTTCATTCGTTCCACCCTTTCCAAAAGAATAGATCTTTGCATTTAAATTTTAAGTTGTGCTCCTCCCAATATCAGATTCCCCCCTACGCCTTTGCTCAGAACTAGTAAAATATGTATCGTCTACAGTTTTCTTCAAGAAAGAGTGCAGAATTTGAACATTTGAAATATTTTCGCTTGACCTGTTTCCAGTAGCAGGTTCATCCCGTTAGAATCTCCTGCTGTGCCGCATACAGCTCTGGGCAAGTCTTAGGCCGCCAAATACATTTATGCTGGTGTAAAACTATGATATTATGCCTGTCAAAGTGTGCTAGCTTTTCAAAACCTTGCATAAAGTCACCCTAGAATTTGTGGTATCCATCCAATATATCAATGTATTTCTTAATTTGACAGCTAGCATACTATACTGAACTAATCGATACCTCATTAAATGATTTAACCAATAAGTTAGTTACGTGAAACTAAAGTGGTGAAATGTAAGAAATACATGGAATGGGTAGGGTTCGTCTGAGCAGAGCGTCATCTAGCCATCCAACAAGATATCAGTAACTTTTGTTACTGCGCATTTGCACATATTCTGATGTCAAAATGTGTTTTCTATGAGTAGACATACACCTAGGACAAGATCCTGCCTAAGGGGTCGTTCCTTCTGTAGGTTAGGAGAACAATTTAAGATCATTTGCTGGTTCTGCTTTATTGATGGGAAAATTTCAGTTTCACTCTGAAGTACAAAACAGGAGGAAACAGCATTTGTGATATCGGTCCAAACCACCACTGTACCCGAAGCATGCTTTGGAAGGCATCTAGGGTTTCCGGATGCCATTTCTGTAAGCACGACAGCACCCAGCTGAAACACCTTTAAAAGGCCTGTTTTCTGTTATTCGTCAAATTGCTGCAGGTGGTGTCCTGTTTGAATATCAGCCCGGGAAGTCTGCAATTGCCGCTTTACTTTCTAATACGGCTGTCTCATCTTTATGTCAAGACTGGCCATTCGACACGAAGACAGTCATGGGATCAACCAGGGATCCCCAGTTCCGCACCCGGAGGGCCAATCTGCACCACATTTGGCGGATTTCCCCGCTTGCACATACCCTATTAAGCTCCCAGGCTTAGTAGACGTATCTGAGCAGGGAAATCTGCAAACTGGGTTGCAGACTGACCACTCAGGACCAGAACTCAAAACTCTCTCATTTATTATTTTACTTTGTGCCTATATAGTACGTAGTAGAGCTGTAATCGGGCCTTAAAAGTTAGGCCCGACAAGGCCCGAGCCTGACAGAATTCGGCCAGAGCCCGTGTAAAATGATTGAAATTAAGCCCGAACCCAACTGTATGGAAGCCCGTTTCCGCCAGGTAGTAAAAAAAATATAAGCCACGGAATCTCATAATTGTAACTTAGTAAGTCAGAATTCTGACTTTTTTTTTAGCCAATCAGGCAGTGCCTCTGCTACTTAGGGATGTATTCTAAACACGCATTATACATATAATGTAATCTGCTGCCAAGTAGTATGGACTTCTTGTTAGCTTGCTACATTTTCAAAGCAGTAAAACACAGTGGCACTAGCACAGCCTTCATTGCAATGGTTAATCCGTCATTCTTAAAATGTCAGTGTTTGCCCTAGACTTCTAGCAGCTTAAAAGGCAAAATTAAGTAAAATACACATCGTGCAATGTCACGATTGTTAGGGTGCAACAGCCAATAATGTAATAACTACTATTAATGTAATAACTGCCAATAGCATAGCAAATAAGTCTATAATGTAATAATATAATATGTTTTTGATTAATAAATGTTACATTGTATTGGTAAGTTATTACTTTATTACATAAAGAACAGGGAAATGATTGGCAGTTATAACGGTATGTATTACATTATTGACTGATGCAGGGTTTTGCGGGTCTAACGAAGCATCGACTTTAGATATATGCCTGTATCATACCCGATTAGGAGAAAGA
>JAODKM010000108.1:13397101-13412699 GCA_026780845.1 Petrocephalus sullivani
AATTGGGTGGGTGTGTTGTGTTTAGGGGGTTGGGGGGGGGGGGGGGGGCGTATGCGGAGGGGGGGGGGGGGGGGGGGGGGGGGGGTGGGTTCCGTCTTGACCTATCTAAGTGTGTGTGTGTGTGCGTGTGTGTATGTGTGTGTGTGACTGAGAGAGTGCGGGAGAGTGAGAGAGCGAGAAACAGAAGGAGAGAGAGAATTTCCTAATCATAACACAACTCCCATAAACATTTCTGTGAAGTGACATGCTAAGTTGCATTACTCCTAGTGTTTGCGTGCCCTGTGACACATTACCATCCCACCCAGGATGCCCAGTACTTCATGTCTTACACTGATGAGCCAAAACATTATGACAGACCCCATGTAAAGCAATTAATGTTGACTATCTTGTAAAAAAATGCCAAGAAAAATGTGAAGAAATGGGCAGGGGAAAAGATCTGAATGGCTTTGACAAGGACCAGATCATTTTGGCCAGATGACTGGGTCACAGCATCTCCGAAACAACAAGGCTTGTGTGGTGCTCATGGTCAGCGGTGGTGAGACTGATCTGTGGAGGGAAAGACCACAATCCACCACCTGAGTGTTAGGCAGCCAATGCAAGATGTGTGCAAAGGCTATGCTATCTGGCACAAGCCAACAGAAAGGTTACTGTGGCAGTTAATTTTAAAGATGATTACACGAGTAATGTGTCAACACACAGTGCGCTGAGCCCTGCTGCGTTTCGGGAAGCATAGCTAGAGGCCAGTCAGAGTGCACAAGCTAGGCTAACCCCTGTCGACCGCTGAAAGCACCGACAATGGACATGTGAGTGTTGGAACTGGACCTTCGAGCAAAGCTAGAAGGTCACCTGGTTCTTGCTTTCTGTAGCATCATGTGGACAGCTGGGCACGTGGAGCTTCTGTGGGATGCATTGGATTAATGTCCAACCCACGGTTACACAGTCCGATATACAACAACGCTTGAAGCCCTGTGTGTTGTGCTACACTGCTCTCACGACATTATTCATTTCACGTGGGAAAGGTCAAAATGTTTTGGCTTGATTCACTTTTTTCTTTTCTGGGGGCGGGGGATGCATGGCTGTATTAACGTTGCTGCTGGAAAACAAAACTTCCCTCTGTGTGATCAAGTTCTCATCTTATTTTTATGGATGGATGGAATGGATGAATGGAAATATATGTTATGCTTGGTAGGCATGCAAGGCTTTCAAAGATACTGCTATGTCCACCCACATACTGGAACTTGTACCTAACGTGACTTGGCACAGTTGGCTAGCTCAAAGTAGTCATTCGTGTATAGGGTTTGCATGTCAGACCTAGTTACGTATGCTTATAGGTGAAACACAGACACACACGTATACAGGCTTTATACTTCCTCTCTTTTCCGGTGTGAGGTGAGCTTGCATCACACTGGGCAGAATATTAGCACATCATCGAGAGTGGAATGTTTACAATCTGTGATGTGTTTAGAAATCACTCAGCCTTTAATATTTGCTGGCCATACATACACTTTACCTGCAAATTCTCCACATGTAAAACTGATTAACCTGTCAAACCACATGGGTCACCCTCATGAAAATATAATGTTTGTATGATATTGACAAACATCATATCTTTTCAACTGATATTGCAAGTGGAACCTCATGAAATAACTTCATATGAATTAGCATATTAATTATATGTAAATCAAGGTTATAGTAATTGTGTGATGTAAGCTGTTAGCTTTCTACTATTCTGGGAACCAAAATATTGTCGAACTGTACGGAATGCAAATCCAACAAATTAAGGAGATTTTCAAGCAAGAACATTTTTTTTTTAATTAAACAGGTGTGTTTGTTGAGGGAAAATAAAATGTCTAAGGCAGACACTGAGCTCTGGTCAAGTTAACTGGTATAAGAAAGAAGAAAACACTTTTTTAACTTTTAACTTTAACCATCAGTTAGAGTCACGATGGGTGAACCAACAGAAACTGCCAGAGTGTTCCCCTTGAGACATACACGTCCCCATTTCACACACGTTTTAAAATCTGAACTGCTGCAGCCTCTCTCTCTCTCTCTCTCTCTCTGCACCCTTAAGTGCTCCATGTTTGCATCATGGAAATGCATCAGACTAATGCTGACATCTTTCCACTGAAATGTATTTGGTGCCACAAACTTCTGCTTTTGACTTCTTTGACTGTTCTTGCATCTGATACGCCCAGCCAATTCGGACACAAATCCGCAGTGTGGAATAATGTCAGCAGAATGATTTCACAATTGAATTCTTAAGCATGACCCTAAATCATATTTGCTCCCGGGACTGTCTGACCCTGCTTTCTAAAATAAATAAAATGATTGATAGAAAGATTCCCATTTCCAATAAACCTTAACTTAAATATTTTTAACCTTATAATCATTGATACTGAATCAAGAAATGTCATATGGTTTGGGTTCCCAAACTGTATGTTGGTCAATGCAGGGGCGTAGATTTAGGGTGGACGGCAGGGACGTGTCCCCACCAATATCCTCTGACCATTGAAATGTCCCCACCAATAATTTAATCAATTTAGTCATAGGTCCCCACCAATGTCCAGAGCAAATCTATGCCCTTGGGTCAATGCAAATGGAGATGCAAATAAATCCTGTGCTATCCAATATTACACATTCTTTATCATCTGCCAACAGATTCATAAAGATATTAAATATGATTTACTGGGTAATTTTTTTACCATTTTTGTATATTGTATTTGCAGACTTAATTAATGTTAGGTTCCTGCTACGAAAAGGCTATGACTTTCCAAGCAGACTGGTATGCTGAGTTTCCTCTTAATGGGTTGCTATTCTGTCCAGTGACCGCTGCCCTGCACTGCTTGTCTGCCAGGATAAACCCTGCTTCACCGACAGGTAATCTATAATCTATACATTTATATGGGTCTGTTATTTGAAAGATTACTCCACGGAGCTTCTCAGGGCAATAATGAACTTCACTCGCCTCAACGAATTCTCTTTCTTTGCCTTGCAGTGCTTTTGCTTTACAAGAGAAAGAACAGGGATAAAAGGCAGCTCCCATCGAAGCAAGTTCGTGTCAGTTCAAGAGAAGACTTACACAAGGCGTATCAAAGCAACGTCTCAGATTCCTCACAGCAGCAAGTGACACCGACTTAGAATAATAATAAAAATAATGATAATAATAATAATTATTATTATTACTATTATTATTGTGATCATAATAATTAGCTGCCGTAACACTAAATCAGCACCAAAATGCTGCACGTGTAGTGTTTTATGCTTACTGTTCATTCATGGTTCACTTTATGTTACTTTAATTGTGAGACACGTTGCGATGCAATACAATGTATGGCGTCGCAGCCTTCTTTTTACACTGGTTTCAAAAGGCTGGATTTCGGAAAGTGCACAGTATCCCCCTACTTGCTAAAAAACGGAGCACCTTATAACTCAGGCTGCCGGCGCTGGAGGCGGGGACAGACGGGTGTAATCCCCCCCAGCTTCTCCGCGCCCACCGGAGTACGCCATTGGTTAACGGCGGCTGGTTAATTTGTTTCTCAGTGGAGCAGTCCCATTTCGAGTTAGTAATGCAAGTTGGTAGGAGAAGATGCGCGGTGGCACTCGCTTGAACTAACAGAGAAGCAGAGGGAGAAGTTACAATAAGGTTAGATCTTTCTCAATCAAGAGCAAGAGACTGCAGCGTCCTGTCAATCGGCGACAAAGGAGGCGGAAGAGCCGTGGCCGACCGGCCGTCTGGTCTAAGGAAGCCGACAATGGGAGCGCTTTCGGACCGACTCTCCTCCTGCCTGCGGATCCTTGTATTCCTTGACATTTGTATCTACCCAGTGACAGCCAAAGGTAGGAAACGCAGAATACGCTTTACATTACGGGAGCTGCCCGTGTCTAGGCTGGGTGATGTTTTGTTCTTCTGACTCGGGTTTTAGCTTTAATTACCCAGGCTTTAGTTGTGTCCTGTCTTTTCTGATATTGAATCAATTGAAATGATTCTAGAATGAAAACGTGTAAAACCCGTGAACAAAAGTTCGCCTGCGTTTATTTAAGCGGGGGCAGTACGTAAAATACCGGTAAACTAATTAAACAAATATTTCCCCGTGATGTTTTGTTAAATAATTCCGAGGTTCCCCGTGTTACTGTATTATACTCTAAGGAGTTTGTGCCATGCAGCCTGTATACAGTCTCTGCGGCTCCTTGCTGGGTATCACTTGCACTTCATCGTGTTGGCATGTCGAATGGGTTGCATTTCGGTCCGTTTCCCAGCATGAAGTCTGATAAAGAAACCGCGGTCCACAGGTCTATGTTCTGTCGCTGAAGGATTGTGAATTAAAGAACGAATTCTTACTGTAATTCCATTAGACGCAACAGGCGCCCTTGCACTTGCCACTTGGATATCTGCTCACCGTAGATGATGCATAGAGCTCATGTTTCCTCAACAGTTGTCCGGCAGTTATTTTCTATTCACCCAGATGTCGTGCGCTGTACCGTCAGGGCCGTTAAACGATCTTCCCATCCAAACTGGGTTGCATCTGTAGAAATAAATACTCACTTATGAAAATGTACGTAGCAATATAATATAGATTTATATTTAATATACGTCATATATATCATTTCACCGAGACTTAATGCTTATATTAATTGATGCTTTGTTTTACCCTTGCCACGCGCGCAAAGCGCTCTCAGCAGCACCGTCATCAGCAAGTAGCTCATTTACAGAAATTCTGACGATAAAATTGAAGATTGCACTAAAGCTATAGATATATTCGATAAAAAATACGTACGTGAATGCAGTATAACATGGGACATGTGTCTGTTAGTATATTTATATATTCATATATACCCCCAAGGGAGCAAGGAACAGCCGCTATCTGTGGATCACCTGCCTCTGCTCACCTGTCTGTGCAGACGTTTGCTCCACCAACTTTAGAAAAGGAAAAAAAGGGACAATATCCACCCCACCCCTGAAAGATTAATAATAAAACTGTATTTGACATACCACGCAAAATGAAGGAAACTGCCACTCCTCCTTTTATTTTTGTATTTTTCTCCATCTTCCCTATAGAGCATGTAGGGAACTGCTTACAATGGCTCACATAGCAAAGAGACCTTTTACTAAAGAATCATAGAAGATAAGGGATGGTTCTGTCTTACAAAGTTATATTCTTTAATGTGTCAGTTTTGTTGAATTATGGCTACATGTCAACATTTCGACTGACTGGAAAGCGAATGCATTTCAGATGTAACTAGTAGGTTCCTGTCAATGCATCAGTTCTGGGGCATGAATATAGACTGGAGTCCATGACTAAAATTAGGCTACTTACCAGCCAGATTGTGACAGAAAATGTATTTGGGGAAAGAATCTTTGTCACTTACACTTTTCTTTTTTAAAGTGGAAGACATTGATTATCCGGAAGAGAGTGCAGCATTGTGGTTTCATGAACCTGTGGATAATTTATTAAAATCGGTTAAAAGAAGCACCACTTTGCTGTCATAAGCTATAAATTGTTCTGGGAAGAGAAACAATTTAAAACTCCACAGTTTCCTCTCTGTTTCCAAATTTTCCTAAAATGCATTCTAATTTGAGGTCATTTCAGGCTAGGGGATATTATTAGATGGTTCAGAATCAGCAGCAGCCAAAGCATCTGTGAGTCTGGGAAGCAAGCAGTGCTTCATAATGCGACATACTGCAGGTATGCAGTATATGTAATGGCATTAAAAATAATGCATTGGCAAATGAATGAATGAAACCTGCATTTATAGATGATTTCATCCAGAATAATGTGTGCACACCCTCAGAAGAGGAAATGTTAAATGTATCTGAAGTACAACTGAGATAGCAGTATCGATTAGGGCTGAACGATTTATCGATTTCACATTGAAATCGTGATTTGAAACAATGTGATTAGCAAATCGCAAGGGCTGCGATTTGGATATGCATTGTACAGCGCGTCTAACTCAGGGTTTAAAACTGTCGTGAGCATAATTTTGCAAATTCATGCTGTCCTACTTGTGTGACAGTCAGTCTTACCAATCAGAAGTGGCCCAAAGTGACTGCATATACGGTCACAAACCACACACACATGAAACCCAAGGAAAACGTTACATTCACAGTGCAAAATATATCAGGTCCGCTGCTGAGCCGTAAGTGAACTCAGTTTCAGCTTTTGTGAATCAATTAATATATTTTCATTCTTATCTATGGATTAATGTATAGCGAAATTCATATCACAGTGAACGGTTGTGCTCAGCTAGTTTTTTATAGGCCTACAAGTACAGTGAATACTGAACTGAGTTGAAAAAAATCGCTAATAAACTCGCAATCCCAATATCTGTCAGATAAATCGCAATTCGATTTTTTCTTAAAATTGTTCAGCTCTAGTATCGATACAATATCAGAAAAGACAGGACACAACTAAAGCCTGGGTAATTAAACCTAAAAATATCCAAACAGGCACACTGCCAAGTAGCCATTATTTATGTATCAATTTTTTGCATTTTTGCTACATAGTGGGTAAAATCCTCAGATTTGTATTGGACTTTCTTTCTCTGAAAATACCATGCCAGACAGAAGAGAGGCCATGTCCATATAAAGACCATGTCCACATGCTGTGCCTGTCAGACCGTGGAGTATTCATCACTAACGAGGTATTAGCACGATGGTGACAGCAAAATTTAAGGCACATGGAAAGGGGTCGCTGTTCTGCATGCCTTAACACTGGCTAATAAGCATTTGGGTGTGCATATAATAAAACAGACATATTTCTCAGAAGTTTGTATAAAGTTACTGGCGCGTTCCGGTTATTTAGCCCTGGCTCATGGGAGAAATCATTTTCTTTGCAGAAAATAGTGCTTAAATAGGCAGTTGCTTGAGTTGTCCAATGCAGACTCATGATGTGTACCTGCAGTACAAGTAAATCTTTGTCTGTGAAAAAATATACCTGCAGTTTTGGGTATTGAGCCATTCCATTGTTTTGAAGCATAAATCACTGTCTGTTGTGATTGTTGTTTAAATAACAACTTGTTTTAGTTCTTTCTGCTCCCAAGCAAATTCAACCTTGAATGTTATTTTTTAAATAATTAATGTGTAAACAACATTTTCTAAAAGTATAATGATTGCTAGAAACGAGAGAAATCAAAGTAAGCAAATAATTAGTTACATGCAGTCCATCCAGTCTGTTTTGCGCATGGGCCACACGTCATACAGAGAGCGGCGCAGGTGATAGACTCATGGAGGCAGCGCACTCGCAGCCACGTGCTGAGCTTGCAATTTGTAATACATGAAAGCCGAAATAAACCGTGGGAGAACCACCACGAAAACGTGATGAAACATTGGAGGTAAATGTTAAACTAATTATTAAACATATACTTAAAGCATTTTTTTTTTTATGAAAAACAAAATATATATCGGTCGATATTGATAATTATCGAGATTAATGTAATTATTTTTTCCAGTTTAAAGGCTGAATTTACTCCTGAGTTAAAATTGAAGAAAACAGATGATTGATTGCAGTCATAAGCTATGTCAGAACATGACAAACATTTGCCAAACAGTAGCGATGGCCAAAATGACGCTTCCAGACCCCTGGGATCTATTTTCTGACCCCATTAGATGGAGCTCCCTGTTCAAAAAAGCATGCCGAAAGGGAGATCAAAAAGCATCACATAGGCTCAAAAAAATGTCGCAAATAGTTCATGAAGTCTTTTGGGCCATCACTACCAAACAGCTTTTCAGGAGTCTGAGGTTATTTTAGTCATTGCTGAAAAAACACCAGCATATTTCCTATTTCTTAATTCTCTGTGGATTATTTCTGTCGGGGTCTGCCCTATTGCATTCTATTATTTGTTCAATTTGTTCAGTTTTCATGGCTGTGTTTGCACTTACTGTATGCACCACTGTGAAGCCCATCACTGGCAACATGTTTGATTTTAAATCATATCGGAGGCATATTGGGCGTCAGGCATATCGACATTTGTGGAAATTATATGACGATAATTGTCATTATTGTTTTATCGCCCAGCCCTACATATACTAGATAACCTTGAAAAAGAATAGTCAGGAAAGTTAAAATTGCAAAGCTGGCTAAGTTTTTTTTTTGTCCTATGACAGAGTAAAAATGCTTTAGCGAAACTTTAAGCCCCTTCGCTATAATGTCTGAAAAAGCCAATCTTAATCTAGCTGACTGGCGATGTAAATATTGCATATGCTTAACATGTAATGTTGGTATTAATAATATTCTCCTGCACCTATTAATGCAGTTTGGAGGAATTTGTTAAGTTTAACAACTTCTTTTATTATGAAAATAAAATTTTTCATTCAAGAAAAGCAAATTTTTGTTTGTATATGCTGTCAGTTATAGTTCTTAGAAAGAAAATCAGAATCGGCAAAAATTGGTTGGTCACTTGCAAAAAATCTGAAATCCGATTTGGCCAAGAAAATTGCAGTTGTTGCATCTCTATGGATGACATATTTGTTAGTCAAACCCATTACCAGATGAATGGGTGATTCTTACATGGATTCACTCTGTAATTGTGTGAGTGAATATTAATGACGAAATGAAATTTTGTCTCCGGTACTGATACTGACTTTAAGGAGCTAAAAATTCAGCCTTAAAATTATCCTTTAAAATGGATAATGCCCATGGTTTTGAAATGTGAGGATGCAGAATGTGGATATAGTTTTATATAGTCAAAAATTAAACAGTGATAGCTTTAGCTAAACAATGGTTTACTGCCTGATATGTTTATGTCAAACAGCAGAAATTACATTTTTGTTAACTAATGTACTTTACAAAGAAATTGTATTCAAACACCAGAATAATACTACATTTCAATTTCCAGTAAATCACTAACAAATCTTTTATATCATGTATTACTTAGTGTGTGTAATTATGGACATTGAACATTTTGTTATGCAGTTACTACAGTTAGTTGGTTGTGGCTTTGTGGCTTTGTGGTTATTATTGTTACCTCACACCTCTAGCACTGGGGGTGGAATGTCGCATGCGATGTAGTTACGATAACTGGTCTGTATAAATTGGCTGTAGTATGTACCCTGCAGTAGCCATCCTATCGAAGAAGTGCCCCAGGCTTATTTCTTGAGCTGCCTGGTGTACGCTGGCCTTAACTGGGATAAACAGTCAAGCGATGGATGAATGTTTGTTGATTATGTAAAATCTGCCACATCCCTAGCTCACCTTGGACAGTAGTGTGAGTTGTCTTTTGTGTTAAAAATGTGCCATCAGAACGGGTTTACGTTGTTGCACACCTGCTGGAGAATGCCTGTATAGTGGAGGCTGAATATAGCCAGAGCTAGAAGTAACGGTATATAACAAACTATCCGCTGGCAACAAACTATCCGCTGTTTTACTTATTCCAAACAAATGTATTTCAATGTTCTGCAGTGTGGCTATTATTTTTTGGAGAGTTTCCCAACCCGGTCCTGGGAACCCCCAGAAGGCCCAGCACTGGTTTAGTCTATGTCGTTTCTGTGCCTTGGCTGGTGGAGTCCTATATCAGTCATTGACCCTGCCATCTTGATCTAAACCTTCGCATTTTGCGCACACATTGTCGTCATGTTTTTTGATCTCGAACATAATAATTCTGAAAAGAAATGATGGTGTTAGTGATGGTGATGGTGAATCTAGGACTCAAAGTGAAACTCTTCATAATCATAGCAATTTTTTTTTTTAAAACCTCTGCCAACAAATTAGAAATAAGTTTTCTGGCTAAAAGTTCTTTCAGTACAGAAAGTCACTGTTTTATGACCTTTAGTGTTTAAAAAAAGAGTTAGCCGTTCTTATATTACCTAAGTTCATTGTCAGAATTTATTTGTGTTATAATGTTCTTTGATTGTCCTGTAATTTTATTGACTCAGTAAATGTATTGAATCCAATACCTCTTCCCTGAACACAAAGAACAGTTTCAAAACAAACTAAACTTTCTACATCATTTTAAAATAATTTTCTCTCCTGAAGAACTGGTCCTCTGGGAGTGGAAAGTTGCTCTTTTCTCATGCAGCATGCTAAAACTTTTTCCTTAAAAATTATGGAATTGTTTGAAAATATTACCATTACAGAAATTTATAACCATTTTCAGATTGAAATAACATATTGAATTGATAATATTGAAATATGCATTCCTTGAAATTTGCATGTATAGCAAAGCGCACACCTCACAAAATATGCTTACATCAGTGTCTGTACCTCTGAAAGGGATCCATTAAACAAGATAAATTTGACAAATATTGCAAAAACGACTAGATCATGTCCCATTGACATCTCGTATTTTAAGGACAAAGAGTAGGTGACAAGGGTATAAAAATGAGGTTAAAAAGTGTTATTTTATTTCACTGTTATTCTGTGTAATTCTAAAACCTCTGTTGCCCCCCTACATGTTTCATATTTTAACCTAACTGGGTATCAGTGGTTTCTTTGTGCTGTGTTAGTGCTGCCGTTCAAATTTTAGTTTATGCTGCTTTCGTTTCTGAGATATAAATGTTTGTTTATATAGTGACATCATCACCGTGAAGTTGGCCCCCCATTTGCGATTTCAACCAAACCAGTTTTGGAGGCAGAAGGTGTGGATAGCTCCCTATATGCTGGGCATACTCATAGTATAGTATATATAGCATATATAGGTGCTGTGACTGAAGACAGAGAGGCAGGGAGGAAGGCGTAGGTAGCTTCCTTTGCACTGGGCATGCCTAGGCAGTGTGACCAATGACAGATGGCCATGAAGGAAGGCCTGGGTTGCTCACTATATACTGACAACACCTAGACTGGTGTGACCAGTTTAGCTAATAATTTCTCCTTGCTACCACCACAGCCACTGCAATACTAGTGGAGGGCAGGAGGATCATAACCAGGCTTGGGGAGAAACGGAATACAAGTAACTGCATTATGTAATTTGAATACAAAAAATAAGCAACTGTATTCTGTTATAGCTACTGCGTAAATATAATGCAATCATATTGCAGTTACATTTGTAACTGTCACACCTTTTTTCTCACAAAATGTGCTGATGTACCTCTTTTAATCAATCCCTCCTGCTCATGGTGTAAGTCCTTCCAGATCATGGGACAAGTCCCTCCTACTTGCAACTCGCTCCAGGCTGCAGACATACCCTTCTCGATAGCTCTGCTCTTATATTATCGTTATTTTATTTTTAAGGATATGAGGGGAAATATCACAGTGCACTGCATATTATGTTGCCTAGTTCTGAAAAGACTGGCAACATCAAAGCTCAGTGTCAGATTTAAAGAAACATTTAGAACTAAGGCTATAAGACTAACCGCTAATATTAGCTACAGAGATCCAGGTGTCAGTATCCAAAGTTAGCTGGCAAAGTATTATGCGTTTAACGTGGGCGTTCCCTTGGTCTGGTCCAGCATTTCAGGTCCCCAGCAATGAGGGTCCTGCGAGTTGGATCATGAAACTGCCACATGGCTGTAGTGCCGTAACTGACACTCCCTCACAATAAAAGTAATGTGCTTCATTCAAGACTTCCTGAGCAACCGCTCGTTAGACAGCCAAATCAGTGGTACCCAAGGATTCTATGACTGAAGGAGTCCAGCTTTCATCTCAGGTCGCTGGATAGGATCCATGTCTCACAGCTATATAGGAAAACAGGAAGCATGAGGACTCTAAGACTTGGAACTTCATCCTCATACAGAGATATCCATACACCCCTTTCCAGTGACCTCATAACCCCCTATAGTCTCCCAGTCCATCTACTGACTTGATGGGAAGAGTCACCAGAGACATGAATGTTGCTGCCAAGGTAAGTGAACCTCTCAACGCGGTCAACACTCTCTCCGCAGACAGACACACTGCTGATGGCTGTGCCTAATAGGTCATTAAAGGACTGGATTTTGATTGTTATCCAGAACACTCGCAAGCCCAGACACTCAGACTCCTCGCTCAGTCTCTCAAGAGCCCTGATCAGAGACTCCATTGACTCCGTGAATACACTGTCAGCAAAGTCAAGTTTAGTGAATATTTCTTTACCAATAGATGCCTAACAACCTCTGGACCCAGCAACCCTGCCTAACACCCAGTCCATGTAAGCACTGATCAGAGTAGGAGCAAGAACACAACGCTGACAGACCCCAGAATCAACTGGGAGGAACGAATGGGTTCTGCCTCCACTCTGCACAGCGCTCTCAGTGCCAGTATACTGGCTGGCCATGACATCCAGCAGCTTCAGGGTATCCTGCGAAGTCTAATGATGTCCCACAGGGCAGTTTGATCAATAGATCAACAGAACGCTTCATGAAAATCAACAAAGGCTGTAAAGAAACCCTGCCGATATTCACGTTTGTGCTCATTGAGAACCCTCAGTGGCAGGCAGGTGGCGTAATGGTTAGGGATGTGACTGTGTCCCCGACCCGCAAGTAACCCTGAGGTACCCTGAGCAAGGTACCGTCCCCAAGTACTGCTCCCTGGGCGCTCACGTAGCTCACGTATTTTGTTGTTGTGTGCTGTGGTGTGTCAGTAATGACAATAACCTTTTAGCGGTCGATGGTACACTTCTTAGGCAATGCACCAGACTTCTCCGGTTGCTGGTCGGCTGCAGACACTAGAACTAGCCTGATCTTAGTGTCTGGCCAGATCCAGCCTCATTCTCTTAGTAGATGGTAGCTTACAGGACTTGAGCTGCATCTTCAGAGTAACAACAAGAAGTTGGTGGTCAAAATTCACAAACTGGGCACTTCTGTAGACCCTGCAGTTCTATAGGAGCCTCCAGAATCTGCCCATGAGGACGTTATCAATTTTCCTTCACTGCACCACCAGTATTAGAGAACCAAGTCCAACTTTGTGGCTCAGGACGCTGGTACCAGGTAGCAGTGCAACTAACTGTAATCATAAACCTGTTGATAACCAGTACAGCTTAATATTCAATATTACCCTGCATCAGTAGTAACTGACAAACTCATCAGTGAAATAGGAGCTACCTTTGGTCATAACTGTTAATTAAGATTAAGAAACATTAACAGTTAATGCTGAGCTCATACAAAAATAAAATGACAGTATTTACATTATTAATGACAGCTGATGCATAAAGTGCTTTTAAAAATCAGTTTTTGATTTTATCATCATACCCCTTGAAGTGCTTGCAAGCAATGTAAATGAACATAGTGTGCCACGAACATCAGTCTTCCTTTTTTGAAGCCCTCCTGTCAATCATGTGAAAACACCAAACCAATACTTTCCCTTCAGTCACCAAGCTTCCAGTCCTATATGCATCATAATGTCCAACACTAATTTCAAACCCTCTTTTTAAAATGAAAGAAACATTAAGGCATCTGTGAAATGTTACCCAGAATCCCTCTCTGCCAGCTTTGATCACCTGTCTGCAGGAAGGTTCAGTTCTGATTCCCTGGGGTGACCGTGCCACCTGTAGCTTCTCATAGGCATACATACCTGGCCTTTTCCTTCAGCTCTTCATGTTTGTTATGTCTGCTTTTTGGCGGAGCTCCAGTTCATTCTCTTCGGCGTCCTGGAGGGATCTTTTTGACCGCACTCTTCTCCTCGTTTGCTGCCTGTTTCCTGCGGCCTTTTTCATTTGGTGTCAGAGCCCTCCACGGGTAGCCTCATCGCCGCTTCCACTGTGCTCGCATTTGGAGCGTGTTATTTTCATCTCTGCCTCCCTGGACGCATCTCTGTTGATTTCTCACACGCCTGCGCTGCAGGTCAACTAATTCTACCTTTTCTGATGCCTTGTTTGCAAGTTGGAATAATGGAATTTAAAATAAAACAGAACAGTAACTGCATAACCTCTTAAACCTCTTCTTTGTTTGACCCAAAGGAAATAAAAACATGTACTGAAATGACTATGTATGCAGTGAAATGAATGTCCTGACAACAGATGCACTTACCAGATGCTTTGAGCATTACATTTTTTTCTTATACAGCCAGAATAATGTTAAAATGATTTGACATTTTAAATTTCCTACCAAATGATTTATTCTAGAAAAGAATATTTAATATACCTGGGGTAGTATAATAAATATAAAAATGAAATGCTCAAATTGGGTTTTATAGTTTAGATAAAAAATGAAAGAAGACATTTATAAGGAAATGAGTCACAGAAGAAAAGAAAAGTAAGTCATTGTACTAAGTTGGTAATCCTGCAATACTGATAAACATTTTTGGCATATTTAAAAATAAGATGAAATTCTTAAGGATTGCGCAGGTTTCCATCCACTGCCCAAAGATGCGCAGTTAAGCTAACTGGCATCTCTTGCCTATAATGAGTGCATATATACACCGTACTGTGGTATCCTATCCTATCAGGGTATGCCCTGATGCATGCCAGCTGGAAGAAATTCTTAAGACAATGGAACAGTTTCAAAAATAGATTGGACAGCAGGTTGAATACATTTTCTTCATCTGCTTAATGACTCGGTAATGACAAATTGGTAATTGTCAGAATTAATTAAGAATGTATCAGAAATAAAATTAGGCTTATTCTATGAAAAAATAGGCTTCTTTCATGAGATCTGGGGAAAAAAATAAATATTAAAATGTGACTTGCATGATCATTTTTTTTGTTGTTTACCTGAAACTGAATCCACAAAAATATGAATCACGCACACAGACACACAGACACACACACACAGACTCACAGCAGAGGTGGGATCCATCCCCTGCCCCTCCCCCCCCCCCCCCCCCCCGTCCTGGAGGTGTGTGGCAGTGGTGCTGTTCTCTGAGAGTCTGTGCTGCTCTGCTAGTATAAATGATAATTTAATTTTTTACTATCTAATATGGGTCCTGCCTGAAGGGGTGTGATTTTCATTATTATGTTGCTACTCCAAAGCAACATGTGGCACAGAAGTTACTTTCCAGCTCTGCTATTTTTAATAGAAAAAATTTAAGGTACATACTGTGCTCAAGTAGACAAAGAAATGCCACTCTTGTGGCCCAAAATAGTGGTAAACTTTATTTTTTTAATCACCATTGTACCTAAAAAGTTCAACTGAGTCTTTGCCTGAAATAACTATGGAAAGGATAAGATTTATATATCCTTCTGTCTTCTAACAACTTATGTTGGACAGGGCTGTGGGAGGCTGGAACCTATCTGAGGCATTAACCAAACCTTGACGGGGGACGGGGGCCAGT
The DNA here is from genome assembly GCA_026780845.1 of Petrocephalus sullivani. Classification (NCBI taxonomy): domain Eukaryota; kingdom Metazoa; phylum Chordata; class Actinopteri; order Osteoglossiformes; family Mormyridae; genus Petrocephalus; species Petrocephalus sullivani. The sequence continues at coordinate 13,412,215 of JAODKM010000108.1, forward strand.
CTCTCACACAGCAGACACACAATTAGATGCCAGTCCGGGTCTGACTGTGGTCGGAAGCCAAGGGGAACTCCGGGCATACAAAGCGGAGGCGAGATTTAAATTGCCACCCTGGAGATGTGGGGTAACAGTGCTGCCCTTTGAGCCACCATGCCCACTAGCGGGGGAACCGCAGGGAGCATGATTCTCAACATTCATTTGGATTCCTTCATCGCCCCCAAAAATAGACCTTTGTATCAGAATTATTACATTTTCCACCAAAGAACTGTATATACATTAACCAAATCTGTTTCCACCCTGTCCCCGTATGTTCAAATACCGTACACACCCTGTCCCCACCTTGTACCAAGACCATCCCCACCTTGTATGTACCAACACCATCCCCACCCCGTATGTACCAAGACCATCCCCACCTTGTATGTACCAACACCATCCCCACCCCGTATGTACCAAAACCAAACCATCCCCACCCCGTATGTACCAAAACC
>JAODKM010000108.1:13421912-13445356 GCA_026780845.1 Petrocephalus sullivani
CTCTGACTGTGTTAATGTAGCCCAGGGGCCTCTGACCCTGTTAATGTAGCCCAGGGGCCTCTGACCGTGTTAATGTACTCCAACAGCCTGTGACCGTGTTAATGTAGTCCAACAGCCTCTGATCATGGTAATGTAGCCCAGGGGCCTCTGATCGTGGTAATGTAGCCCAACTGCCTCTGATCATGGTAATGTAGCCCAGGGGCCTCTGATCATAGTAATATAGCCCAGGGGCCTCTGACCGTGTTCATATAGCCCAATTGCCTTTGACCGTGTTAATGTAGCCCAATTGCCTCTGACCGTGGTAATGTAGCCAAACTGCCTCTGACTGCGTTAATGTAGCCCAATTGCCTCTGACCATGTTAATGCAGCCCAGGGGCCTCTGACCATGTTAATGTAGCCCAAAGGCCTCTGATCATGGTAATGCAGCCCAGGGGTCTCTGATCATATAATGTTCTTCTGTTTATATTCACGTATATTTTCTATGCTTCTATACATTTTGTGGACTTTGTAAATAAAAAAATTCACACCATGCCAGATGAATGTCACTGAATCAAAAATCCATCAGGAGTATGTGTCTACAATGTTGTTTTGTAGTACAGAACTCAGACTGTCCTTCCTTTCAAGGTCATAGCAAAGCTCTGACAAAGCAATGGGTGACAAATCACTCATTGGAAATTGTATAAAACAATGAAATAGCTGTTGTGACTTAAACAAATGGTAAAAAATTACGTAAGGCTTTTTTAAATTATGCACAATAATGAAAAAAACATGCAAGAGTTTGGTTATATTCACCACAGTGACACAAACACATATTGAGAGTGCTTCCTCTTTTATTTCAGAGATGATTTTGTTTTCAGGCCCTGGTTTATGTCCTGATATATTACCCTTTTTACATGAATACACTCTAACAATTAACAATTGTAAAAGCTTTCACGTCATTGAAACTCAAAATGAGACTTTTTAAGAGTGTGTGTGTGTGGTGGGGGGAACGATATGTATTAACAACTCACTGAGCAAAATGGACAATTGTAGCAAGGCTAGGGTCCGCATTCCGTGCTCTGGGTGCTCTTGTCGTTGTTGTCATGCAGCCTGTCAATGTTTCTGAAGTGATGTAAAGAATTACATTTAAAATTCTAAGGGTGCCTGGGGGTGGGATCATGTGAGATGAGGACTAGATATCAATATGACATCTTATAGATTTTTTTTCTCCAACTGCACTAGCTGTCATTTCTTCAGGGACTATTTTTTTCCCCTTATCCTAACAGTATGTCACTGTACTAAAACATTATGGATGTAGGTGCACCCTAAGCACATGAGTTTTAGAAGGGATGATCTTGTTTTCATATGCTTTAATATGACATGACCTGTTTTTTGAGAAGCAAATACACATATTTACAAAGACCAGACAGAAAGCAGTACTGCTGGACAAAAGCAGATAGGAGAGAAATACAAGATGAATGTGTCAGCCTGTAGTGAGTGTGAAGGACCTGTATAAGCAGCTTGTTCTCATTGGTTTCTAATGACACATTAAAGAAACGTGGGAGGCTCCTGTTTTTACACCAGGTTAGTTTGTCTATAATTTTGTGTGGAATTGATAATAAAAAATCTACTCAGCACGGCAAATTCAATCTGCTCCATGCGTTTGTAGAATAACCCATTAACTGTCGTAATGTCTCACATCGTTCAATGGCAAGAAAACTGACAGGCAAACAAGTGGAGAGCTGCTGATTACGCCGAGGAGAATTAAAGGAAAGATATTACACTTTACTTGTTTTTATGCCACCTGCTAAGCGTCAGACGAAGTGCTGCAAACCATGCTGTCTTACTTGTGATTTACAGGAAGTCATTCTATGACGTGAGACAGTGTGAAACACGTCTCTTATGAAAGCTGATATTAATGTATTTGATGTCCCTGTTACTTTTTAAAAAAGTTTGTTACAGATTGTATGGGTGGAAGCCATACTGAAAATAATGAATGAACATAAATGTTCTGTTTTAACTCTGAAAGAAGCCATATAATCCTGTCACCATAGAAAGCATGTATTGAGAACAGAATTCCAAATGAAATTCAATATTACACATCCTCTAAAACAAGGGTCTCAAACTCCAGTCCTGGAGGGCCGGTGTCCTGTGTAGCTTAATTCTTTCCCTGTCCCATCGCAAATGATTACGCTAAAGTGCTGTGTGGTAATTTGCTCAGTGAGTTGAATCAGGTGGGTTAAATGAGGGTAAACCCAAAAATGTGCAGGGCTTCAGCCCTCCAGGACTGGAGTTGGAGACCCCTGCTCTAAAACCATACATGCTGCACCTCACGCATTGCAGGTCTTTCTCTTCTCACTGTCGGTGTCGAGTTTGGAGGCTCCCCCTGCATTTGCAAGGAATTACCAGGAGTGGTCTGGCTATTCACCAGGAGCAAAAAGGAAAAACAGTTTATAAGTATTGATGTACCTGAATTATCCTTATTTTGCATGTGGGCTTGTGTAATGAGCTGCCATTCAGTTCAGAGTGTCCCTCCAGCTGTCTTGGATAATGCTCAAGCTTCCTGTGACCCTGTATTGAATGGGTGCTATGGGTAAAGTGGATGCAGTTCATAAACATGTGATTTTTTTTTACCCTTTATTTTACTAGGCAAAGCATTAAGAACAATTTTTTATTTACTATGACAGCCTGGCAATTGTTAATTTTAATGCATGCTAACGCTCTTTCAATCTCACTTCATCTTGCAATCCGCAGTGTACATGGATGTGGCAACAATAATGTTGTGTGACTCGGTGGGTTAAGACTCTCTGCCAATAACTGGAAGGTCACTGGTTCAAATCCCAGGGTCCACCAAATGATATCATTGTTCATCCCTGGAGCAAGACCCTTAACCCCAATTGCTCCAGGGCCTGGCTGACTTAAAAAAAATGTTTGTAGCTTTGGATAAATGTGTCTGTTAAAGACATGCAGTGAATAATAAAACAAAGATACTTAGATCATTATTACAGCTCCAGAATTTAAGATTTTAGTCCACCTTTGAAGATAATGTCTATTTGATTATTCTGTTCATCATTATTGCCCATTTTTATCTAGTGGAAAAAAAGGTACAACATGACTAAACCAGGACAACGTGGCAGAGACATTAAACACTTGGGAACATGCCAGAACTGACATATTTTAATAAACAGGGAGCTTTGCTTTATTTAACAGTCAGCACTGATTTATTTTTCTTGTTTTCAAATGGGTATAATTGTATCAGTTTCAACTTTGTCACACAGAGTGCCGCATCATGTCAGGTTGTTTGAAACATGCACTGCAAGGCCCTGCAACATCATGCACAAGACTTTGATTTAATTTTATTAAATATATACTAGGTAATATATACTAGGTAATCACTTACATGTAAATATTCTTCAACCTACTGGGAAAATAAACATAATGCAGGAAAAGGTTAAGGTTTTTTTAAGTAATTTTTCCCAATGAGATTTTGTCTCATCCCCAATATTATGTCACTCATCTCTGCTGTTCTGTTTTTGATTTAATCATTAAGGAGGTAACACCGCCGGCATAATGTGAATTGTGACACACAAAACAGCCAAACCAGCCAGTTAAACTGAATTCACTCATTTATAGTATTGTTTCTGTAGACTAATGTCATATCTATGTCCTGAGAAGATGTTTTGCCCATTACATTACCCATTTGCTTTAAGTGTACGTATGTTGCACCGAAACTACCTGTTCTGAGCAGATGACCTTCTACAATAAAGAAAGGATTTTTACACTGGAGAATAACTAGGGTGAAATGTCGGAAAAGAGGTTACTTATAAAGCAGCTTTAGCCCTGAGAAGAGGATTTTTGCTAAGCCATTGATCTCAAAAAATCTGTTGCAGTAAGGATGTAGTGTTGATGTCAGGGCTACTGAAATTTTGAAATGGTATTTTCCAGGAAAACCCTGAACACTTAGAAACTGTTTCTGCGGTTTAATATATGGGGCGTTATAGCAGAGCAATTTCCAGAAAATGAGGGGGAAAAAGCAAGGAGAGCTACAAAGGACCACATTTCGGTTTATTGCTGATCTTGACACTGTCACCATGATTTCCTGTTTTAAAAAGGCTGCAGCTCAGATGACAATTAAATGGTGTACCTAATTCTAGGAAGCGTGACCCAGGATGAGTCAGAAGTATAAAGGTGTGTTTCATGGAATGTCATCTGCTCTAAACAGCTCTGTCTTCCTCACAATTATCTCCCAATATGTAAACCACGGTCCTGCTGTAAGTATGTACTGATGTCCTACTGGCCTGCCGTCAGAGCAGATGGAGGAGACTGGTGGCAGAGGATCATGAATGAGAGCTCTTAGTGAGTAGGGTCAACCAAACGATTTTGTGGGCATCCCACGGAAGGACTTGTTTTCATGGAATCCATGGGGTTGGAGTCAGATCATTAGTATTAAGTATTCAGTGTATCAGTGTAGGGAATACCTTGCAGTTTTGTCGTATATTGTTGTTCTGCAGTGTCTGTTATAACTTTTGAAAAACTACATGTTATAAAATCCATTTTTGCAAATGGAATTTACTTGAATTATGTTCTCCCAACATTAGTAAAGTACATTTTTATTAGCTTGCTGTGCTGTATATACTGCATATATGTATAGCTTCTAAAATATAGTAAACATTATAAATCTTTAACTGCAGAAAAACTGCTGCCAGAGCCATTATAAAAAATGGTAATACTGTAATTACCTTATGAGGACACAAAGTAGAATAATTAGCTGCAAGCTCATGATGTATAATTTGCTCAAGATGCCACATTTTCATTCTCTGTTACAATAAGATGTTAATATAAAACCAGTACAAATTAAGAACAGTTGTCATTGTGCCACTGAGTTGTTTTTGTAACTGATAATAATCAGAACTAAAGAAAATACCTATTCAAAACGTGGACTACGTGGATGGCTTACTGCTAAGTCTTTCGAGAAAAATGATGTCATATTATACAAATGATAACCTGTGTTTAAAGCAAATTAGAGAATGATGTGTAACCCTTCCTGATTTTTCTGAGCTTATTGGGTATTTAATTTCAAATTGTATTACATGAAGTGGAAGCCTTTAATAGGGATGGCCCTATTAAACATCTTCCAAAAATAGTTCTCTGATCTTCCACACCAAGGAACTCTTTTAGTGAGCGGAAAATGTTGCAAATAATTATTGTAGGGAAAGTGTAGGGGAAATTAGCAATAAGAAAATAAAGTGAAGGGAAATAAAAGCAATGAAAAACATTTTCTTTACAGAATATCGTTTCATAATGCCAGTTTGCTACTGACCAATTCTGGATGGATATATGTAAAAGTAAGAAATAAATGTAGAAATGCCGTGCGTAGTTTTTTATAGGGTTTTAGTTAGTTGCTTTTGTAATTGTTACATCACTAACTTTTCACATTTTCAGATAAGGATCAATAAGCTATATCAAACAGACTGCGTATGTATCTATTTTATATACTGTATGAGAACCAGAGAGGAATTCCCTATGTGAACTTGGTCAATAAGCCCTGATTCTCAAATGGCTATATAAGTGTAAACATATATATTTACATTGTCTTTGTCTAGTAGATGCTGAATAAAGTGATGTGCAATTGAATATTTAGAACCAGCACTGACGAGTTGGCATGTGGCCTGACAGTGCAGAAGGCTATTGCAGATCAAGTGAGAGCTCTCTCCCTCTGAATCACCCTAGTCTTACGGATGGCAGATGATATTTATCATGGAGCAAATCTTCTGCTGCTTGATGTATCAAGGTCAGACTAAGGCACAGTGATGGAGGACCAGCCTCATTTACAGTCGGCAGTATGCATCATACATGACTCTGTACGGAGTGTGTGTCAGCATCAGTCAGTTTTCTTCTGAACATCTTAGAAAGGTGTCCCCAGGGAGGATTTCCACATTTTGCTAAGTCACAATCATTAGGTTAAAATGGAACAGTTTAAAGAATCTCATCAGTAAAAAATGCTTAAATGCTGATTTGACAGAATAAAAATGATACTGTTTGCGAGATCTTAAAAAACTAAGTGGTAGTAGCGCTACTGATAAGAACTTACTTAATGTATATTAAATTTAGTATAGCATTTCATTTATGATAATTATTATGCTAAATAAATTCAGAAATTGTGTCCCAAAAAAAGCTGTATATATAATATATATATATTTTTTTATCTTTTGCACACAAGATATCTTGAGTGAACCATATATTATGTCCCTAGTCCACTATTCAAAGCATACTTTACTAGATCTCTCTGTCTTGTTTTGTTTTAGAGTTTTTAGACCATTTCTTACACCATTTGTGCTATGAATTGACACTCTGGCATCTGACTGTAAGTGAAGGTGAAGTGCACATGGTACCATTTGAAAATTCAGTAAAATTCACCTGGAAAGAATTCTAAAAGCCCAAGCTGTGCAAGAGTGGCCATGGACTGAAAATGCTGAACCAATATCTTGTTACACCAGTCAGATTAAACACAAATAGTGCACTACAAAAATGATTGGTGTGCATTGCTGTCTCTGTACTGGATATCAAGAATCTGTGATTAAAAAAAACTGTGAATAATTCATTAGTGAGCAGCATCTAATAAGCAATAAGAAATAATTCTAGGAGGCATAGTTTTTTAGTTCTCACATTTTAAATTAGGGCAGAATTTTTAACAGAGGGGGAAATGCATGCCCAGGGAAGATATGCACATTATTATTAATCATATTAATTTCCTTAATGCCCTTCGGTACCCTTCATTGGATTTTCAAATATTTTTTTTCCTTTTAGAATTTACACTCGGTGACAAAAAAACTTAAGCACCCAGACGGAGGGGTGGAAATTAAATGAACCTGCACATGGTGAAAGGTCATGTGACTGTATAGCAATGATTATAATATCGGATGAAACGGACAACAGAGTAGGCAGTATGGGCACACTGCTGGTGTGCAGAACCAAGATTCATTGCTGAACATGGTATGACGCCACTCGTCATCAGTCCATGCCTCCCGCTAACAGCACCACTCCAAACACAGCCGTCTCTGCGCTGGTATTATGGGCAGCCGATGGGCACCCTGCAAGGGACGGTGAACCCATAGTCTGGCTAATGCCAGTCGTTGAGACACAGTGCAGGATGACACGGGGTGTTGTAGAGTGTCCAGTACCTGTGTCCGGATGGCAGGCACAGATCTCATGGGGTTCTGTAATGCTTGGTGCACATGACTTGGGTCTTGGGTGACCAGAACCTTCTCGACGTGTGTGGGTGCCCTCACGTGCCTGTTGGTTTCAACACGGGGCAACTGTGACATCTGCATGCCCCACATGCCGGAAATTGCATGATACGACCACCCGGCCTCATGCAAATCCACAACGCGACCCTTATCAAACGCCATCAAATGCTGGTAATGCTGTCTAATGCATCTAGGAGCCATCCTCTGTGTATGATGACTAGACGTGCCAGTTCCTTGCAAATCGAATTATTAACATACTCATCACTGGTCTGCACGTGTATCAAGTTACATCCAAATCGAACCACATTGCTTCTGGGTGTTTAACTGTTTTTTTTTTTGTTACTGAGTATACAGTATATGGAATGGCTATAGCTGTACTCCAATGTCCATTATAATCTGTCATGTTATATTCCTTTTATTTTTGAACAATGTATTATAGAATCAATGAATGGACTCAGTATAAGTTAAATGGTCTTAAAGGGAAGTTATTAGTCTCCATTTTCATACATGGCCATGTGGTAGATGTTGTTTCTTGGAGTACTGACAGGCCATTTGAAACAAAACCCAAGCTTTCTGTGCTAGATGGAGCAGTAAACATTGGATGTAGGAGAAATTGTGTAGCAGTCAAGCAAACTGGCTATCGACTCACTTAACTGTCACTTTACTGTCTTCCTTTCAAGGAATTTCACAGTTTACTTAGAAGGTCAATCACATCACTCTGCTATCTGCTTCATTTGGTGTCATCTGCTATATACAGATCTTATTAAATTTGAAAACTTTCAGGGCCATTGGACTAAAAATCTCATTTTTTATTCTACTGTCACCATGTTTTATTTCACATCTGTAAATTAATAATGAATTGCAGTTATAAATTTATTTTCACAGTGAGATTCAGATGTAAGTGTATTAGCTCTCTCTTCATATGCCAGTCTTTAGAATTCAGTTACAGTAATCATTTTCATTTAGGTAACCTGAATGTAAAAGTGGCATATTCCAAGGACCTTGATTAAACAAAACCCTCACTATGTCTGGACACCACAAACGAAGTCATGCAAAATAGATAGTATTCTGTCCCAATCACAATGATTCTAATACCTGTTATATCACTGTAGTTTGAATGTAAATTTCACCCTATGTGTTCTTACTCTGAAACCATTAAATGATTTGTTCATTTTAAAAGGACAATGTGTCAGCCATTAAAATGTATTATAGGTGACGATGATTTCCTGATAAAATTTAATATGACACTTTTGTGGTATAAACCGTGACAATCGGTGTTGGATTTAGCCAGAAAGAATATCAGCTAGGAGGCGATGATGCCCAAACACACAGTCGGAGGGAGCTGCTGGCTGGTCATTATGCAGATGATGGAAGATATATACAGACACAATCTTTCTAAACATTCCAAAAAATGGTCAGTGGTTCTCAAAAGTAGGACAACTTCCATAACTTCATCACTGTATTCTTTACATTTGATTCTGTGTGGTAAGGAAATTCAGAGTAAACCTCTGCACTTGCACAAAAATGCATTTCAGAGCAATCAGAGAAAATGTTTACAATCGGTTGCTGCTATTAATTGAATTAACAGCCTGTTACAGTTTGTTTCAAATGTCTGATTTCTGCAAGCTGATATATATGTTTTGTGTTTGGCTTGAGTTACATCTCCCATCAGTGAGAGGCCCGTTTATGTAATTGGCAGGATTTAGTTCAGTGGAGCACTGAAGAAAAGTCATTTTGGGCATTTAAAATCTTGGCTGAAGTGGGACCATTGGTATTGCTATTTTGAAAAATCCCTTTAGCAAAACGCACACAGAGTGAAATAAAAACTGGATGAGAGGTTATGTAATTTTGATTGTTCCCTCTCCAGTTGGATGTTCTGATTGTGGTGCAATGTGGGAGACAGGGGGCACCGTATGCACAGAGTAAGGAGAGCAATATCTCACTGAAGAGAAATGTATCAAAATCCACTCCAGGCATTAGTCCTGCTATGGAAAAACCTGTTATGTGATTATAGGATCAATACCAAGCTTACCTTGGGAGATTTGGGGGTTTGCACTGTGCACTCTCTCACGGTGTCTCTGGAAATGACTTATCCGTTTCTGTCGCAAACACAGCATTGGTCTGTCGTCAGGAGAGACGAGGTTAGGAAGGGCCTGGGGTGGGGACTTTGGGGAAAAGTTGATATCCCCTGTCAGCTTACAAAAAGTTAGTTGACTTGTTTGAACTGTAAACTTTCATGTCGAAATGAGCTGATCAAATTGAGCTCGCTCTTTCGTGAAGGGGTGGACATCCTGACCGGAAAGACACTTTTGTCACTGCTATTGAAGTCAATTTTGCAGCAGGTACTTGTATGTAAATATGTGGCTTATAGGGACTGGAAACAAAATCAGAACATTTGTAAGCTCCAAATAAAACAGATGGGTTGTTTTTGCACAAAAAATGCCTTAATCTTATAATCTTATTTGCAACCATTTACAATGCGAGTTATTGTGTTTTAAGAACTCTGTCATATATTTAATTATAATGATATGAAACGGTTGCTAATGATTTACATTAAGTGCACCTTTATAATGCTTTAATGTACATTGATAACAAACACTGTACAGTGTTATGAATATAATGTTTATTGATGTACATTAAAGCTGTCATGTCTTGTTCACTGAAAGTGTTATGAATGCAATGCATTACTTACATGCTGATTATTAATAAATGCATTATTACCAAACAGTTTAACCTTAACCTGTAACTATCAGTGAACACGGTACTTAGTGGGAGAATTGCCAGTGCCATTCAAGGATGATAAAACGATCTTGAAAGAAAGCTAAATGGATTGTGTTCAGCATATTGTTGAGATTGGAAGATTAGTTATCATGGCAGAATCTCTCCGAAGTTACTGAGCTGTGGGCTCTATTTTCAAATTGTTCATTAGTTCCTCTTTTGTGAATTAAACACTGGTGCTCACAAACTAATGCACATGCACTCGTCCGAAGATGATGTGTGTAATTTGGCTGTAATGATTTTTTTTTTCTTTGTGTTACCTCCTTAATGTGGACGGATTTATAAAAAAAAAAAATCATCAGATATACATTGTTCTTGCTTTGCAAAAATAAGAATTTTTTTTTGTTGTAATACCTGCCGTATCACAGTAGATGCCATTGCCAGTGTGGCACATTTTTATGGGATTTTTCATTTAGTTTTAAGTGATGAAATATGCACTATGTAACAAGATACATGCAACAATTTTTTTGGTCATTTTCAGTTATTTACGTAAGTTCACAGTGATCCTGCAGTGATCTTAAAAAGAAGACAACATAAGCATCATACGCCCTGAACAGCACTGCAGTAATATACAACGGGGGCAGTACAGGAGCACAGAATCATCAATTCACCTGAAGAAACAAGAAGAAAGCACGGGACCTTGAAAATCCCCACACAAACACTACACAGATAGCTGGGGCCAGATTCAATCCATTAGCCATGCATGTCAATGATATAAGTCATTTTCAGTGCTGAAGTACATGCATTTCTTGTGTCTTGGAAAGTGCGGTTTCTGCAATGTGCATGCATACTAAGCTTTTGCATGTGAAAAAAACAATGATTTAATGTTCGAAGAAGGTTAGTCTTTTTTCTTCTAAAACCATGATTTTTTTTTTATTTCTTCGTTTATTGTAACAGATATGCAAAAATACATTATTGTGATATTCAGCCGTTCTGCAGAATGATATTTCAGAAACCAAAATGATAGATCAGAATCAGAGAGGTGGACAAACCCTATCAGATAGCAAGTTTAGATAGGAAGCCAGGTTTTTCCATCAGTATGGAAGCAAAGTAATTAAAAATTCAAAGAACAGAACAGAAATCTTGGCATCATCTAGGAATATCTCATTCACTCCAGAAACCTATCCAACTAATATACATTTGCTGATGAAAAAACAGGATTTTAGTGTAAAACTTTCAATATGGTTATGTTAATGGTTAACAGTGAAGGAAGTTCTGTTTATATTTAAACCCTGGAACCAAAAGTGATTCTCTAAATTTCATTATAAATTGATAATTTATTTCACATTACTCTGCCATAACTATATATCATTCTAAATTTTCTCCTGCAATCATAATACATGCTATACCTACACAGTATAAATGCTTAAAATAGCCTTATTCATCAGAATTTTTTGTAAAAAATACCAAAAATATGTTCCTGCTGTATTGTCTTCATGCCTTGTTGACAAACAAACTGAGAATCCGAATAATTTGTTTTCTTGTATAGTTATAAATGGTTTATTATTACACCATTGCAAAATTATATGTATGAGTAGTCGTTAGAGGAGTTGTGGGAAAAAGATGAGTACAAATGTCTAGGAAGTTGTATCTTGGTGCATCTTTGCAGAAGTAAACATCTGAATTGCTTCACTGGATCAAAATTTAATTATTGTTTATAATAGTAGCTAAATTGTTATTTAATTTGCCTTTTCCCCAGTAAAAAGTTCAACTTAAATTTGATTTAAAAAGAGGTTTAATGTGGAAAAAGGCACTACCTTTGGGTATGTACTATTACAGCTTACCTTTGGGTATGTACTATTATAGCGTACCTTTGGGTATGTACTATTACAGCTTACCTATGCCTTGTTTATTTTTTTGCTAGTGCTGATGGGATTTTAATGTGCCTCCATGTCAATTCCTTTATCTTCTTCCTTGCTAGGGGTGAATGTTGCTAAAGTCATTTGAGAAACAAACGTGCTAATTAATGATGATGATTAAAATAGCTGCATTTTAAGTTAAAAGGCTCAATTTTTTCTCATTAGTAATTAAGGATCTTTTTCCTTCATTGTAAGAGCAAGTTCACTGTAACGGTCCATCATGGAGTCAAGGGTCTAGTACTGCGTACAAGGAATTTGAGAACCATTTAGTGTGGGTAAATGTCACTGGCCAGCTTTTTATTTTAATTGCAAAAAATATTGCTGTGCCAGTTTTTCATACAAAAGAATCTTTTCATTCTCAACCGCAACCCCTGGTGCCCCAACAGCTGAAATGCCAAGGTAATGTATAGCTTAATAAGAAGAATAGGGGTGTATTCTAAATCAAATACTTACACAGTAGGTTCCAGGTCCAGAGTGGCCAGTTGGTATACTCGGAAGAATTCCCGGTGGGTCAGTAATTGGTTGTGTTGGTCAAAAACGCAATAATTTGACAAGTTTATAATTGAGCCAAATAGAAACAAAATAATTCTATGTTTAAATTTATTCAACCACCCTTTAGAATGATAATAAGTTACTTTTCTCACACACACAATTGACCAAATTTGCTCTGAATAGAAACAGAGCAGGACACGGTTGACAAAGTGCTACAGCTAATCGCTCACTATTGCTAATCGCGGGATGTTTCTCGAACCATGGACGGTAGAAAGATACCAGGCAGGACTAAAAAAGGCTGCTTAAATAGTTCAGCATGCTATTTATTTATTTTTTTCTTGAAATTTCAGTAATAAATTTATCTTGATAAGACTTGAACTGTGCCATGATTTATCAAAGTTCCCCCAGAACGTTGACAAAATGGGCTGGTTTTGGGCAAAAAACTCTCGGGCTGAGAATGAGTCCCACTCCATACCTGGCAGGTGCTGAAATTCATCAGAAGCCTACTGCTTAAACTGGTAATGCAGTACGTATTGTATGCATTCGCACACACTGCGGTCAGCGTCCTGCATATTATGCCGACCTGGATGTTTTTCTGATGATGTAGCTGGACCCCCACAAGAGTTAAAAGCTATTAAAAACTACGAATGCAAATGATGCATATTCAAGTCAAATCGTGTAACTAGTATTATTTTCTACATGAATTACAGAGATGCTATCTTGGCAGAAATTTCTGAGCAAGCTCCAGTGGCCTTGTGGGATACATGGTGGGCATTGGTTACACACTGTGGAATTTCGCAGAATGTAGCTCGTCATCCGGATACCATTCGCCTGCGGTCTCATCAAAACAGACGATTTGGTCATAATGCTCATGTGCCAAGAGCCAGTTTTGGTAACCGCAGATCGGTCTGTCGAGGCCCCTGCCTTCATCTGCCACTCGATCTACATTGCGTCTGATTCCCACTGGTCCCCCTACAGGTGGGCCCATGTTATGCCTTCAGACAATCCCCATGGTGGACAGGGGTCAGCAAGGTCATACTGACGGATCTGTGGCTCCGCAGCTCCTCACACAGCAAGTTGTGATGCATGTGATGCACTGTGTGATCTGACACCTTCCTTTCATAGCCAGCATTAGGTTTTCTGGCAGATTGTGCTCCTGTACCTCTCCTGTGGGATTGGACCAGACAGACTAGTCTTCACTCCCCATGCACATCAATGAGCCTCAGGCGCCCATGACCCTGTTACCAGGTCACCAGTTGGCCTACCTTGGACTTTTGGTAGATACTAACCACTGCATGCTGGGAACACCCCACGGGACCTGCCGTTTTGGAGATCTAGCTGTCACAGTCACTCTGATCCTTACACTTGCCCAGGTTTCCTGCTTCAAGAAGTGACTGTTCTCTTGTGTAATACACACAGTAACACATTCTTATGCGTGAGGGTTATTTGGGGAAGATCCCCCCAGATATGAACATTTGTCAATAATTGCCCCCACCCCCAAACCTTAACTCATAAGTCTGCTTTCCAGATTGATAACATGAAAAATCAATTTATTACCAATTTCTAAACATACTCTTCCCAAAAATCCGCACCCACACCGGCTCTCCGTGGATCAGGTTCCCTACCCCTGTTCTATAGTGACAAAGATAGCTAACACGTGAGTGAGGTGAGCGGTATAGTCAAGCCAAGACTTAAAATACTTTGCACTTACACTTACAAACATTACGTTTTACTAATTGTTTCTGCAAGTTTCTGCGATCTTCTGGCTGACTCCAAAAATATTCCTGTTTAATTGTTCATGGCCAGATCACGAATAACCAGAACCACGAATGTCGAAGCTGCGAAAGTGTAATGGGAGCTGTGGCGAGATAATCAGTGTTATTTACGTAACTTATCAGTGGTTTTAATGTTATGGCTGATCGGTGCACGTACATAAAATAAATATGCTGTTATGTATATTATACGTTAATGATCATTTTATTATCTAAGATGGACAGAGTGGCAGCTCTGAGGCTAAGGGTCTGCGTTGGCAAGTGGAAGAATTCCAGGAGGGATTCTACTCTGCTGGGCCCTTGGGCAAGGCCCTTAACCTCCAATTCCTTCATCCTGGGTATGACATTACTCTACATCCAGCCCTGCAAGCAGGTCCTCCTGCTTCAGGGAAACTGTGGGGGTTGGTGGCAGGATTGGCTCTCCAGCCACCACAAAATGCTTCTCACTGTTCTATTCCATTCAAAGTAGCGTGGTGCTGTGGTATCACCCGCCACATAGCTGCACTCAAGCTTTGATCCACTGTGTGGTGGGCGTGGCAGCGCACTATATCAGTGCGCGCGACTAACTGCTCTTATTTATTTAATGTGCTTAACGTCTTTAGTCAGTTATCCAAATTAGCCACGATACAGTTGTAATGGATAAATCATTTTTGTAATTTGGAGGTTTCTGCAATGTCTTCTGGCAGTGAAAATAAATTGGAATTTGCATATATAAATCCATATAATTATATCCAAATATAAGTTCTTTTTCTGTGTTCTTATTAACGTGATATTTAGTTATAGCCAGTTGACTTCTTAGATACCTTACTAAAAACAGCACACTCATTTGCAAACTAATACATGGGGCCCGTGTCACATCTGACGGACCAAGATTAAACTAGGCAAGATTTTTAAAAACTATTTAAAGATACTCTGACTTACGGCCTCGCTACCCCAATAAACATTCATAATCCCTGGAGTAATCAGGTGCCTTTTGTTTCAGTGTCGTCTTTGTTAGCTGACATGCGCATCCATCTTTTAAATGTTGAATTTCTTTTAGCTGTGCTGAATTGCTGACTTCAGCTTTTACCTATATTGTACATCGATCTGCCTACTTCTTTGCTGCATGAGTAAATTCATAATTGTTAAGTATAGTTTTGTTATTTACACAAGGAGTACAATGGTAGCTTAATGCCTCTATAACAAAGGCAAGAAAATGCAGACCAATAATTTGCTGTCAAGTGGCTCCAATTGAATATTTTGACACTGATCGAGGGGGTCCCCCTTGGTACATAATGCTGGGGGTGCATTTCCCTATGGCCAGTTTGTGTCTGAACTGAAGTAGTGGCCAGGGAAAAGCAAAGGAACAATTCCAGCAGTTGTTTTTGACTCCCTCCATGGATGTACTTGATGTTTCCTACTGCACCTGTAATAGCTTTAGGTTAAGTATGATGGATGAATATGAGATGGATTTAAGGCACAGTACAGTACCTTAAACTGAAACCGCGTTTTGCAAAAGCCTCTTCCAGGGGAGAATAATACCGAAATGAAACGAATTCCTAATAGCTTGTTAACAAAAATATTTCCATCACAGAAGCACCAGGCTGAGAAAGAAGGGTGGGTAGCTTCATACCCTGGGAAATATAATTAGGTGCATGATAGATTTTATTGATCCCAAGGAGAAAATTGCTTATAGCAACAAAGGAATATAATGTGCAGAGATAGAAACACATAGCAAGCAAACCCACTCTTCTTTTTCAGTGCTTACTTGGGAGTTTTTGGTTCCTCTCCTCTGTTGTCATCTTTTTCTTTTCTTTTTCTTGCAACATAGTGGCACAAGTGAAAGGAGAAGACGATACACAGTGTTACATGGGAGGATGGATAACATGTATGATGAGGGTCCTATATGAGAAGTAGATAGAAGTAGATGTTGTCTGTGATGGCGAGAAAGGAAGAAGATGAGGGTGTAGGCATATGCCTCTGGAAAGGTGATGTTTATTCAGGGAATGCTGGTAAATATACACAGGTTATGGTGACAAAATTCCCTGACAGTTGGGGGCGGCTCCTGCGGTGCGGATGGGTTGATCAGAAGGTGGCAGTGCCCTCAGCGGGGTGTTCCTCCTGGCTGCCAAGGGAACATAAGCAGCTTGGGTTGATCAGAAGGTGGCAGTGCCCTCAGCTGGGTGTTCCTCCTGGCTGCCAAGGGAACATAAGCAGCTTGGGTTGATCAGAAGGTGGCAGTGCCCTCAGCGGGGTGTTCCTCCTGGCTGCCAAGGGAACATAAGCAGACTGGGTTGATCAGAAGGTGGCAGTGCCCTCAGCGGGGTGTTCCTCCTGGCTGCCGAGGGAACATAAGCAGACTGGGTTGATCAGAAGGTGGCAGTGCCCTCAGTGGGGTGTTCCTCCTGGCTGCCGAGGGAACATAAGCAGCTTGGGTTGATCAGAAGGTGGCAGTGCCCTCAGTGGGGTCTTCCTCCTGGCTGCCGAGGGAACATAAGCAGACTGGGTTGATCAGAAGGTGGCAGTACCCTCAGTGGGGTGTTCCTCCTGGCTGCCGAGGGAACATAAGCAGCTTGTGTTGATAAGAAGGTGGCAGTGCCCTCAGCGGGGTGTTCCTCCTGGCTGCCGAGGGAAAATAAGCAGCTTGAGTTGATCAGAAGGTGGCAGTGCCCTCAGTGGGGTGTTCCTCCTGGCTGCCGAGCGAACATATGCAGCTTGGGTTGATCAGAAGGTGGCAGTACCCTCAGTGGGGTTTTCCTCCTGGCCGCAGAGGAAACATAAGCAGACTGGTTTGAGCAGAAGGTGGCAGTGCCCTCAGCAGGGTGTTCCTCCTGGCTGCCGAGGGAACATATGCAGCTTGGGTTGATCAGAAGGTGGCAGTACCCTCAGCGGGGTGTTCCTCCTGGCCCCCGAGGGAACATAAGCAGACTGGGTTGATCAGAAGGTGGCAGTGCCCTCAGCGGGGTGTTCCTCCTGGCTGCCGAGGGAACATAAACAGGCTGGGTAGCCTGTCAGTATGTTTTTTAGAGCCGGGGCACGTTCTGCAGGCACCACCAGATCCTTCCTCTCTTTCTTGCTGGCTCTGGACCAGCCCCGCAGAGCTTCTCCCCACCCAAGACATGTTCTCCCTGTCTGGACTCTGCCCATGATCTTTGTTCTGCAGCCTACTGATGGCCAAATCGACTTCTGCCTGTCCCCCTGTCTGGGCTAGTGGGAACCTAGGTGTTTGCACTCACTGCCTGGTTAGTGGACTTCCTCAGCTCCAACACTAGCTGGGTCTTCTCCTGCTGGTAGCCTGTGCAGATAGCCCAGCTACTTTCAGAGGAAAGAGTTCATCTTTCTTCTGTGTACTGTATAATTAAATTTCGCAGGATGTTAGTGGCCACTTTATAGTGGCCCCTGTACTTTGGTAGCACCACACGTTGATCTTTTTGTTTGTGATATGGGTAGATGTGTCATTATGGATTCTGATCCACTTATAATATGGATTTTGAGGCACTTATAATAATTTAATCAAATAAGGATGCTTTGTTATTTTAATTTCAGAGACTGTCTTAGTGAAGATATACAGACAGCATTATTTTCATCTATGTAACATTGCTCGTTTGCACTCTTCCCTCAGTGTGAAAGATACTGAAAGACTAATTCATGCTTTCATCACTACCCATCTGGACTATTGTGACACATTATTTTATAGCCTCCCTAATAAACATATGAGTATTTTCAGAATTCTGCTGCCCGTCTACTTACACACATTAAAAAAATCTGCTCACATTACTCCTGTCCTCCATGATTGGTTGCCAGTCTCTTCAAGAGTCAAATATAAAATGATCCTCATCACCTTCAAAGCCCTCCATGGTTTAGCCCCTCACTATCTGTCTGAGTTACTCTCTCCATACACTCCTGCCCGTGCATTAAGATCATTCGATGCAGACTTACTCACTGTACCTAAGTACAACCTGGGTGTGACGTTAACCTACATCTGGTCCTGCAAGCAGGTCCTCCAATTTCAGAGAAAATTTGGGGGTTGGTGACATGTGGTGGTGTGCAGCAATGCGCTGTATCAGTGCATGACCCCATACCTCTGGCTCACGTGTGATATACAATATATGGACAAAAGTATTGGGACACAAAGCACTGTTTATTCAATAACTGAGGTGTTTCAAACTCCCTCTGGAATTAAGCCCAGCACAAAAACACCGGGAGCTTCATGGAATGGGCTTCTGTGGTCAAG
This sequence comes from Petrocephalus sullivani, assembly GCA_026780845.1. Classification (NCBI taxonomy): domain Eukaryota; kingdom Metazoa; phylum Chordata; class Actinopteri; order Osteoglossiformes; family Mormyridae; genus Petrocephalus; species Petrocephalus sullivani. The sequence goes on from JAODKM010000108.1 coordinate 13,440,253, forward strand.
CAGCTGCATGCAAGCCTCACGTAACCATGCACGATGCCAAGCATCGGATGGAGAGATGTAAAGCACACCGCCACTTCCTCTGGAGCAGTAGAAACGTAATCTGTGGCATGATGAATCATAGTTCTCTGTCTGGTAGTCTGATGGACGAGTCTGGATTTGGCGGATGCCAGGAGAACGTTACCTTACTGACTGCACTGTGCCGACTGTAAAGTTTGGTGGTTGTCAGGGGTTGGGCTAGGCCCCTTAGTTCCAGTGAAGGACCTCTGGCCTACACAGAGCTCTGACCTCAACTCCATCAAACACCTTTGGGATGAACTAGAACAGAGATTGTGAGCCAGGCCTTCATGTCCAACATCAGTGCCTCACCTCACAAATACTATTCTCGATGAATGGGAAGAAATTCCCACAGTCACACTCCAAAATATTGTGTAAAGCTTATATAGGTCAAAAGAGGGGACCAACTCCACATGGATGCCTATGCATTTAGATTGGGATGTCAAAGTTCCTGTGAGTGTAATGGCCAGGTGTCCCAATACTTTTGAATATATCATATCAGGGCTTTTTTCAACACCCCTCTCCATTGGAGTAGTTTGTTTCATAATACTTTGCTTTCTGTAACCATGTGTTCTTTTACAGAGAGAATAGCTGTTGTCTGACTGGTAGGGTTGGGGTTTTAATTTTACAAATACTAGTAGTGGCCCGATCTGGACATTGACTGATATCGATATAGTTTTTTCAATTTTAGTATCACTGATACCAATAACTAAGGGTTAAAGTGGGCTGGAATGATTCGGAACAGCATTCCGGCAATTTTGTTTAATAAGCAAATAAAGCTGATGCCATCAATAAATCAGAAAGTAATGTCAACCCCCAGACCTGCTCCCACATGGAATAGATGTACTATTTCCATTCTCATCCCTTTCCTTCAATGTGTTCAGGTGTGGAAGTGTACTTGTCATCATGGTACTATCTACCGAAGGAGAGTGTCAGTAAGATTAGTTGCATTTTTTCTGGAGTAGTAGTTAAATTCAAATGCAATGTTTCAACAGAGCTCACAAATATCACCTAAGACACCCAAGCTCTTTTTATGTGCAGCTGGCTATCTGTCTTGCTACCTGTATAGTAACTGACACTTTGACTAGTTCATCAGCTAGCTTAGCTACAGTGACGTTGGGTCCTGCGCAGAAGCAGGTGAGGGGTGTGGCTGCTGGTGATGCCTGTCAGCAAAACCCTGACGGTAGGAGGTTCAAGTTTCTCAGCTTGCCAGACAGATGAGTGGAATACTGTTGCATCATTTTTTTATCTTCTGTGGAAAGCAAAAGATTAATGTCTGGGCTGGATTTTAATGAATTAAAAACGTGTCACTGGCTGTATGAAACTGTTTCATGGGCCAGTACTTTGAGATCACATCTAAGGTCTCAAAGTAATAATGATATGTTAGATGATAGGCCGTGTATTTGTAATAAATATGTATATGTACAGATCCCCACATTAGTTTTTCACATAGCAATCAAATAAAGGGACCTAACATAGAAAATATGCTTTTTGTCTAAGAATGACTCATCAGCATAATTTAATTTGCAGTGTAAATAATTCCATTTTAGGATTATAATACTTCACTGCTGTTTGTACAAGTACATAGACATTGTTTAGCTTTTGTGTATGCCACCTCACTCTCCTATGAGACACATACAGGGGCAAAGAGTGCAAGGTTAACCATTTATGCTTCCCCTGTGGAGAATTTAATTGGGTTAAGGGCCTTAACATTGGACATAAAGCTCTCCCAACTTCGTGTACAAGGGCTCACCCAGGATCACTGTGATATGTTCATGGAAATGGATCATAAGTTTCAGTATAAATTACTTAAAAAATTATTTTTTCTAATAGCTTAGAAGGTTACTTTATAATCGGATCTTATGGCGTCAAATGAAATACAAATACATAGAAATTCCAGTGCAGTATATAGTGATTTTTGAAAATTAATCATTCTGGTCATGCTATAGCAGGAATCTTGATGAAAGCAGATATTCTGTAACGATATCTTGTAGTGGGAGGGATGACATGAATAAATACCTGTCTTCCAACTATTGTGTTCCTTTGATAAGATCTGCAAAAGGCATAAATTACAGATTGTGGAGAGTGAATGGGAAATTCTACCAAGAGTGCAATTAATCAAGAAGAGTACAATTTTGAGTCCTTTGAAAAAAAAATCCCAGGTGAATCTTATCATTATGTAATTAACACAAACTGTTCAAATGTCCTACTTTTGAATTCTTAGTGCATGTCTGGCTCTCTACCGATATGTAACAATGTGCCAATGCCATACACATAGAAGATCACAGAAGCTAATATTCTGTTTGATGTTTTTGGGCCTATACTGCATACGCAGTGTGGCGACTCAAGTCATGCCTTTGAATTATTCTTGGATTACTTTGAAATCTGATGGTAGGCATGACTGTTCATGGAAATGAAGCCAGGTGCATGCATTTTTTAAAGTGGTCCTCCAAGCACATCCTTAACAATCTGTCTTTACCAGCCGTTAACCATTGTGATTTCACAACATAGGCTGTGCTGATCCAATGCCGCCGAGGGATGAAGGTGCATTAATTATACATCATGCGGGTGAATTTTGGAGCTAAATCTCTGGGAAATGGAGATCTTCTCATTGCATAAGGGGGAGTATGGCGCGAGATGAGTTATCAGGCTATTCGGATTTTTGTAATTGATACAACTCACCTCTTTGGCATTGTGGTGAGATTTATTTTGAAATGATCTCATCTCCAGTCTTTTCTGGTAGTGCAAAATACATAGTTTTGTCCTTCGAAGCATTGAGGATAGAAAAAAAACCACATATCTCAAAATAATTGGCATTTGTTTCAAAGAACCATTGGGTGCATTAGAGCAGAACTGTTTCTGACCAACCATGCTCAAAATGCAACTCCCCTTCCGCAGAGCCAATACAGGTATGTATAATCAAAGCTATAGATCAAAGGCAAAATAAGAACAAACATTTTACAAATATAAATATTTGTCGTGAATAAAAAGAAGTTTAAAAAGGATCTGCTTTTCTCTCGCTCATATGAATGATATTTTCTCCATCCATATGTGGAAATTGTCTTTTTGCCTGATTGCCATGAGACACAAAGACACACATATAGGTGAGAGCAAGTCTGGGGGATCACAACACAGGGTCGGCTGGTGTCCAGCACCCCTGGAACAATTAGGGTTCTAAGCAGCCTCCTCATGAGCCCGAGGATGGCATCATTTGCCGTCGTATTTGAATCGGTGACCATCTGTACCTTAACTTGCCGAGACGCACACTGTGCATCTGAAAACTGTTGGAATCGCTCTCCAGTACACTAGGAAAAAAAACACTGCATGTTCTCTTGTGCATAACATTGCAGGTCAGAATACAAATGATCAATTTCTGTACTTAATCTTTAATTCAATAGTAAATACATTTTATATAAGTATTATAAAAATTATGTGTGTCATTCCATTTCAGGGTATCTTTTCCCTTCCGATAGACGGTCATTTTAAGCTTCTGTGCCGGCATAGGTTTTAGATTCAGTAGGTCTTAAAAGGATCCATGGGTGCTTAGTCTGAGTCAGATGTCAACATTACTCTGCTCTGCTTGGATGTCAGTAACTCCATTCATTTTACGGTTGAATAAATGGCCCCTTTTTCTCATTTCCGAAGGTAGCGGACATGATCATATGCATCTCCTTGCCTCCCTGGACAGAGCAAACACTATATGACTGCCAGATCGAGGTCAAAGGGAGGTTTCACTCGACACAGAGGGCTCATGCATGCAGACTTTTACTGCCTAGCCACTTGGCCTCAGATGACCCTCTGCTCACCCTGCGATTATTTGAGGTTTTAAGAGCATACCATTAAAGTTTCCACATGAATGGCTGCTCTGCAGCTTTAAAGATTACTTTTTTTAACACCATCTGCTTTTTACCTGGTAGAGTAGCTATCAAAACAAGTACTTCTGGACAGCAACCGAGAGCTGAGGTCAAGTGGAAAAGCAGCTTAACCTGCTGCCTGAAAAGATCAGACTTTTATACCTCCTGGCCTCAGGAATAATATTATCCTTTGTTGTATCCTCACTGAACACATTTCAGAATCATTTGGCATTTCCATGCCCTAGATGTGCTACAAGTAATTCTGATGATGCATGGAGAATCTTCCTCTGAACAGAGTGGGCCAATGCGATGGTCTCTTATGCCGTTTGAATAATACTCTCTTGAGTCAGTGGCTGTTCATGATCACTATTCAAGACAGAATCATAACCTGCCTTTCCATGACCTTTTGATGCCTGGGTCTTCTAAGCATTGCTGATGACACACTTAACAACACAACGGTGCTGTCCACACGCTTTTTCATTAAATGAATATTGGGTCCTGAAATACCTGAGACTCTGCCTAGAGCGTTCCACTTTCTAATGAGTGACAAAGCATTTTCCTTAAAAATAAAAATATACTTCAAACTGGTCAAGAGTGTACAGTAAAGACTGTGTGTATGTATATATATATATATATATATATATATGGGGACATTTTGGTACTCGAAAGTGATCTATACAAGATTGCAATCGGTCGCTTATCCATGACCGGTGAGGCCATCGCTGATTGGATTTACACGCACGGACACTAATTAAGTGTGCGAGCTAAGCCTTCTTTACTTCTCTAAGCAGATTTGACGATTAGGATGTGTTAGTTTAACAACACATCCAGCAAGAGTTTTGAAGAACCGACAAATCCAGGATTTTATCCGGCTAAACGAATAAACCACATACAGAGAATACCCCCCAGCTCTCACAGCTCAGTCAATAAAATGTAAACACAAAATTATTGTTCTCCATGTATGTACTTGTATATGTATGGAGGAGAAAAGTAATGGCAAGACCAAATCTAACTGTAATATTAGCAAATAAAGTTGGCCTGAAGTGTGTGCACACTCACTCTGAAATTAACTTACCAGAGGGGGAAAGATGTTTATTGTGGAAAATAATGCTTAGCTTTGGTTTGGAGCTCTGTACCACACCTTGTGAGAGAGACAGGAAGGGGCACATTCAGTGATGTTAACAGCCTTTTGTTAG
>JAODKM010000108.1:13445456-13457192 GCA_026780845.1 Petrocephalus sullivani
ACATACGTGCCAGATGTGTCAGACACTTACGTGCCAGATGTGTCAGGCACATACGTGCCAGATGTGTCAGACACTTATGTGCCAGATGTGTCAGACACTTACGTGCCAGATGTGTCAGACACTTACGTGCCAGATGTGTCAGACACTTACGTGCCAGATGTCAGACACATACGTGCCGGATGTGTCAGGCACTTACGTGCCAGATGTGTCAGGCACATGCATGCCAGATGTGTCAGGCACATACGTGCCAGATGTGTCAGACACATACGTGCCAGATGTGTCAGACACATACGTGCCAGATGTCAGACACATACGTGCCGGATGTGTCAGGCACATACGTGCCAGATGTGTCAGACACTTACGTGCCAGATGTGTCAGGCACATACGTGCCAGATGTGTCAGACACTTACATGCCAGATGTGTCAGACACATACATGCCAAGCCAGTTTCTCAAGAAGCACTGAGGGTCATACTGTAAATGTCTCTTGTAGGCAGTGAATCACATGGCGTCACACCAGCAGTTTTCTCCCCCACTGGCTTATGCTGAGCAATAGTGACATGGCACTGCTGGAAAGGATAACTTTACTTACTGATTCACAAGTAATAAGGAAGAAATCAGCTTCAGTATTCTCAGCGTTGTCAATTCTGTCCCTTAAACTGAATAATCGGGCACCGTCAGGAAGCCCCTTTGCTGTACACTGCAGATCAATGGATGGTAAGCCCCGGCCATATAAATAAATGAGGTAAGTAGCTCTGTGTAAGAGAGGGCACTGTTGTAAGCATAGTGTTGTGCCGTCGTCTTTGCTGTCTTGCCTGGCCCCACTATACCCACAGCAGCATAGTTACTGTGTGATTAAGAGGCACAGCTTCTATGCGAGCAGACAGGATTTTACTGAGTGTCTAATATCAGTAGATAAAGGGAGGATCAAGCAAAAATGTTCATTAAAAATAAAGCCTGTGGGACACCCAGTAATATCTAATTTCACTAAACTCGATAAGGACCACTTAAACATTTATATCACTAAATTCATAAGACATACTTTCAGTTTGAAATAGCTACGTAATGTAAGTAATGAAAAAGATGTGGTTTGCACTGCTGCCTCATACCTCTGGGACCAGGGTTCGAGTCTCCGCCTGGGTTACTTGTGTGTGGAGTTTGCATGCTCTCCCCTTGGGGTTTCCTCCGGGTATTACAGTTTCCCTGCTGCAGTCCAAAAACACGATGAGGCTAATTGGAGGTACCAAATTGAACATACAGTAGGTGTGTGAGTGCCTGGTGTGCGAGTGAGCCCTATGATGGGCTGGCACCCCATCCTGGGTTGTTCCCTGCCTCGTGCCCATAGCTCCTGAACAGGATAAGCGGTTTCAGAAAATGGATGGATTATTTGTTCTTGGTATATACAATGGGGTGAATTATACATTCAGCCAGCAGTTTTGAACACTTCCGCATTCTTGGTTAAACTTCATTCAGTGCTCACAATGTAAATACCTTGTCAGAACTATCTGAGGGTGAAAGTCATAGCATGCCTGCAAATTCACCACATTGGTATGATTCAGGATGAAACGGACAGAAAGGGCAAAGCCACACGGACAGCCAGTGCTGATTATTTGTGGGCAGCTCGCCAGAAGTGCTGGGGTGAACTTCAAGAATATAAGGGCTTCAAGTCTGTAATTAATTTAACAGAATGCTTAAAGTTTTTTCGCTCTAATCCATCCATCCATCTTCTGTAACTGCTTATTCTATTCAGGGTCACGGGGCGGCCGGAACCTACAGGCACAAGACAACAACAAGGAACAACCCAGGATAGAGCTCCAACCCATCACAAGGCACACGCACGCCTACACACACAAACACACACACACACACACACACACAAAGCAGACATACGATTCACACTTACAGGCAGTTTGGTAACTCCAATTAACCTTGGCATGTTTTTGGATTGTGGGGGGAAACCTGTCTACCTGGAGGAAACCCCACAATGACATGGGGAAAACATGCAAGTCCTAGAGGTATGGGACAACAGTGCTAACCACCATGCCACCTCGCTGTAGTCATCATAGACGTTTCGATGAGATTTAGCCTCTTTTTATTACATAGGTGGTGATTGTCATTTGTTTATTTTTTTCTTTAATTCATTGATGTTCTGTAGCTTTTTTCCTTTGTATGCTCCAGTGCTTAAACTCCAGGTAATTGGAAACTTTTGACTGGCAGTCTAACTCACTGGGTGGGCTTTATTTTGAGAGCTGCCCACAAACCTGGCATATGGAAAAGGTAATTATATTTGGCAACTGTGGTGCAGAATCATGATAGGCCTGGCAGAGTTATTTAGCTTTGCCAAATATAAATTGCTGCCTTCACACTTTTCCAGCAACTAACTCTCAAAACACTTTTTGATGCGACTTGCAATGGAGGAAGAAGCTGGGGAGAGGCCTCTGTGTGAATAAAGGCACAAACGTCTGAGCATGGAGAGAAGCTGCAGCACTTGTTAACAGTTAGAAGGCCTTGAAATCTTGAGACTTTGACCTAATGATTCTGTTGACCTTTTCCCATCATTACAAATTCAGCTGTGAGTTTTAATGTCTTGGGACAAAATGCATCAATTTAGCAGCAGATGTTTCAAATAATACAAAAGAAAAAGAAATTGCTGTTTGCCAGAGAGGAGAGATTTAGTGCCGCAAAGGATGGTGAGCTTTGGAATACAGTGATATTTATGGAAATTTTTACATGTATTGACTTTTAAGGGCACTTGAAAGCCTGCACTGCGAGACATTCAGAGGGGCATCAGTGTGACAGGCAGGGATTACCTGTCAATCTCCTTCCCGCAGTGAAACAACTTAATTGGTCGGCAGTAGTGAGCAGTAAGACAGGCCGTGTGTGGATCACCAGCAGGGGTCTAGCAGTAAAAGTACCTGCCAGGATGAGTGTTCAGTAAATAATTTTTAGCTCTTAATAGTGGCATGTCAGCTTCAAGGCATAAAAATTTGCAGCTTTCGAAAAATCGCTTGATAAATGACCTTGTTCCGTAACGTAACCCTCTAGCTTATGTGCGAATGAATGAAGCACAAGGCTTTAGATGCAATAACCTGAAGGTCAATGTATGTACAGTATGTCTAATTAAATATGTCATGTTACCATATAGCTTTCTGCGACGTCGGGCATCTCCGCACCTATGCAATATTAGAATATATAGCTAAGAAAGTGACGTTTAGACACAGAAATATCAGCCCCTTTGTAGCTGCTTTCACTATTTTACTTCTCAGCAGTACTTCAATAATGTTGACTGCAGATAGTCATGTTACTTGATTAAATCATCTCCCCATCCATTCATCCATCCCACTTCTATACTGCTTTTCCAGTACAGGTTGACAATGGAAAACAATACACTTTAAAAGTTTAACAGCCAGATTTGCTTACGGATTGTGCCAGCGAAAACCCTGTTAAAATAGTACTTTTAAGAGCATGGTTTTCATTGCTCTGTTATACATACATATTTTTTCGTTGCTATATCGCCTCTAGAACATTAAGCTAAAACTTCAAAATGTCTTTCACTCGAGTGAGTACTGTACTGTATAATAATGTACAAGGTGCTTTATTATTACTGTATTTAATGTCTGTAATGTCTCACTGTGTTTAATTTGTCAATTAAGCTTTACCATAGGAAAGTGTACAGCTCCGTAAGCGATGAGTGGCAATTCTCGTCGCTCTGCTCACATGTCCTGAAACACACACACACACACGCACACACACATGCACACACACACACACGCACGCACGCACGCGCACGCACACACACACACACACACACAGACCCTAAATGGGGACCTTCCATTTACTGCAATGGGAAAAACCCTAATCACAGTCACACTTGAGCTTATCCAACTGGAGACCTGAAAAGATGTCCCCAAAAGTAGGGAAATTTCAGGTTTTACCACACTTTGGGGACATTTTGGTCTTCAAATGTGATCTATGAAAACCGCCACACACACACACAAACCCTTACCGATTGCTAGATTCAGCCGGTGACCAAAGCACTGCAGTCTCTTCCATTTGTTTAAATCAACAGCTTTTCTCACATTAGCAGCGTGGTAACGCAAACTTGTCACGCATCGTCTAATTTCGACGTGTAATTTCAACGTGCAAGTGCATCTCTAAGCCCCAGCGCAATGGATAGTTGAAAAGTGACTGACGTTCTGAAGCTGATTTAAAAATCTCTTTCGCCTCATTTTGGGCAATGCTTCTTCAGTAAAGTATTTCCGACTGGGAAGGAGTCAGTAGGACTCAGTAGTTCTCAGTAGTTATTGAAATCCAGGTTTTTCGACAGTAGCACAAGTAACTCTTTTGCAATGTGGTGTTATAGCAGCTGTTATTTCCTTCCGTTTGGTGTTTGTCTTTTCATACGGTATGCAACGAGAGAACGTTGCTGCCAGCGCGATTTGCTTTGCGGAAGAGGGGTGCTTTGTTGCCGCTTGAGCGGCACATTCTTCATACTTCATAACGTGTTTTGTTTTCAGGTGATTAAATAAGTTTGTTGTGTTGCCGGCCTTCGTTAACACTTCTCTCTTGCAAAGTTTGCATAAATCAGTCTTTTGTTCTGTATCATTCTGTCTGAAGCCAAGCCATTAGCAAATAACAGACATCACATTTGTTCCTTTTTTAGGCACCAACTCATCGCAGGCAGCACTACCCGCATCTGCCACCGTTTCAGCCGTTGTTGTTACTGCGGTTAAGATATGCAGGAGGTGGACTTTAGTCACGATGAGAACTTCATTTAGGATGCGCACCAATCCGTAGAAAGTAAGCAAATTGTGTTTTGAGGAAACCATTAAATATATTGCGATAGCATTGTTTTCAAATGATGCATTAAAAAATATCGTTCATATCGTGGCACTTAATATATCGCCCAGCCCTACTCTGAATCTCCTAGGGTGTCTGCATGTAATACGCTCCTTGATCAAGATAAGTGATTGTATGAGTGAATTAATGTATTACAGATTAATTATACCCCAAATTTTTAATTCACATCTAGAATCATAATGACAAAAATTCCTTTGCTGGATATACAAATGGAGGTTATATATAATTGTGTTTGGGAATCAACTTCGCTGATTTTACCTTTTCGATACATTCTTTCGCTGCATTGCTCAAATACAGGAAAAGCGTAATTATATCTGACTTAGCACTAAACATGGAATTGTACAGGCAGACCTCCCAGTGTAAGATTCACATTGTGAAAGTGCAAAGAATAACAAATCAATCCTGAGTTTGAGCCTCGTCTATTCCTTAACTGTAGCTGAGCTCTTAATAACATTATCACATTATTAAAGCTGTATTAAAATGGAAGACCTACTGCTGCCAGTGTGTGTGGGGTTTCCTCCGGGTACTCCGGTTTCCCTCCACAGTCCAAACACACCCTAAGTTGGCAAATTTTCTATAGATGTGATTGTGTGTGCTGGGTAACTCCCTGCCTTGCAGCAGTAGCTTCCGAAATACCTTGGAAACCTTTAGTTTGCTATAATAACACCACACACAAACACACAAACAAACACTCTGGTGGCATCACTCAACATAGAATAAGCCCAGATTCTAGCCTAAACCTTTTCACAAACACTTATTCAATAGGAATTCTAAGGCAGCAGGCAGACAACCTTTTGCCTTTAATAATGAGTGTATTAGCAGCTAGAAGGACAAACAATAATAAATAAACCTCAGTAAACAACATTTAAGGTAGCTTGGCCTACTCTGGTGGCTCATCATGCAGAATAGTGCCTGTGTTTTCTGTTCCGGTGCCCCTGCATAGTGCTAGGACCACTGTGGTATGCCAGCGAAACTTTGCAGTGTACAGCCACCTTTTCGTTTTATGATCATTTGAGCTACTCCCATAATTATGAAGTCATATTAAAGGAAAACATTTTCATAATGATAATGTACATTTAGGATGTACATTGGCTTGTACAAACAGGCTGACGGCGATCCCAGGGCCCGTCCCATAGGCTGCAAAGCAGGGCATATCCTGGATGGGATGCCAGTCTCATCACACCCACAATAGGTGTCTTTCAATACCAAGAATGCAAATATTGTGCTTGTGCTCTTGGCAAGAATGTCGAACTTGGAAAGCAATGAATCATGTGATTGGTCTTGTTTGGCAAGGATGCAATCGATGTATGCTTGATATTTGGGGCGTGGCATGAACGACATCCTGTTATTTCTACTGTCCTCTGTACTTATGTTCTTGGTATGGGAGCTGGTGTTTGCCAATGGAAGATGATGTAAAACCAGTACATGAGAACACACATATGCTAAAGTATGCTTTTTGAGACACAGCAAATCTCACACTATTTAGAAAACTGACTGGATGTCTTTGGACTGTAAGATGTAGAAGAAGGAATGGGTACATATCAAATGTGCTAGCCACTGAGCCACCTTCTGGCTCATGATAACAAGCCACATGTCTTTTAAGAGCTGTTATGAGTATTTGAGTATTTTAAGAGCTGTTATAATGTACTTCTGGTTTTTGATCGAGTTTCAGACATCCACGTGAGTCTAGAAAATGATTAGTTGGTTGGATGGTGTTGGTGGATGTGCAAATTTATTTTGGTCGTTAGTCGTTGGAACCTATGTTGGAATTAAGATTTTTTATTTATTATTTATCCATGGGCTTTACTTTTAGAAGGAATATTTGATAAAATCCTACATAATGTACATTATATATGACATTGTAAATGGTTTTGGTGTGATCTGAAATTATTTTGTACTGTCTAACATGAGATATATAATAAATATTAAAAAAATGTGAAAAACATATTAGATGAGGTACTTCTCCATACTTTTTGCGTGTAATACTTTAAAACAGTCCATCTATCTTCCAAACTCTCATCCAGTTCAGGACCACAGGCCTTGAGCCGATCCCAGGCATCGTAAAGCACATGGCAGGGCAGCTCTGTGGACTGCTGGATTGCACACAATACAGATGGTTTGAGACACTGGTTCACCTAATCCTAACCCTCCTAGGCAGCACCATGGAATATGGATGGTTTGAGACACCAGTTCCATTACCATGTGCATGTGGACTACAGGGGGAAACTTGCCAATACGGGGTGTAAATGAAAACTACACACACACAGGCTGCAGAATTCAAATCCCAGCCCTGGATGTGTGAGGCAAAAATACTACCCACTCAGCTACAATGCTGCCTAAAAACATATTTGTTTCAATCAAAATTAAATATTGTAGGAATGCATGTAGGGGGAATCCATCTATTATGCAATCTTATCTTATGCTGTTCAGGGTCACAGGGACCCTGGAGCCTGTCCCAGGCACCTTAGAACACAAGGCAGCAGTACATCCTGGGTGGGACAAGACAGAAGGCATTCAGTTTATGTCTGTATAGTAGCATCATATTGCTCCCCCTTGATCTGCAATATGAACAGAATGAACTGTAATATGTAATGCATCCCAGTACTGAGCTCACTTAGCGAGAACATTTTTTATAAGATTTCATTCTCAGCTTGGCTGTTTGCGTTGTCATTTATGCTTGGTAAAATAAATAAATAACTGCAAAAAAAGGTATATTGTGCTGGACGTTATTTCAATTGGTTGCAAGAGTGTATCACAATAAACAACTGCAACCAACTCTCCTGTAGATGGTTGTTTTACCATTTGTTAGTCATATAAATTATAGCCGCGTTTAATATTTTATCTCAGATTTGTTACTGGAACTGTGTGTTCTCGATAAAATATAGAGCAGGGGAAGGTTAAAAAAAAAACACTGAATTTGAATTTAATAACCTCTAATCTTGTGTTGCTAAGGAAAACATGTATTTTGTCTCACTAATAATTCATTTTCATTAGACAAGTGTCCATTCACAGCCACGATTTGTCTAGAGAAACTCTCTTGGTAAGTACAGTGTATGCCGCTGACCCATTACTCCACTGCTACAGACACGCAAAGGGATATTTACAAATGTATGTCTTTGGATAGTTACGAGACCCTGAACATTCAGTGAAGAACATCCAGGCACTATTCAACCTGCTTTAATATGAGTTTATATTTCTGTCAGAGAAACGTTTTGTAGCTGTGCTTTAAAGAGGTCATTGTACTGCAATTATGTGTTTGCAGTCGCAAAGTGATTTTGAAATTCCATTAGGTGTCATTCTGTGCAGTTCCGTAATAAATTATACTTTCAGACATCGAACATATTTTGTCCAGTGACCCCTTTCTGGTTTGTGTGAAACCTGTTAAAATTACTGCACAATTCATTTAGATACTTTTGCAGGAAGATTACCACAAAAAGAAGAGTCAGTGTGTAGAAATGCATTTTTTGGTAGGTTGCATTCACTCCTAATGTGGAATTTACCTCTCCTGTAAAGTGTTTTTTTTCCTTACCGTGGAAATTAGTTAAGCTAAACAGGTGCTGTAAAATAAGCTGGAAATAGCAAATTTCAGCAAGAATATAAAACAATCTGCTCATGTTAATCAGTTTGGTGTGATACAATTTGAACTAATGTGCAAATAGCCTGCCAGATATTCTGATGTTCTTCTTATTAAGAAGAAAGCAATGGAAAAAACTTGGAAAAACCCTTGGGAAAAATGGGCAGGTGTAGGTCTACTTTTCGCCCTCTGGTCTGGCCTTCTACTTCAAGTTGGGGGTTGGGCTCTGACTGAGCATTTTAGGATTAATTAATTTTCAGTAGAAAATGTCTATTCAAGACCATAGTATGTCCAGAAAAACTCTCTTGGGATGTAAAGTGTATTCCACGGGACACTGATCCATTACTCCACTACTATAATCACACATGGGATACTCACAAAGGACAAGGCACAATCTATGTATTTGATTATTGTGGGAACCTGAGCATTCAGACTAGAACATTCAGTCACTATGCAGCCTGCTTTAATATGGTTTTAGTTCAGATCTTGGCTAATGACGATAGATCTCTGGGCATGGAATGTGAGCTCTCTGTAATAGAGTCCAGCCCCACTCTGGGAATGGTGCGTCAGCTAATGTGGTAGGTAGAGCGATACCATCTATATATAGTCATGCTTACCTCAATGCACAGCACTGGCTCTGGAACCAAACTCCTGGAGATGGACTGGATTCTATTCCACGCTGGAGTTGCCCTGGGTGAGAGACATTGGGCCGATGTGGGTTTACTCATAGTCCCCAAGTATAGTGTTTGTATGTAGGCTCTGATTATTTTCTGTGCTTATGAATATCTTGGACACTCAGGTGAAGAGAGGAGCTAACCCATAGGTATAGGGAGCCTCTGTTCAGGGAATCTTCAGCTCACACCTCTGGCAGATCTTCTCTTGCATTCCAAGGGAGGCAGGAGACATTAAGTTAGAATGGACACTGATCTGTGCCACCATTGGTGAGGAGGCTGTAGAGAGCTGCGGCTGTAAGGTTGTTAGTGCCGGTGGTGGCAGCAGCCATCAGACTGAAGGAGGATGCCTTCTGAGCTTGCTTTTTGCAGAAGATGTGGTCCTGTTGGCTTCATTAGCCTGCGACCTCCAGTATGCACATTATTTTCAATTTGATCTACGTTCTTACCCTCACTGATGGTCACACGCTCTGGGAAGCGACAGATTGAGGATACAAGGGACGGAAGTGAATTTCCTCCACAGGCTGCCTGGGCTCAGCCTTGGAGAGATGTGAGATGTGAGGAGCTTAGTTATTTGGTACGGACTCAAAGTAGATCCAGTGCTCCTCCTCATTAAAAGGAGCCAGCTGCGGAGGTTCAGGCATCTTTCTAGGATGCCTTCTGGTAGGGCTGGGTGGTTTATCTCATTTTTATGGTATATCAGTCTATTTTCAAAATGAGATATAGGATGGCACAATACTGTTTATAAATATAGTGTTATTGTGGCCTAAAATTAGGGCACTATTAAAGATATTTGATAGTTACCTATAGAATCTTTCCTGGTTCTAAGCAGTTTGAAAGTGTCGTTCATACGTTGCACAGGATCCCAGAATTCACAATCAACCATTTACTTAGAATCTCTTGGGGAAGTTGATGGAGAGGGCAAGTGCTGATTGTTACTTGGTTCATGTCATTTGAAAACATTTCCAAATGGCTCACAGCTTGAAAATATTGTAATTTGCAGTATTTGATCTATTTTTTTGGAGGCTAACACCTTAAAATGATCTTTTCCGTAATCTTATTTTAAATGGTTGCCAGGCATCTGTTTTCAGAGGCATTTTTTTATTCATAAATAGCTTACCTTCTGTTTAGAGAGCAATGTCATAAACTGAGAAAAAGAGTCTGTTGGTGGACATAGTGAAACACTTTTATGTGGTAGCTGCTCCTTTTGACCCAGGCAACACAGATATAGACATTATTATTTTGAGACTTGTGTTTGGAATAAACAAAATGTCTATACTAAATAATAATAAATATTTAATAATCGTACATACTCTGTTATAATATATCTGTTGTGGTATCTCACATGTGGCTTTGAAATAAAACTGTTCATTTAGTCCACGTCACAGGAAATACCAATATATATATATATATATATATATATAATATATATCGTGTATCACTGTTCTGCTTAAAAATACTGAGTTAGGGTTAGTGACTTTTTGGTCCATATTGCCTAACCCTACCTCCTGGATGGTTCCTTGGGGAGGTGTCTCAGGCATGTCTAACCAGCAGGAGGCCCCGGCAGACCCAGGACATCCTGGAGAGATTATGTTTCTCGGCTCACTTGGGGATGCCTTGGTATTGGGTGGAGCTGCTTACACAGCTGCCCTCGCAATGCTGACCTGGAGATGTGACCGATGGAGGATGGATGAATGTTACTTTTTCTCAGCAACTCTGTCAGGATATGGACTGGTTTAGCACTGTTTTGTGTTGTTTGGCACAAACTGTACTATCTGGCACTGTCTTTGATCTCTTTGTTACTGAATGCAAGCATTCCACTGCACCTGTTGCCAGTAAAGATCTTAAACATTGTCAGCTGTAATACATGCCTTCTTTGTTATAAAAGCATATCAGTCTTCCCCAGAAAATAAATTTGGTGTGTTATTATTTACACAATGACAAAACAGAACTGATAATAATCATTACTTGCAAGAATTTGCAAAATGGAATACATAAAAATAGTTAAATGCACAGAAAGCCTACTACAGTCAATACCTAATAGATACACCTATGGATTATTCCATTTGTTCAGTTTGAATGTACTGTCTACACTTTGGTGATAACTTTCTTTTATCTACAGTATGTAGCAGATTACATTACTCTACCTTAAATTATTCAATACACACTTTGTCAAATAATAAAATGAGAGTACAACAGTTACTTTTCATGGGGCACCTTCTGACATTAACTGCTGCTTAGCTGCTTGAGCACTGGGCCCTGACAGAAATGTACCATATGTAATTATCGATGGCAAGAGTGCTGCTGCATATTTCTGAAACAGCCACATTCTTAAATAAGTCATGTTGTGCCACTGAGGTTAATGTCAACAAAAGACCATCTGTGCTCAACAGCGAATGGAATATACAGTCTGAAGGACCACCCCACGAATCACATAATACCTCTTTCTATGGAATTATTAACTGGACCCGGTAAATGTCCTGCATAAGGACAAAGCATTTTCCTCAGTACTTTTTTTGTTATACTTTCTTTTTAAAGGTATAGTATACTCACCCGATTTTATTGTTATTATTCTTTCCTGCTTTCAGTTTCTGTTTGCAAATGTGCATTCGAGTGGGGTTACACAAAGCTGC
>JAODKM010000108.1:13467513-13484190 GCA_026780845.1 Petrocephalus sullivani
AGCGAGCTTGATGGGCCGAATGGCCTCCTCTCGTTTGTATAGTTCTTATGTTCTTATGTTCTTATGTTTTACTTTTTCAAGAGACCGTCAATATTCTGTATCCAATATATCTATAAAGTGAGAAGAGCAGCATGCAGCGCATTTTTAATTGTTTTATATAATTATACGCTATTAAAGGCTGCAAGGAGTACTGGCTTCTGTCAAGAGTACTGGCTTGTTTACCTGAGTATCTCACTACATGATGTAACCTATGCTATCCCACTGTATAACATGCAAGAGCTCTTTAGACAAAATGTTTGTGGCAACAGGGATGCAAACTCCACACACATCGACCATGTCAGAGACTCAAACCCGGGTCCCAGAGGTGTAAAGCAACAGTGCTTACCGCTGCACCACCATGCCACCTGTATGGTGTTACACTACCTAATAGATGTGCTTTTCTTGTCACTAACTAATACACTGGCTGAATCTAAGGCTAACAAATACTGATAGGTCTGTTTTAAGTCATTAAACTCGACCTGCTTTTCAGTATTTGGCTTGTTTTTGTATCTTGCAGAAAGGAGAGCCCTTGTGAGGACAGCGTCAGGGCATGAAGGCAGACTTTAACCTGAGTCTGGCTTATTAGCTTTGGTCCAATTTCATCAAGATTAAAAATTTTATTAAAATTATACATCATTGGAAAATAATTATAAAACGATTAATTATTCCATGCCCAACAGAATAAAACTCTGATAACTAAGGGACTGAACTGGTAAAATGCTACAGGATATTGTACAAATTACATTAGGCCTTTTAATGAGTCATCAACAATGAAAGCTCGTGATAAGAGTTTGCACCTGCTGTGTCGGGAAGCAGAATTAGATTATGCGGAATATATTTTCTATGGCATGTCATGCAGAACACAGCCATGAGCACGAGACTGAGCTACTGTGCCTCAGTCTGCCATCCTAAATGTGACAGATTGTGGTGAAAATATCTTACGCTGCAGTATAGATATTCACTTAGCGGCCACTTCATTCTGTACTCCGAGCTCGTTCCAGGTAAGATCTGCTTTTGCCTGCGGACCTGCTTCAAGGCCATTCGGGTTGTCCATTCAGAGCAGCCATTCTGCACATTGCTGTTGTACTGAGCTGTTATTTTGGAATTTGTGTTAGCTTTCTGTGTTCTGTTAGCTTTGAACAGTCTGCCCGTTTTTCTCTGACCTCTCATTAACGAGGTTTCCACTGACAAAACTGTCACCGACTGAACTTCCCCTTGCTTTTATTGCATCATTCTCTGTAAACTGTACTCAGTATCACTGTGTCCAAGTCCCCGGAGGACGACTGTTTCCCAGTTTCTGGTGCCACTCCGTTCAGCACCGACAGTCACACTGTGTTTGATATTGCTTAGATCGCGTGTCTTAGCCGTTCTAATGCTTAGCCACACAGTAATCACACCTGTTGTCCCGATCTGTGTGCTGTATGCATTCAGCTGCAGCAACATGATTCTGTTTGTAGAAGCAGGCTGTTTGCGTTAACAGGCTGGTGTACCTAACAAACCGGCTATTGTCTATTTGCTTTTATACTAAGATAATACCTTCAAAAATCTACACGTCAGGAATAATGTACCTCGTTATTTCACTAGAAATGTGATAACATGTTGTTAGTTTTTGCCAGGGTTTATTTTTATTTTTAAGAACCTCATAAAGAAAAGTTTGAGCGGTTGTTCTGTTTAGTATCATTTACCTAAATGGTGCCCAATTGCACTAAAAATTGCATTGTATAATTCTTACCTGTATTTGTAATCAGATACAATTGTACAATTGCAATATTTTCACATGTTATGATAGTTATAATGTAAAGTAGTTAAAATTAAAATTTCTGATGATGCATGAACATGACAATCATGATCTTTTATATAAGTGTGTTCATTTACAATGACTATTGTTGCTCAAAATGTCAGCAGTTTGATTCATATGTGTCGTGATTCACAATTTTAACCTGTGTAATATGCATTTAAAGTCCCCGGTTCATTATCTTGTCATCACTTTTAATAGCAGATGCCACTGCTGCCATTTCTCACACATTAAGAATAACAGTACCGTTAATGTATGCAAGTCTGCAATAGCACATCCAGGGTAGCAGAACCCCTGGACTATTAGCTGTATCTTGCTCCATCCATCCATCTTTTCACACTCCATAATTACTTAATCCGGGGTTATGGTGGTCTTTTTTAGCCCTAACAAGGAGTTTTTTCTGTGTCTGTGTTTTAGGGGGCGGCAAAGACACCCTCCCCGACTTGCGGGGGCCTTCCCCTGGTATGCTCCCCCAGTTCCTGCAGGAGCCAGATGACGCTTACATTGTCAAGAGCACCCCCATCAAGCTACGCTGCTGGGCCACACCCGCCCTGCAGATATTTTTTAAGTGCAACGGGGAGTGGGTGCACCAGAGCCAGCATGCATCTCAAGAATTCAGGGACGAGGCCACAGGTATGACTGAAAGACACCCAGTGTGACAGAACTGTGCATCTGTTCATCTCAGGACTCCATGTTTTAGAATAACTCATTGCCCCCAATAACTGTATCCAGTAATTCAGCCTAATACATAATACAACGAAAGGCTACTACAACGTAATACATTCAATCTAATTAAGATGCTTTAAAGCAGTTTTTTTTCTTTCCCAAATATTCATAAGATTTCTTTTTACTCATAAAGCTAAACTGGGGAGTTGTTAAGAAGAACTCACATTGTAACTCACCGACTTAACTTCCAGCTTTATATCATTGCTATGATATTTAACATATTTAACAATACAAGTGATGCCACTTAAAGTCAACTATGCTACGAACATCCTGCCACAATGAGAGCACGTTTAGCTGCGTGGCTCGATGCTGGCAGAGTCAGAAGACCATAAGGCTGTGTTTTCACGATGCATATTTTAACACAAATGCAGTCTGACGAAGACAACGACTCAGGGCGGCAGCATTCAGTAAGTGTTGCAGCTGCCACCCAAGCAATTAGTCTTCTGGTCGTCACAGATTGCCTGTCCTCTCCTCTAAGACACGGGAGGGGAGGGCCGGTGAGTGTGCTGCTGCCGTCAGTGATCTGTGCTCATGTACGGCACAATGCGACTCTGCTGGAGGCTGCCAATGGTAGCACAATACAGACCTACAGGAAACCACAGATACCTGTACCATTTTGTATAAATGAATGACTCTGGGCAGATTTTCGGGGTTCCTATGGCCAGTTAGATGACATTAAGCACTGCTGTCTAGTCAGTGTAAGGGACTGTTTTTCCTGCATTTTCAGTGGTTATCCCACAACAAACCTGTCTAGTGCACTTTCTGCTACTTGTTAGTTCATCTGCCTGCTTTCTCTACCCTGGGGACCAGACACCACATTGCTATAATAGGCCCACTGGCCCATGCGCATGCTCATTGTCACTAGTGGAATAGCCTTTTGGCTTCCCCCATACATAAGGGCCCCAAGCCTACGGATGGCCGTCCACCAAGTGACAGTTACTGCCACCTCAACAATCCCCCCATTCCTGACAATTATCCAGTCTTGCACATACAACTTTTCAACCTAACTCCCAAGCAAGGTGGACCTTGCCAGCAGGAACCAAGTTTCTGTTCACCCTGAGGAAATTCCCAAGACTCTGGTCAACATTGCATTCGGCCTCTTTGAGGTCCACACAGACGTTGTCATGGCTAATAGATTCAATCATTTAAGGTACTCACTTTCCGTATTTTTCTCCCTGAGTGATACATACCTCCAGAGCAAAACATCTGTTGCACCTCTGGACCTTTTTCCAACATCTCAGTCAAAATGGACAAATCATAAACTCTGCTGAGAGCCACTTTGGGCTGCAGTACATTGACTTCTTTGACTATCATATTGCCATCAATATGGCTGGTGTTACAATGTTCCTGCTAACGCAAATGACTAATGGTCTTCCAGGAGAATTGAGAGATGGTGAGCATTCATTATTGTTCATCCCTCAAGTGTGCGGCAATGCCAGCACAACCACTCCCAGATTTGCTGGTTCCTAGATAACAAGGAATGTCCCCAGAACTTTAACCAATGTTATGCGGTAGAGAATGTTTTTACTGTAGCATTTCCACGTTTTGCATTTAACAACGGTTTTGTCAATGTCAGCGTGATAAAATACATACCTGAACATCCTTTTAACGCGATTAAAAATATTGTTTTATAATAAAATATTTATTTCTACAAGTATATTATTTTAGACAAGTACTATAAGTGTATATTACAAATGCACCATCCATCCTTGATTCATGATCTATGATGTGTAAAGCGACAGAGTTACACACTGCTCTACTGTGCCCTTCATTTGTTTTTATGTTATAAACCTTAGTTGTAATAGTAGTTGTAATAGTGGGATAAAATTCTGGCAACATCAGGAAAACTGAACACTTTGAATGTTTTTATACCTTAATAATGTTCTGTAAACGTTTCTAGGATGAAAACCTGTTTGCGGGGTTGCCCTCAAACTGATGCTTCTGAAAATACGGAGATAATTTATGAAAAGCTAGTCAACAGTACACAAAGGCCATTTGTTGTCTTTAGCCAGCAATAATGAGAGGGAGCTCAGTACCTTCACGCTTAAGGTTCATAGCCTGCACATCGCTATCCCGTGCTTCTATTTTCTGCTAGATGCGTGACCATTTGCAGTGAAAGAGCTTGTCAGCAGGGACATCTGGTTTATGTCTTTTAATTCATTTTACACATTTAGCATTTTGAGGGTAAAAATAACACCATGGCTCACTGCCTTTCCTGGGTAGGTGTTGATGTAGTCCACCTAGATTTAGATTGTCCCAGAATTGGTGCTGGTCAAGTTGATGACCCAGAGGTCCAGGTTTCCCAGATGGTGGTGAGAGTCTTGTGGTTGGCAGGCATTCATTTTGGCTGCAGCGGTGTCCTAGTCCTATGCCTGGTCTTCCCTGGTTATCCTTAGGTCAGTTGTATCTGAGGGGCTGGAGACAGCTGCTTTCTGTTGCTATTCTTGGCCTCTTGCATCCAGTAAGTAAAGCTTCACAGATTCTGATCACTGCATAACATGGCCTCCAGAAAGATGCATGAAACTGGACACCTGCCTGCCCTAATGCTAGAGAGATTAACCACCGCATCAAAGCATCCCTGGCCCAGTTTGAGATACTTCAGCAATGACTTGACCATTTCACTGTGATGTATGACTCTCTCGTTCTAATCGTATTCCAATGGCCACCAAAAAACAGTTGCTGTATGTCTGGTGCGGACTGCAACTTCGCACATCACCCAGGCTTTCTTCAGTGACATGGTGGCCTGGTTCTGCACACAAGGTGATACCTTTTCTGACTACAGCCTACATTTTACAGAGAAACTGGACTGAAATTGCCGAGAGCCTCGGGATGAAGCTCCATCATACCAGAATCTATCATCTACAGAGTAATGGCCTGTGTGAGCGTTTCTGCTGCTCCAGGAAATCTGCCCTGGCCACCAGCCTGAAGTGTGATAACTGGTGCAGTCGTTTTCCATGGATGATTTTAGGGCTGACCTGCAGGCCTATTCAGCAGAACCAGTTTATGGGAAAATGCTTTGAGTACCCAGAGACTTTTTGGATACAACCACCAATAGTCCATCACACTGGGTAAGGCCAGAAGCCTCACTTGTGCACCTCCTTCACAACCTAGTCCACACAAGTTGTTGGTTCCAGCTGACATGTAGATGGTGGAGCATTCATCCACAATGATGCACAACAGAGCCCACTGAAACCAGCCAATGAGGGCCCTTTCCGCCACTGAAACCAGCCAATGAGGGCCCTTTCCGCCACTGAAGCCACCCAATGAGGGCCCTTTCCGTTACTGAAACCACCCAATGAGGGCCCTTTCCGACACTGAAGCCACCCAATGAGGGCCCTTTCCGCCACTGAAACCACCCAATGAGGGCCCTTTCCACCTCCTGGAAGGTGACAATAAGACTTTCAGACCTGAGTGCATCAAAGTGGAGCCCCTGCAGCCTGCCCCCCCATGACCGGGGCCCTCCTGTCCTCTTGGCTGCGACCCCAGAGTACAAACGTCCCTCCGCCACTATGCTGATGGCCAAAACCAGGAAAGCTGCGAACTACCAGCCTCGGGCAGGCTTGTCATGCTGTTACTGGGGGTTGTAATTGGGACACATGAGCATTAGTTACATTCATTCATGCTAAGTCATGGTTAGTTTGTGTTTTTTGTAAGATATGCGGTGTTGTGGATTGGTGTTGGGAGAGTGCTACACTTTTTATATTCAGACAGCTGGCAAATAAAGTGGCGGGTGCTTTACTGTTCAAGGAAAGCTTCACAGCTGCATTACAAGGGCTTTGCAGAGCCATTTGCTAACAGTGACTGTATTAATTTTCGTTTTCACGCTTACCCCCTCCTGCTGAGTATACTTCAACAACAAAGGTGTCTTGCAGTCGTTCAGACATCCTCTACCTCGAGCGATCTGACATGTTTTGCTTTAAGTAGGATGCATACTGCAGAGCTTACTCGCTTTGGGGAATTATTTTAAAATAACATTGACTTGATATCGTTCTCAACAAGCTAGACGACTGAAATGAACTGACAAATGCTGCTGTCTGACTTAAAATATGTTGTCATGCATGGCCTTGTCTGAACATTGTAAACACTCATTAAAAACTCCTAAGCAGCAAGTTTTCCTTGTATTCTGGGACTCATTTAAATAGGTTCTCAGTGCATTACATAAGTCAGTTTTTTGGTTAGATTTAAACAGAGTGGGGGCAGAGTGTGAGCTCAGCAGGTTAAGCTCTGTGCCAGTAATCGGAAGGTCGCCAGTTCAAGCCCAGCCTCGGCACGTCAGTGGGCCCTTGAGCAAAGCCCTTACCCCCCAGCTCCCTGGGCACTGCACAAGTGGCTGCCCCTCACGGCCAAGCTTACTCTCATGGAGAGCAAGGTTGGGGGAGGTGAAAAGTCAATTTCCCCACGGGGATCAATAAAGTATCGCAAAAAAAAGGCAGTAAGGTTTTTTTTGCATTAGGTGGAGTATGAATTAAAGAAAAGGGTTAGCTCATTTTAGTGATACATTGTTTTCTAGGCACTTTTAGTAAGCACTCTTTAATACTGGAATTCTGTTAGAAAAAAGTTGGATGTTTCACATAAAAAATGACTTACAGAATGTTAAGTTTTATGAAAACTAAGTCAGTTATTGTTGTATATGGAGTAGGCAGTTTGAAAAAGCTTTAGGAAAATTATAAAAAAATAAACATTTGGAACATCTGTTGTATACGACGGCGTATTGGGGAGGGGGTAAAATATCTCTGACTTTTTTCTCATAAATTTTAGTTTTTTTCTCGTATATTTACCACTTTAAACTCAGAGAATATCCGACTTTTTCTTCTCGTAAATTTACTACGTACATCTCAGAGAATCTCCGACTTATTTCTCGCAAATTTACGTCTTAAATCTCGAAAATTTGGACTTTATTGTCGCGAATTTATGACTTTACAATATCAGAGAATATCCGAGTTTTTTCACGCAAATATATGACATTAATCTCAGAATTTCTGACTTTCTTCTCGTACTTTTACCCCCCTCCCCAACCCCGTTTTGCCACATGGGATCAGTATCAGCACCGAGGCCCGGGCATGTTTTCCGACTGTGAGAAAACACATCTCATATAATGTCTGGGAATCGAGCAGAGGTGACGTGAAGACGCGGGCTGGTCAGCTGTTTTTGTCCTTCTCCAGAATAACCACACCTCCTCCCTATACTGCAGTCCTACGGTATGGTTAGGAAAACACAAAATAAGATAAAAATAAAACAAATTGACTAAAGCCTGAAGCTCTGTATGCCTTGTCTTAATGCCCTGAGGTGAGGAGATCTAAGGCCACTAGCAATCGAACGTGACAGGCGACGTATAGTCTTATTAAATGTACACTTAGTTTAGTTACACTTGAAGTGACAGAAATACTTAGTAGTAACTTAATTACTACTGAAGAACAAATCATGAACAAGTATAGTGACTACTTGTGTTATGTGTTATGATTCATTAATGATGAACAAAAATGCCATTGGTATTTCGCGTGTTATTCATTTTTCCCTTAGTAACGCCTTCAGTAGCTTTCTGATTTGCAGAATTAACAGATACAGTAACAAATATAGGGTAACACGGTAACACTTTACTTGAGGGGACACAAATAATGCAGTAATACATGCTTAGTAAATGCATTAATTAACCATTAACTATGTGTTATTTCATCATTAATTAATGATGACGATTCATGTATTCTTTGCAGGAACATTCATTAGTTAATCATTAACTAATTCATGTTCATGATTAGCACTTCAGTAGTCAATGAGGTACTACTATGAGTTGTGGCCCCTCAAGTAAAGTGTTACCGGGTTACCCTTATTTTT
The DNA here is from genome assembly GCA_026780845.1 of Petrocephalus sullivani. Taxonomy (NCBI): domain Eukaryota; kingdom Metazoa; phylum Chordata; class Actinopteri; order Osteoglossiformes; family Mormyridae; genus Petrocephalus; species Petrocephalus sullivani. The sequence continues at coordinate 13,475,906 of JAODKM010000108.1, forward strand.
CCTCAGTTCTCAAAAAACATCAAAGTTGTGGGATTTATAATATAAGGAGATATCAGCTATGCAGTAGTTAGGGGCTATTAAAGAAACATTTCAACCCATTATTAGATTTTTAAGGTATAAGCACTTTCCTAGTAGCTTGTGCTGTGCCTGGGGTTATGGAAACTAGCGGGCTCTACAGTAGACTGCTCTCTTTATTTTACCAGCCCAATTTGTTTCACCTCTGGATCTCCACAAAGAAGCTGCCCCTCATCTCCAGCTGTGCTCGGTGCGTTTCCCATGTTGTTGATTAGTGGCTCTTACTGTTTTACAATGGTTGATTGGTTGGTTCAATGAATGATTGGTTCATTCACATATGGTCAGCAAAGACATTCGGCTGACTCTGAACTCCATCTTTGCTCCTTGTGCCTGGAGACATAGTACCTATAGTACTATGAACTATAACATTTTCTAGCTGTGTTTTAGGGAGGAAGCAAGCAAACTGTGAACTGCTTTGTACCACTGCCGACACTCAGAGTAGCAAATGTATCTCAGGGTTAATGAAAACTATTATTAGGAGCAACATAGCCTGGGTATTGCATTAAATGAAAGAAGCTCTTTGGGGACATTAGTATGTCTGAAAGGTTATCTCTGATATGAAGCATACTACAGAAATCCAGCCGTTGCCCTGTGGTAGAAAAAGGTGTGGAATGGAAAAAAATGTGATTCCTCTGCATGAAATTTCTCAATGAGCACCTCAGAATCCCTGGTGGCCTGGAATGAAATACCACCTATCTCTAGTTCTGCTTGTCATGTAAAATACAGACCTGAAACAAAGATCTCTTCTTTGAAGAAGTGTTAAATTATACGGTACAGCGACATTGATATGTGAAAGGGACAGTGCTGATAATTTTATTGATATATAAAAAATTTAATTTTGTCATTGTTTCAAGCTGAGTTTCCAGAGTTAATATGCTCTGTCTGTGTAGGAAGCTGTGGGTCAGAGTAAAGGGTCAGCCATTCATCCAATGTCTGTGTAGAGGAGGATGAAGCTGTGGGTCAGAGTGCAGGGTCAGCCATTCATCCAATGTCTGTGTAGAGGAGGATGAAGCTGTGGGTCACAGTGCAGGGTCAGCCATTCATCCAATGTGTGTGTAGAGGAAGATGAAGCTGAGGGTCAGAGCGCAGGGTCAGCCATTCATCCAATGTCTGTGTAGAGGGGCATGAAGCTGTGGGTCAGAGCACAAGGTCTTCTCGATGTGGGTCCTCTATGTCACTTTCTCAGTTTTGGAAGGCTGATTGACTGTCAACGGAGCACAGGGTCTAAACCCAATTCTAACTATATATAACAATACAACTGACAAATCATATATTAATATGGATGAAGGAGAATTATATATATATATATGATTTACCAGTCGTATTGTTCAATTTAGTTCAGATGTTCAGATGTTTACTTAGAAAATGAAAGTGACCTATGCAGTTAATTTGCTCAATAAAACATTTTAAACTGACAGCATTGTATTATTGTTATGACAGATGATGTTATACAGCTGGTAAATGTGACTATATATACCAAAATAATACAGTGACAGGGACAGAAACTAGAAAAAAAAATCAGTAAAAAAAGCAGTAAAGACAGACTTCTCAGGGTCGAAGGCAATACCCTGCCTGGCAAACAGTTCCATTCAGTAGACACTTTATCACCAACCATTTAAGTACATATAGACTTCAGTTAGGCCTGATTCTTGCAATATGAGAGTTCAACATAATAATCCGAGAAGTGAACATATTAATTACCTCCGATAAGCAGGTGCCTGACTTGTAAGTCTTACAAGTGAAGGGACAGATTTTCAGTTCCATTTTGAACTGAGCAGGAAGCCAGTGAGGAGATACAAGATCAAATGTTAGCGTGGTCATATTTTTTGCTTATGATTATGATTCTAGCTACTTCCTGCTGTAAGGCAAAAATAATGCTATCATTGCTTCTTGATAATAAGACTTGTCTGTAATTTAATCACCCTTAGATAAATGTTCGTATTTATTTTTTACCTTAACTGAGCAAATCACCTTGGTCTTACAATATTCCAGTCCCGTCGGCAGCATACCTTGGATTTGGAATGAACACAGATATTGAAAGACAAGTCTGTCCCAAAAATGATGCCTGAGATTCCAGCTGACTCACACAATGAAAAGTTTAAGCCCTCAGAGGTAGAAATTGTCAACAAGGCACTCTTTTCAGTGTTGGTACCTGCAGATAGTATAATTCAGCTTTTTTTGGGAGTTTTTTGCTTCTGTGAAACAGGAGATTGCAGAGACAGTGTCATAAGGTCCAAATGAAACATATATTTCGGTGGCATCAGCAGATAAGGGATTAAAATATGAAGTGAGTTAATTTCAAGCTTTGGTTTGATCATCTCAACTTGCAGTGTATAAAGCAAGAATAATATCGGTCAAATAACAAGGCCTTCTGGGACTCAATGTTTGACATTGATGAAGGTAATGATTCAGCATCGTTATTCAGTTTCTGAATGTTTTCAACCAGAATTATCTAAATATTGGGAAAATTGAAAAGGCTGGTTTTCATTGGACATTTTAGTTGAAAGTGTCAGTTATACAAAGACATAATGAACAGAATTGCTTTGGATTACATTCAGTACATTCCAGAGTCATTTAGCTTTTTGACATTTTAAGTGGTACATCTGGCTAGATTTTTTTGTTTTACTTTGTAAATATATAATGAGGTAGTTAAAAGCCAGATGCTGGTGGTTTTAGGAAGGAAAGGAGAGAAAATCTGGATTACTCACTGCAGACATTCCATTCGGGTGAAAGAGAATAGATTGTTGGTCTGGGAGTTTGCCACTAGAAACATGACCCTTCCCCTTCACAAAAAGAAAAGTAAAGGTCTAGCTTGATGGAATGTAAATTTTCTTTTCTTGGGCAGATTTTCCTGTAGAGAAACACTGGGGAAAGGCAGGTATCTCTCACCCAGTGTAACCCGTTTATATGGGAAGCCCTATGATGACATTTTCCTGTAGAGAAACAGTGGGGAAAGGCAGGTATCTCTCACCCAGTGTAACCCGTTTATATGGGAAGCCCTATGATGACATTTTCCTGTATAAAAACACTGGGGAAAGGCAGGTATCTCTCACCCAGTGTAACCCGTTTATATGGGAAGCCCTATGATGACGTTTTCCTGTATAAAAACACTGGGGAATGGCAGGTATTTGTCACCCTGTGCAACCTGTTTGTATGGGAAGCCCTATAATGACACACCTCCAGGGCCATGACTTCAGTCCGTGCCTCCAGACTCTATCTGCTTCTCACATGCAGTCCAAAAACATGCAGTTTAGGTTCCTCGAGATTTCCCCACGTGTGTGAGTGTCTCCTGTGATGGACTGGTTTGCTGGCCACTTTTGCAAGGTGCACTACGACCCAGTACTGAATAAGCAATTGGAAGATGGATTAAATTTGCCAAAGCCAATGTAAATGAATTATGACCCTGAATGATGAAGATAGAATATTATTGGGGTTTTGTCTTTGGTCCACATCCATGGGCATAGAAATTTAAAGTGAGGAGGCTGCTGTGTGTTGTGGCAGGAAAGAGAATCTGGAAAACAGAACAGGTCCACAGTAGAGCAAAAAGGCTCAAAGAGAACAAACGGTTTTAAATAAAATGATTAAGAGACGATGCCGACAGTGGCTGCTGGAGAGGTCCTTCAAAGTGTTTCAGATGCCGTGCTTAACACACTACCGGCTACTTGTGCTTCACCGTGACAAAATTTAAGTCTGTCACAGAAATGGGACAGTTGTGCCTCTGCCTGAGGCTGCTGGTCCTGCTGTTGCTGATGTCAGTGCAGCAGAGGCGCAGAGATGTCCATCCTGACAGGGTGCTTCACTGCCATTTGACGCTGCGCTATGAGTCACATTCCCCTTCTCGGGAGGTGCTGGCTGATGGTATCCTGAAGGGATAGTTTTGGATGGAAACAGAAAGATGTGGGAAGGACCTGCCTTTTTGTTCAGTGGACCAACTTCAGGGTACCTGCCAGCCTAATGTCGGCTCTGAAAGAGGAACAGCCGGCCTTGCAGGAGCCCAGTAGCTTTCCATCAGTGTGTGTGGTGTAACCTGCTGTTCCATTGCTGAAGGAGGTCATTGACTTATTTCCAGTGACTGCACATTCTGGCCTATCATATACCAGGCTGAATGTCCTGGTCAAGTTTTAATTTACACATTCAGAAAATTATTTCAGATAGTAAGTTACCTCATTGATTATACCGATCATCCAAGGGCTAAATAATAGGTATTATCCTAAATATATCAAACACTTGGTGACTCATGATAATATGGCAGGAACAGCTGTCCAGTTGAATGCTACTTGCTGGGTCCCTTAAAAGAATATACAGTGCCAGCTGTCACTTTACTTTGATTAAAAAAAATTAATTATATTGAAGTATTTGTCTCATTTCCTGTCTCTTTGCCTCCTAGGTTTGAAGATCCGTGAGGTGATGATCAACGTGTCCCGTCAACAGGTGGAAGATTTCCATGGTCCTGAGGACTACTGGTGTCTATGTGTGGCTTGGAACCATCTGGGTACCTCCAAGACACGGAAGGCAACCGTGCGCTTGGCGTGTAAGTTAGCGTATCGCAATCATTTGTGACCATCCCTACTATCTGGGCACCTCAAGATGTGGAAGGCGACCGTACTCTAGCTGTGTAAGTTAGTGTAACACAATCATCTGTGATCATCCCTACTATCTGGGCCAGGAGTGTCAAACTCCAGTCCTGGAGGGCCGGAGCCCTACACATTTTTGGTTTTACCCTCATTTAACACACCTGATTCAACTCATTGCACAGCTCTTCAGCTCAATCATTGTGGTGGAACAGGGAAAGAACAAAGCTACACAGGGCACTGGCCCTCCAGGACTGGAGTTTGACACCTGTGATCTGGGCAAATTCAAGACGGGGATGGTAACCATACGCTAGGCGTGTAAGTTAGTGTAACACAATCATCTGTGACAACCCCTACTATCTGGGGACCTCAAAGATGCGGAAGGTGACCATGAGCTTGGTGTGTAAGTAAGCATTTCGGAGTCATCTATGACCATTCCTCCGGGCACCTCCAAGATGTGGAACGCGACCGTGTGGCTTGGTTTGTAAGTTAGCATATCGCAATCATTTGTGACCATCCCTGCTGTCTGGGTACCTCCAAGACGCAGAAGGCGACTGTGCGCTAGGCGTGTAAGTTAGCGTATCGCAATCATCTGTGACTATCCCTACTATCTGGGCACCTCCAAGACACGGTAGGTGACCATGCGCTTAGCATGTAAGTTAGCATTTCGCAATCATCTATGACCATCTCTCTGGGCACCTCCAAGACGTGGAAGGCGACTGTGTCGCTTGGCGTGTAAGTTAGCGTATCGCAATCATCTGTGACTATCCCTACTATCTGGGCATCTCCAAGACGTGGTGGGTGACCCTGCGCTTGGCATGTAAGTTAGCATTTCGCAATCATCTATGACCATCCCTCTGGGCACCTCCAAGACGTGGAAAGCGGCTGTGTCACTTGGCGTGTAAGTTAGTGTATCGCAATCATCTGTGACCATCCCTACTATCTGGGCAACTCCAAGACGGGGAAAGCGACCGTGTTGCTTGGCATGTAAGTAAGCATATCACAGTCATCTGTGACCATTCCTACTATCTGGGTACCTCTGATAAATATACAGCCTATACAGAAAAAATGTACAATGTAGTTTCACTTACCAGAATCAATACAGTCAAGTGTCCCTTAACGACAGGGATACATTGTGAGAAATTAATCGTGAGATGACTTTGCCGTTGTGAGAACATAATTCACCTAGGCTATGGGATATGGTATATAGGATATGGTATAACCAAAATAACAATAACAAATATGGTATAGCAAATACATAAACCAGTAACATAGTTGTTTATTAGTTGTAAAAGTGAAGTGGCGCGAAGCAAACGCTGGTAAAGTGGGAGATACTGTACTTTACTCCGTAGAGTAGAATCGAGCTTTATCCTGTATCTTTCTGTTTGATTGCATGGCTTTTCTCACACAGTCCAGACACATATGGTTTAAATAAACTTACTTTCAAAAGAAATGTGACTATTAAGTATCCCATAATTGAACCCTGTATTCCTTCTCACATTTTCAACTTCAATTCATTATCAATAAAGAGCCTAATAAGACTTTTTGTCATATAATTATCGGTGCTATTCCTTTATAATTATATAACGACCTGAAGACACAGAGTTGCAACCTGGACCTGCTTTGGCATGAAAGCTGCTTATTTTTATTCTTATTGTCATGAATAGACTTGCGGAAGAACTTTGAGCAGGACCCCCAGGGGAAGGAGGTACCAATCGAGGGGATGATAGTTCTACACTGTCGCCCCCCAGATGGAGTCCCAGCCGCAGAGGTAACACTGACAGTCGCTATGGAACACCACGTTGCTTTCATACAGGCTATTTGAAGGTACATGTCATTCAAATCAGAAATGAAATGAAGCTTTAGCTGTCATTTGTACAAGTACAGGCACATCGGAATACTTCTTTTTTCATATCCCATCCTGCTCTCCTTGGAGAGAAACATACTTTATAGTTGAGAGTGAAGCTTGGTGTATGAGTGCAGGGCACAGGCCATACTAACCCTAACCCTAACCCTATCCCACCTCCACCTTCTCCACCTTATTTCTTATCCAGTGTTATATCTCCATATATGTGCTGATATTCAGATTGCATTTAATAATAACTTTACTACAGATGACCTTATATAGTAAATCCATTGCACAGCATTAAACAGAAATGTGATACACATACAGATTCGCCTGCATAAATGAATGAATGAGACAGAAATGGAAAGTGCAAATAAAGTACAGGCAGGTACAAAGGTGGTTCAGTGAAAGGTTTATATGGCTGAAGGGGATGGGCTTACCAACTTCACTGAGAAGGAGTGATACTGAGCTGGCGATGCGGATTTTTCTGGGATTGTCAAAGGAATCCAAAGTAATTTGCATTAAAGATTTTTTAATTGATGAATTTCACTTTCGATCCTTATGAAATTAGAATGACGGGCTTATTCACCATTGCATTTGCACAAAAGGAATGCAGAGCTGCATGAAAATGGAACCACCCCTTGATGTCAATAAATTATCTGTTAGACATTTTAAATAGCATACAACTATGTAGACGTTTGTAGTTGCATTGAGACAGAGATCATTCATTCATTCATATCAGTTGCTGTTTTATGTTTTTGCCCATCATTTGAACATTTGCATCCTCTTTTGGTAAAATTTCTATTGAACAGAAAAATAATATTTAAGCAATATCCTTAAGGAAATGTTGTATCAGATAACCTCCTTCCATAAATCGTTACTGAGATGCTCATATGCTATTTTTGTACATCTCCGGGATATGGTGACAGACCTGCATTGAATTGGATTTCTTTGTTACCAATGACAAATTGATCTTCCTGGATGTTGCAGTGCAGAAAGTCTGTAGACTATTGCACAGTTTATCAGACAAATGAGGTCATTGCAACTAGAGCTGTCACATCGCAATGAGCAACCATCGCAGAGGCGGGAAAGAAATCTTTCTAAAATACTCTGTGGTGCTTTCTGCGTCCTTGGATCCTCAGGAGCACAATATATACATTTTTTTCGTTCTTTTAAAGAACCATTGGATCAGAGGGCTTTAGCGAGTGAAAAGGGTCATGGTCAACATTTCTCAACAGTAGGGCAAGATCCAGTCATCGGATTTATGACTTCTTTCTTTCATTGACCCATGTGATGCTTCTATGACTTTTATGCATTGTCAATATTCATAGTGTCCCAGTGCCCAATCATTTTCTGGTGTCAGATTTCCCCCTTTTTGCTTCTGAATGTGACACTTCAGAGCCAGCAGTCAGGAAGGATAAAAGGTTATTGTTATCCAGTAAGATTTATTTCATGTGCAGTTTTTTTTTTTTTTCTTTCCCTTCAGTGGTTAAATCATTTTTTGCTAGATCCAAAGTCTTTCCCAATACGTTTATTGTGAACCCTCTGCAGTGTTTTGGCCATTCTCATATGTCATCAGGCAGTAACACTGATTGAAACAAGGACACAACAGAAGTAATTTTCAGCTGATGGATGTGTGTGTAAACCTGCAGCATTACGCTTACAGTAAATTCAGCAAGCAGAGAAGAAGCTTTTTTGGGGGGGGGGGGGGGGGGGGGGGGGAAAAAAAAAATCCGTGTTCTCTGACAGGGGTCAAAAAAATTTCAGTGCTTTCCCCCCAAATGTGTTCCTCT
>JAODKM010000108.1:13484290-13495002 GCA_026780845.1 Petrocephalus sullivani
GATTCTGATTGGCTGGAGGCTTCACACCTGGCTGAGAGGTAAAGGAAAGCTGGAAAATCAGCAGGGCTCGGCCCTTGCGGACTGTGGTTTGATTAGCTCTGTCATAGAGGAATCGAGTCCAATTGTGACATTGATGCATGATAAGCTGGATGGTTGGTTCAGGCTCGCTGGGCTACTGTGGTTATCATCAGGAGGTCACTGATTCAAATCCCAGAAAGATTGTTATCAGGAGGTCACTGGTTCAAATCCCTGGGTCAGCAGAGTGATTTCCGCTTTGGGCCCCTGAGTAGGGTTCTTAAGTCCTAATTCCTCTGGGGACTGGCTGACCCCGCTTTCTCGAATGTACATCGATTTGTATAAAAGCATCTGCCGATTAAATTCAATTTAAAGTGTGTCTAAAGTGTGTGTGGCAGCAGAGAGGTGGGAAAACGTAGCTTGTGACTGAACAGCAGCAGGATGGGGGAGGGTGTTTGTTACTGGTGCCGGATGCAAACTGGGTGTTTCCTGTAGCTGGATGGCTGCAAGGCCTCCTCCAAACATAAACAGCCCGGAGTGCCGTGCACGCCGGCTTGGGACACTGCTAGGGGGAGGTGCACCTGGGTACATGTATGCTGCAGGGACAGCACCAAAGCTCAGCTCACAACACCAAGGTCGCTAGCACAAAGGAGCCATGTGCTGCTTCATCTGGGTCCGACTTTGATAGCAGTCTGTCTGACCCCATTGGACAGTGAAGCAGGCAGCTCTCCATTCATGTAAAGCCAACTCAAGTAAATCTGCGTTTACGGAAACACTAACCAAAAAGGCAGTGCACACCTTTAAGTAAATTTACACTTTATCTTTTCATTTATTTAATGTGCTCCTTAGTTATACTAATAACCACTAATAATTTTTTTTGCTTATGTGTCTTTTGCTATATGGTAGCGGTATGGTGGTAAATGACTTGCATAAAATTTGCCTTATATAAAAGTTTGTAGGGCAGGTTACTTAGTTGCCTGTTCACAGACACGGCAGAAACTCTGCTAGAGGTGGGATAGATGCAGGTTCTGGCAGAGCACTGGGAGTGGGACTGGTGGCTGTATCTCTCACGTGATCATGTGTGATGGCTGTATCTCTCATGTGATCCTATGTACATGTGTGATGGCTGTATCTCACGTGATCGTGTGTACATGTGTGATGGCTGTATCTCTCACGTGATCATGTGTACATATGTGATGGCTGTATCTCTCACGTGATCATGTGTGATGGCTGTATCTCTCACATGATCGTGTATACATGTGTGATGGCTGTATCTCTCACGTGATCGTATGTACATGTGTGATGGCTGTATCTCACGTGATCCTATGTACATGTGTGATGGCTGTATCTCACGTGATCGTGTGTACATGTGTGATGGCTGTATCTCTCACGTGATCATGTGTACATATGTGATGGCTGTATCTCTCACGTGATCATGTGTGATGGCTGTATCTCTCACATGATCGTGTATACATGTGTGATGGCTGTATCTCTCACGTGATCGTATGTACATGTGTGATGGCTGTATCTCACGTGATCCTATGTACATGTGTGATGGCTGTATCTCACGTGATCGTGTGTACATGTGTGATGGCTGTATCTCTTACATGATCGTGTATACATGTGTGATGGCTGTATCTCTCACGTGATCATGTGTGATGGCTGTATTTCTCACATTATCGTGTGTACATGTATGGTGGCTGTATCTCTCACGTGATCATGTGTGATGGCTGTATCTCTCACATCATCCTATGTACGTGTGTGTGATGGCTGTATCTCACGAGATCCTATGTACGTGTGATGGCTGTATCTCTCACGTGATCCTATGTGTTTCTGTTAATTCCAGCTCCTGGCCAACATAGCAGTTTACCTGTGTTCCATTGCGGTTGGGGTCATGTCATACTACATGGCCGACCGCAAACACCGCAAGGCCTTCCTGGAAGCACGGCAATCCCTCGAGGTCAAGCTGAACCTGGAGGAGCAGAGTCAGCAGCAGGTAGGCCGTCACCTGTAGGTGCACGTTGCACTACACACACCACGCTTAATGCACTGGTGCGCACACCTAATCTTGTCCGTTTATGGAATCATAGTTATGGAAGACGAATCATATATGTTTATGGAGTCATCGACATGAAGCAGGAGTCATGTATGTTTTTGGAGTCAGATATGGAGCAGGAATTGTCTGTTTTTGGAGTAATGAACAAGAAGCAGGAGTCATAGATATGGAGCAGGAATCATGTAAACTATGTCTGTGCAGTAAACTCATGATTTTCAGAAGAGGAATTATGTGAGGTGAAAAGATGACATCTTGTTTAAACTGTTGAACAATTATGAATTATACTGGCATGACAGTATGGCAGGTTGTTTGGTTAGATGTCACTAACCAAGACCTTTAATGTCACTATTATAGGACTGTACATTTGCCATTTTCATTGTCTTTTTTATTCCAAGAAGAAGCCCATCTTTTGAAACTCCAGTGAGGATGATTGTAATTGTCCCAAGTGGACTAATTTAATAACAGGTCATTGTCAAATTTTAACTACTGGTACCTCAGCTGTAACTGATCTGAAAAGAATGAGAGATTTTTCTTCTGAGATGAGATGTTCATTACTATTTTTTGTTTTAGTTTTCTTGTATAGTAATTAGACTGTAAGCTCCCTGTGCTGGCAATTCCTGACTGACAGAGCGGGGACTATTTTAAGGAAAGTCTTGGAGCAAAGTGGAATACGGAGCACCTTGGCGGAGTGTTAGCATCGTCCTGTGCCCTCACCGAGTTTGGGCGGTAGAGAGCCAGGCCACAGGCTTGGTGGGTGACGCTGTGTTTTAGGGGGCTCTTAAACGCACCTCGTTTAAGGAGCGGATCGTCGTCAGGAAGCTTCCTCGCTCCCTGGCATGACACGGGCCTTGGGAGCCAGCAGTCTTCTCATTTAGAGCTTAATTTGACTTGAAGCTCATTGGAAAGAGGCAGCAGAGGGGCAGGACTATTTTAAATATCAGCTGGGGGGGGGGGGTAATTAGAGGAGCTGTGCTGGTAACCCAGGTGCCTTATTACCTGCGGTGGGGCTTCCAGGTACAACGCGCGCTGCCGTAATTAGCCTTGTTTTCCTCTCTGCTTGCCGACGTTGTTGTCGTCATTCGTGTGTTTTGGTGTCAGTGGATAAGCGGAGCTAACAGCCACATTGTCACAGGCCGTCTACCATCGCATCCAGGAGACAGTGTCGTTTCCGGAAACCCCCGGACAGCTACGTCTCGCTTGCACTGTGTTGTGATGGACGCTCCGCTCGGCCTTGTTGGTTTGGAAATCTCCCAGGCTCAGGTCCCTGTGGCATCTCTCCCCACTGTGGTTCCAGTGTCTCCAGTCTCATTCACTACACCCCCACGATACCCTGAGATGGACTTGCACCCTATCAAGGGTGTGCCCCAGCCTGGGCTGGGCTCCAGGCCCATCTAGACCTGAGATTACTCGTTGGATGGATGGATGGGTGGATGGGTGGATGGATGGGTGGATGGGTGGATGGATGGATGGATGGATATTTACACTCCCATTCTTGGTTTTCTGAGTAGGGCAGCACTATTCTGCTCCACACCCAACAGGAGAGACTGGGCGGTACCATCCAGCACCATACCCAACAGGAGAGACAGGGCAGCACCACCCAGCTCTAAACCCAACAGGAGAGACAGGGCAGCACCACCCAGCTCCAAACCCAACAGGAGAGACAGGGCAGCACCACTCAACAGGAGAGACAGGGCAGCACCACCCAGCTCGAGACCCAACGGAAGAGACGGGGGAGGGGCAGCCTCGGGCCCAGTGGGGGATAAAATAAATCGCTGATCTCTGACAGAGGTCAATAAATCTTCAGTGCTTTCTCCACAAATGTGCTGCTCTACATTCCATCCCCCTAACATGTGCATTCAGATTGCCCTCTAAATCACACCTGGGTTAACCAGTCATTCTGACTGAAAATAACTTACCTGCCATGTCTAAATTCCACTTTCTGTGTCACATTTATAATTATTTAGAAGTTAATCACATGTGATATCTAGAAAATAGTGTAGAAGAAAGACTGCTGTACAATGGGATGTTCTCAAGGTTGAGAATGTATTCATAGGCATTTGGCAAAGAATGTGAGAATTTCTTCCAAGATTCTTTATCGCTATGGGTTACCTAGGAGGATACGTTACTTATTTTCTGTATATTCAGCAATTTTCCAGTTGAAAAAATAACCCAGCCTAAGGAAAATCACATGCCAAAGTTTTCAGGCTCTGTGTTCAGCCTCTCTGGATAAAAGTGGAAGGCAGGGGTTTTGAGGAGAGTACTGATAAGGACACCTCCAGAGACTTACCAAGGCACAGTGGGTTTCTCAGCAGACCATACACGCAACCACAACAACTGTCCTTGTTATGCTTTGTATCTGTGATGACACAGTGCTCTTTTATTATGGCATACATTGTGTTGTTGTATCCTTCTGTTAGTTTTTATAACACCAGCAAACATCAAATCAGCATCCAGGACTGGAATTATGTGAAACCATGTCACTGGTTAGCACTGTTGCCTCATACCTGTGGGACCTGGGTTCTAGTTGCTGCCCTGGCTTCATGTGTGTGGAGTTTGTGTGTTCTCTCTGTTTCATCCTGGAGTTTCCTCCAGGTACTCTGATTTCTCCCCACAGTCCAAAAACATGCTGAGGTTAACTGGAGTTGCCAAATTGCTTGTAGATGGGGATGGTGAGTATGAGGGTGCTGTGCAGTGGGTTGGTGTTCCCTGCCTTGTGTCTTCGGCCTCCCTGCCAACCCTGAACTGGAAAGTTGAAAAAGGATGGATAGCATTTCACAAACAGTCCCTGTGCACAATTATCCCAAAATATGCCAGTGCACAAATCAAAGTGAAACATTGTTTGAATGATGAATATGATCAGAGGCCCAAGGGGTCTCTACAGTGCACAATTGGTCCAAGGAAGGCCAAATGGTGGTCTGGTAAGGGAGTCATGGGCGCCCATGGCGTGTGGGGAGTGAAGGCTAGCTGCTCTGGTCCAATCCCACAGGAGAGTTACAGTAGCTGAAATTCCTGAAAAAGTTAATGCTGGATATGATGGAGAGGTGTCAGAACACAGTGCATCGCAGCTTGTCGCATATGGGGCTGCGTAGCCACAGACCGGTCAGAGTGCCCATGCTGAACACATGAAGTACAAGTGAGGCAGATAATACATCACACTGCTGTCAAAGAGCCCAGTTAGGTACAAGTGCTGCTAGATTAAGTTTCCGGGGAGTGACCAGTAACAAGTAGATGATAGTTATGGGAACAAGATTTATATAAAACACTGAGAACCCAATATCAGAAGCAGAGGTAGGTAGTTCAGGTCCAGAAAGTAAAAATCCAGGCCAAGATTTTGTTTCAGCCATCCAGGGGTGGCTTTCCCAAAAGCATCGTAGCACTAAATAGGTCATTATCTAGCACTTAAGACTGATCGTTAATTAAAGAGCCTTTCCCGAAACCCTTCGTAGCTCAAGTAGTTTATCTTGCTCGTAGATTACGAGAGATCCGACCCTCTCGTTATTTTTTAAGTAGTTTGTTGTTTGAACTTTTGTCTGCTGTCCTGTCACAGAGACACAGAGGTCGGCCAAAAGACGTAATAATGCCGATAATATGATAAACGGTCAAAATTAATAATATAAATGTCCAGTTACGACAAATATAAAACTGTAATGTAGACTATAAATTAGCACAAACGGCGCTCGTTGTTGTAACTCCTGCGCACATTTTCAGTTCATAACAGGGTTGTGCACCATTCAAAATTGACTTGGGAATGACCATGAAAATGAAATGCAATTAATAGAATTGGTTGAAAAAACGTTGCAGAATCGCAATTAGAATTTAAATATGAGGAAGCAGAATTCAAATGGGAGTCATTTCACATATATTCACATACATAGTTTAAGTGCAGCTGTAACAATATTACACAGCATGTTAACATAAACAGCACCTGACTGAAATCTGTGCAAATCAATGAATGCCTAAATGTTGCCTAAGGAATAAATAATTAAATAATACATACGTAAATAATTTTATGTACCATGGTGGACTTCATACAGCCATACAGAGTAATCCATTCACAACCCTATCCATCTGACAATCTAGCGATACTTAAAAGGAAAACTACTGCAGACTCCTCACAAATGATAACATGCACAAAAAGTTAAATATGCAAAAACAATAAATATATGCACATGTAAAGGGTCTTAGAGGGCCATCATAACCCAAATCCAAATTGTTAGAATAGGCTAAAGCAGGGGTGGGGAACCTGGTCCATGGAGGGCCGTTGTGGGTGAGGGTTTTGGGGATGACATCTCAATCAGCCAATAATAAAAAAGTGGTTCAGTCCTGAGGACCCAATGTTATTGGCTGACTGAGAGGTCATCCCAAAAACCGGTACCCACACAGGCCCACCATGGAACCAGTTCCCCATGCCTGGGCTAAAACAGCTACCTGATTGTTATCTTACAATCATACAAAGTTCACTCATTAGTAAATATATATAAGGTCAATATATACATCTACCATCTTTGAAGTAGGTACACGTGCTGCTAGATTAAGTTTCCAGGTAAAAAAAAAAAAAGTCAACCTAATACAATGTCCAGGAAGCCAAGTTGCTTGTCTAACTGCTTTTTTGCGGCTGGCCATGAACCCCATGGGCCATCTCAGTAATGAACAATTCATAAAGAAATACAGGCTGGCCTGTGATGAAATAATGAGCCTTCTTAGTCTGATGCAGGATAAATTGAAAGGATGAACACACTGGAATTTTGCCCTCATTGCACTGTGCAAATTCTCTCTGCCTTTATGCCAGTGGTGAATTCCTGCAGACCTACAAATGCACATGGGCTCGCCAAGGCCACTGTGTCCTGCATCTGTGCATGCATTAATCACATTTTTGTTGTGCTGTGTGCATAACTACATACAATGTCCAGTGGGAGGGGATGCCTTGCAAGACACTAAAATTGGTTTTCATGCCACTGCAGGCATACCTGGCATTGTACGTGCAGTGGATGGAAAGCTCAACCCTAGTCATATTTTGACAATCTACACCTGTAAAAAATGTTCTTGGAACTAAATGTCCATGCAGGTGACATACAGCAATCAAGGCCATTTTACATACATTGTCTCCAAGTGACCTCATGGTGCACATGACGCTTCTATCTAGTCCAACTTTGGAGTGTCAGATGGCAAAGGATGGTGCAAAGATGAATTTGCTGGTCGCTGGTTATTGGGAGGCACCAGTCATCGTCTTAGTGAATACCTGCTTACTCCAGTGTTGAACCCCCAAACTGTGGCTGAGGAGAGGTATAACACCACACACCAAAGAACACACACTGCTGTAGAGTGTGCTTTGGCTATGTGGAAGATTCTGGTGCCTACACAAGTTCTTGGGAGTTCTAAAATTTCCCCCTGAATGTTGCAATGCTGTTTTTGTGTGTATTTTGCTGCACAGCATTGCAGTAATTATTATATTAAAACATATTTTTGGCCACCTCCTCAATAAGTGGTTTTAAGGCTTCTTTTGAGAAATGTTACTTCCTTTCCCCTTTGCTCTTTTTTACAAGGAAGCAGCATCCCATTTCGAGATTTTTATATTTTCAACAAATAGGTTAATTTATTTTGATCTCTTTTTGTTTGCCTTGGTGTGTTTTTATTGATTTTATAATTATTTTATAATATTCTTACATTTGCCTATGCCAGATGTTACAATAATATAATATATTTCACCATTGAAATACGTGGGATCGATGTTCCTGTTGTCGACAGTCCGTGCTTTTCTTACTCAGAGGCGGGGGAGGAGCCAACAAAGTATTACTTTGAGATCGTTTGTTATTTCTAAAATAACGAAGGGTTTTGGGAAAGGCACGTGGACCTCGCTCGTCATTTTCCTAAATAGTACATTATTTTGTTCATTATTCATTACGATCGATTGCTTTCGGGAAAGCCACCCCAGTTGAGAACTCTGTGGCTGTGACTCTTTATGCTGAACTGGTTTGATGAAACAAAATCTTAGTCTGAATTTTTACTCTCTGGATGTAAACTATCCACCTCTAATCAGAAGCAGGTATAAGCCCAAGGGGATCCTGGGCAAGATAATTTAGTGAATTTATGTATATGTTTGTTCATCCTGCAACCTGTATTAGATAAGCCTTTGAATGTATGTGTGCATGTATGAATGTGTGCATGTTTGTATGTGGAATATTATGTGTTGAGTATTACAGAGCATGGCATTTGTATCTTCTGTTTATTGATTCATTGTTCATTCATTCTCTATCATGCCCTTGTTTTGTAATGCAAAGCACCACTTCAGCAGACAATAACCATCTTTTTCATGTGCAGGAAATTGGAAGCTAATTTAAAAGTAATACTAAAGCCAAAAAGACCGACTTTTTGCCCTCCTTCTATCAGTGTCTCTTTCATAGAGCTGTGCAAAAGTGACTGAAAACTCGATCCGGATCAATGACTGCATGAAAGGCCAAACTCTGTCACGCAGCGGAATCCACATCGGTTGCTAGTTTCCAGAGTGGTTCTGTGTGCTTAGCCTCCTTGGGCGATCACGCCGTAGATTCCCAAAACACAGCCTAGAATGTAGGGCTCTGCAAAGCCCCCAATCAGCAGGCTCAAGTTAAAGCAAATGACCCGAATAAATTGAACTTCTCATGATAAAAAGCTCAGCGAAATAGCCTAACATCTTTTCCTGCTGGGTTTTTAATTTAAAAATGTTGCAATTAGGCAAATTAATTTCTTCCGTCCTCCAGCACACACTTGTTGGCCTAATTTGCCCTGTCCTTTAAAATGTCGTTAATCACGTCCCCTTCAGGAGCTGTGATGTGATGGAAGGACGAGCGGGATTAAGAAACACATGGGAGTGATTACACTGGCTGCTGTCTTTCAGCTCTTCTAGAAAGAACCCGAAAATGTTAATACCTCTAGCTGATTTCGATTTGACCCCTTGGTGCATGCAGGTTATAGAGTAGCCATCGTATTTCAGCATATCTACGGCACTATAAGGGGGGATGTGCAGGAAACAGCGAGCCCAAAACCCATCCATCAGCCGTAACTGCACATCTAACTGCACATCTGGCTCAGGGTCAGGGTGAGGGTCAGGGTCAGGAGGAGCTTAGAGCTCATTCCAGGAAGCACAGGGGACAAAGCAGGGCACCTTGGATGAAACGCCAGCTTCTCCCAGTATGTTTGTCAAAATATTAGCACCATGGTTCTTCATGATGATCATCATCATCATTATTATTATTTATGTTATCATCATCTTCTTGTTGTGTTTACGTTATTCTCATTATTATTATGTACAATGAAATTGTAATCATTATGCCTAATTGAACTACTGTTCAGGTTGCATGTGAATATAAGCAATTCTATACACTAGCCTCTCTGATATGAGACAGAGCACAAACTAAACGGATGCTCCCTAATTTCCGCTCCCCAGCACACACACCCACACAGACACAAACTGTGATCCGTAATCCTCAGTTCCGACCACCTGCATCGGCATCTGCCCATTCCGCCACCACCGTCACACCTCACAGTGGCCGTCCACCCCGGGCGCAGACTCCTGACTCTGGTGCATGCTGGGACTGCCCTCAATGAAGTAGCTGCAGCTTTGCCAGACGTGCACAGAGCCAGCTACCGTTCAGGAGCGAGGTGGTGGACAATGAATGGGAAATCTGTCTGGAAAAGATCAGCGGCCAGTCTGTCAGAGAGAATCCATCTGTCTTGGTCTGCGATCCAGTGCCATCTTCCTTTTCCTGTCTGCCTGTATCCCTTCTTTTAGCTTTTTTTTCCATCTTGTTGTTTTAGGAATGCAGGAAATAGGCAACTATTACTAGGTTGGCAATGTGCGTAAGTCCCAAAGGTTCATTATGAGTTTAGAAAAATAGACTTAAGCAATAAAGCTCTCACCAATACAGTGATGTTTTTTAAAGTGGTATTGGTACCACTTTACATGAAGTGACAGAAATAATGCAGGATTATGCTATTACTTATACATTAATTACCCACAAATTAAGTGTTAGATATAAAATGATCTCATATTTGTTCATCATTAATGAATCGTCACGCGTCTTTTATCTCAAGCAATAATAGTACTATATTTGTTGCTATATCTGTATCTAATTCTGTAAACCTTTTTGAACTACTGTAGGAATAAATAATGAATAACACATGTATAATAATGATGTCATGCTTGTTCGTCGTTAATGAATTGTGATATATCACAATCACTATATTTGTTACTATATCAGTTAATTCTGTAAATCTTAGTGAAGGGACTACTAAGGAACTATTGAAGGAACAAATAATGAATAACACAAGTAAAATATTGATGTCATGCTTGTTCATCATTAATGAATCATGACTTTCTTTCATCTTAAGCTGTAACTATATTTGTTCATGATTTGTACTTCACTATTAACTGAGGTACGACTAAGTATTTTTATCACAAGTAAAGTGTTACCGGTATTTTTCTAATAATAAAATAATATATATCATGTAAACAGCCTGCCGTATTCCTGTACAGGTATTTACATTTACAGTTTGTATTTTAATCCATCCATCCATCCATCCATCCATCCAACCCGCTTATCCGAACAGGGTCGCGGGGGGTCCGGAGCCTATCCCGGAAGCTAAGGGCACGAGGCGGGAACAA
>JAODKM010000108.1:13522825-13539247 GCA_026780845.1 Petrocephalus sullivani
TTACAGCACAATACAATTCAATACATTTATGGTGGTCGAATATCATATGTGATTCCATCCCACATGGAACTGGTAACTTTTTTGTTTCTTACCTGGTCCGGCTCCCCCACTTATTTTTTATATCTCTTTTAAGAGATATAAATTGGAAGGCTAGCTGGGTCACTTTGCTCGCTGGAGTTTTTGAATGTCGTGCGATCGACGTATTGGGTACCCCTGCCCTGAGGGAATCCGTAAATTACACCTGTAAAATGAGGATCTCACTAAGAAACTGAGGGGATAGGAATAATACACATGTAAAGCGCAGCTTTGATTGGGAAACTGAGGGAATCCGAATAATACACGTGTAAAGTGCAGTTTTACCTAGGAAACTGAGGGAATCCGATTAACAGACATGTAAAGTGCAGTTTTGATTGGGAAACTGAGGGAATCTGAGAAATACACATGTATAATGAGAATTTCACTGGGAAACTGAAGGAATCCGAATAATGCCTATGTAAAGTGTGGCTTTGATTGGGAAACTGAGGGAATCCTAGAATTACACGTGTATATTGAGGATTTTGCTAAGAAACTGACGGAATCCGTAAAGTACACATGAAAAATAAGATTTGATTGAGCTTCTTCATGGTCCAGAAATTAAACGTTTATGTTCAAGCTTCTATGATAGAAATCATTAGGCCATCACTTGAGAAATCAGCAGTACATGGGATGGTGCTTAGACTGCCACTATGAGAAAATTCATGAGGATTGAAGGTCTTGAAGGTTAAAAAATTACGTGTTAATTCAGGCTTCTACGATGGGGACTACGCAATAGACAAGTTATAATATGTATGAGAACTCGCATTTCTGGAAATATTGAACACATTCGGTTTTCCCATTGTCAGTACGCAAATGTTATTTGTAAAGCCAAGAAATTTTGAGGAATCCAAGAAAACCACACTTCCTATGTAATCAGAAATGTAAATTACGGATTTTAAATCATGAAAACCTGGGAGGTCTGCTAAACCCTAACTCTAACCAGGGCCAAAGAGGAGGTCAAATAAACACGGTCCAAATTTTAAGATCTGAGTCTCAACGCAGGGGGCAGGCAGGTGCTGCTTCTGATGGCAGAATGAACAGGCAGGGCAGGCAGGACAGACGTCACAGGTGAACAATTGTTTCTTCACTATTTGAAAATAAAAGCATTAAGGCTTTAGCTTAACTTATTCTATTTTTGATGTGATGTTAGAGTTAGTGTTTAACACACTTTAGTCTGCGCTCTAATAGCATAGCCCACATTATAACAATGTTGCTTCAAGCTCTCCTTTGACTTTATTTTCATTATTTATGTATTTATGCACCCCCCAGTGGTAGAGTACGAAGGTCTTTTCTTATTTACACACTTACGTACTTTGAAGCATGTATAAGATATTCCTTTAAAACTCACTGAGATGCAATTTACATCTCGGGATTCTTTCAATCAAAGGCTCAGTTAAACCAAAAAAGGTTAACTAATAATCTTAAACAATAAGAGCACACGTCAGGAAAAGGAGTTTCCCCCCATAGTTACCCCATAAAGTGTCACCTTTAGCACACTTTTTCCTTGGCTGCCCCTGCAGTTGGCTTACGGCAGGCATCACAACAGAGCAAGGTGCTAATCTGATGTTTTGGTTATTGATACTGGCATCAGTGCAAATTTTACTGATTCTAATACCTCTGTAAAGTTCTGGGCCTAATGAATCTGCCAGGGTATCCATGCCCATGCCCCTATCTAGCATGGCACATATTTACAGAATTTTATTCGTTTATAGTTTTCTTTTGTAAATCTGGTATAAAACCGTTTCTCGTCAGATATAACGTTTCAGTTTCGGCAGAGTAACTCTCTCATTTGATGTTCTCAAGATGCTTATCTTATGCCATGTTACTTAAGTCATCAGCTATATCCATACATGCAAATACGTAGGACTTCACGATTTTACGCGAGCTCCCTCTTCTGGTGGTTTTGTTATTGACCACTAGGTGTCACCAATACATCGTATTGTATAATTTCGGTTGAGTTTTCCTATTAGTTAGCATTCGCAATTTAAATTTTACAAGTTCAATTAAATGTAACTTTCATTTGATATTACGTTTTCATTGTTGGCTCATCCTGTTAGATTCACAGGCCTTCTTGTTTGCTAAGAGGTCCTCTGTTTTAAGTACAATTTTTGCACCTTAATGTGAATGAACTGGAAGTAGAGTGCATTCCTTTCTACAAAAGTAAGCGATATTTTGAGAATCCTGTCTTTTGATGTCACCGTTGCCATCGCGCTAGAAAAAAAAAAACTTTTAATCCAGTCCTAACCAGTCGCGAGGCGGTCCCACCCAGGCGCTTCCATTTTAATGCAGATCTCATTCCTGAATATGCTCCCACTGTACTGTAGTCACTCAAATTGTTTTAAGATGTTTTATTTCCAAGCCGGATGAAAGACCTTCCAGCCGCCCACTCTCCCCACATACCATTCGATCCAGGACAACACAGAGAGCTTGTGTTTCGTCAGAAAGTGGGGGACGAACTGCTGCGGCGAATAATGGGAGTCATGTGAACCTCGCAGAAAGGGCAAGGTCTGCTGATAATGGCGCACAAATTGGGAAGGCTTTCCGCTCGCACTTTATATGGCAGAAGAGTACACATACCAACAAGTAGTTAGACACGCACCGTTCCCTTTCCGGTTTTACGATTTCCTATTGAAAAAAATGACGCTTCTACGCCTTGCTAAGACCTTTTTGTTACAGTGAAGATACGTTTATATTCTACCATAAACATAATTCATTTTTTTGTGATAAAAAAACACAGGAATACAGCAAGAAAATCAGAAGATCAATTCTAATTGTATAAATACAAAAATGTAATATTATATATTAGCTAATATCGACAGACTAAGGTAGTGGTTAAATTGGCCAAATATTATTTTCTTTATAAGATATGACTTACAGACATAAGTTACACATGCCAGTTTGTCATTTTCTTTAGTTAAAATAAATGCTATTCTTCTTCTTCTTATTATTATTATTATTATTACTATTATTTTGTCATGTTAGTAGCATAATTGTAGTTGTTTTGTATTTTCAGTGGTATTAGGATGGTTCAGTGTGCATTTAAGGCAATTCCACCTGCTACTTCATGGATCTAAAATAATTGACAGAATAAATGAAGGTAAACACTAATATTGAGATAGGATAAGATGCCTTTATCGTCACTGAATTACAGAATACAACAAAGTTGCATTGATGAGCATCTGTGTTTTCCTGTGGCTGCATACACATTTTCTTCTCCTCCGGAATATTCTCTCTTGTGGCAAAGATAAGTGACACCGTTTCTGAGATATTTGACACGTCATTTTTAATTGCGCTCTGTGCCTGCATGCATGTTTGTTCTCGCGAATGGCCCAGCCTAACATTCGAGTGGGAGGAAGTCTTGGCTTCTTTTGTTCCTGTCTTACACTCTGCGCTGTTTGGATATGTTTATATCCTTTCACTTAGCAACACACAATTCCTCGAACAGAAATGGAAAGAAAAGTAAATTATCAAGTGCCAAACCATCAAGTGTAGCACTTTGCATTTCTGCCATGTCATGCCATTTTATGTTTTCATACGCAGCCCATGACAAGAATAAAGGGCCAAAAAGTGTTCCTCTTAATCACTTCTACTAAATGTAATGAAACAACTGGCACAGGAAACTATTGAATTCCAGCCATGAAAGGCGAAGGGGGCTGGGGGATCTTCTGAATAATCAGGACACGTGAGTCATGCTTTTGTGTTTTGCTCTCCTGGAATCTTTAAACACTTAGTCCTAATGTTGAAAGATCAGGAAGTACGTATCATATCAACTTGAGAGACAACAAACATTCTGGATTAAATCTGGATGTGGTTCGGTCTGTTTTGCTGTCTTTTGTCGTAAAAAATTAAAAAGTAAATGCAAAAGTAAATGATATGCACTGTTCTCTGCTTTGTGTGACAGAGTAGGGGAGCCAATATCCCAGAAGGGGTGAGTCTTATCCCAGGAATTCCAGAGAATACTGACAGGGTTTGCCAATTAAGGGGTGGTGGCGGCTAAGTCAGAGGGAGCACCTCTTTGTCAGAAAGGTCGGCATGGTTCCTGAGGCTTGCCATCCACCCATCTGCTGTGCCAATGGGTGTATGGACTGGCAGCAGCTTGGCAAAATCTACCATGGGGCTGTGTGGAACCCCAAAGTCCAGGGCCGAATTTTAATTCCAGTCCGGCCATGGCTGGGTGTTAGGGCATTGGTCCTCCAGGCTGTCTAGCTTCATGGATAGCGAGAGCATAAGCAGCTTGCTTACCTTTTATCTTCTCCCTTTCACTTGCTCCTCAGCACAGACTTGGCGCTGCATCAGCAGGGCCTTTGCTGAAAGACGATCTGATGTGATGTGATGTTGACTGGGATAGGTGTGGAGTATGAGACCCTGAGAACACATCTTAATAGTCAGATCCTGGCACTGGGCTGAGGTCCTCCCCTGTAAGGACCTCCTGCAGAGGCCCTATGCTGGGGGCTGACAGGAGTGGTCGTGCTTCTATCCACTGCTTCAGCAGGTTGATGTGGTAAAATTGGTCTGAGGGGCAGTGGCTGGGGTGCCTCTACAAACAATAAAGTTTATCTTATCTTTCCTTAGTTCAAGGTGCCTACTTGTTCCACAGTGGTGTAAGACCCCTGCCAGGAGACCAGAATCTTGCAAGATGAAGGAAGACCTGATCACCAGCTGTAAGGCGATTAATTGTTATTGTTGACACACCACAACGAAAGCAGACAGCTACTTGAGTGCCCGGGGAGCAGTACCTTGCAGGTCAGGGATTCAAACTGGCAACCTTCTGATTACACAGTCACAGCCCTAACCATTACACCACCATTTGCCCCAGACTGATGTTGGCCTGCTAAGTCTGCTCCAACATGACCTTCTAGATCTTCTTCTGCTTCTTTTAGAGTACAGTGAAGGGGGTGAATCAAGTGAACATCATGTGGCCATCCTCGGCGATAATGCATTGAAGCATCTGTTTGAGCATCTATCTGGGGTGTACAGCCAGGACACAAACCCCATGCCCTGGCCAGTTAGGGTGTATCTTGGGATGCCTGTGCAGCTTCTAGGCCACATTCTTTACAGTAGGTTAGCATACCATGCATCACAACCTAGGGAACATGGAAACATAATGCATGAAAACAAATGTATAACCATGGCCCGGTGCCAAATTCCAGTGTTTAAAATGACAAAATGTTTATTTATGGCATAAAAATGCGAATTATTATGTTATCCATCCATTCATTTTCGGCCGCTTATGCTAAGCAGGTTTGTCCAGACCACCCTCTCATTGGCTACCTCCAGGTCCATGGAGGGAGTACCAAAGCATTTCTATGCACCCGAGAGATATAATCTCTCTAGCATGTCCTGGGTTTACTGTGGGGTCTTTCCAGGGAGCCGTCCAGGAGGCATCCTAGATAGGAGCCTAAACCACCTCAACTGGCTAACCAGTCAAGTGGCATGGCATGCCCCTCCTGAATGTCTGAGCTCCTTGCCCTATATCTAAGGCTGAGCCCAGATGCCCTGCAAAGGAAACTCATTTCTACCACTTGTACCCGTGATCTCCATCTTTTGGTCACTACCCAGAGCTCATGACCGTAGGTGAGGGTAAGAACATAGATCAACTACTGTAGTAAATCAAAAAGCTTTGCCTTCTGGCTTAGCTCCCTCTTCACCACAATAGAATGGTACAGTATCCGCATTACTGCCAATGCTACATCAATCCACCTGTTGATCTAAGACTCCTTTCTTCCCTCACTCATGAACAAGACCCTGAGATACTTAAACTCCTTCATTTGAGTAACTCATCCCCCACAAGGAGAAGGAAATCCATCTTTTTCTGGTGGAGAACCATGGCCTCAGACTTGGAAGTGCTAACACTCATCCCAGCCACCTCACACTCAGCTGTAAACTGTCCCAGTGTACGTTGCAGGCCACAGTACAATTAAGCTAACTGAACCATATCATAGTAATGTATATATGTATATATAAGAAATGTTTATTTGTGTAGCACCTTTCATAGACATGTAGTCACAAAGTGTGGCACGACAATAAAAATGAAAAGGAGTAAATAAGAAACATTTAGACACACAATAAATATAAAATAACATAGATAATTATAATACAGTTAATATCAATAAAATTCTAACCAAATACCTGATTAAACAAGAAAGCTTTGTACTGCCTTTTAAAAGAATCCACAGAGTCTGCTGAATGTAATTGTAGTGGGAAATTAATAATCAGGAATAATAATAATGGGCCAAGGAACGAGCCTTGAGGAACCCCACAGGCTAAAGAAGCAGTGGCAGAGGGATACTCGCTCACCCTAATAGAGAAACTCCTATTATTTAATTAGGATGAAGACTAACGCAGAGCTTGAAATGCCAGCCAACTGCTTGAGCCTATTAAGTAACATATTGTGATCAACAGTATCAAAAGCAGCACTGAAGTCAAGTAATATGAGTACGGAACAATTCCCTGCATCAGAAGCCATTATAAGATCATTATAGACCTTTAAAAGAGCAGTCTCAGTAGAGTGCTGCTCTCTTAAAACCAGATTATAAAGAATCAGAATTCTGTAACTTGCGGAATAAAGATTTCAACTGATTTTCTACAACTTTTTAATATTTTGCTAATTAATGGCAATTTTGAAATTGGCCAATAATTACAAACAGAGTTGGCATCTATATTAGGTTTTTTTAATAAAGGAATTATCTCAGCATGTTTATAATAAGAATGAACACATCCTTGCCCCAATGAGCTATTAATAGTAGATAACAAAGAAGGATCAATGTTGTTAAAAGCCCCAAAGAAGACAGAAGGTGGTAAAATCTTTAAGAAAGGTGATTAATCTTGCAATTATTGTAAATAGATCATTAAGTGAAATTGGAGAAAATGAGGTAAATATATAACTCAGGGCACTAGGGAGAATCTTCATAATGGGAGGAACTTAAGGAGATTTTGGAGCTCCATCACCTTTTGGAAGTCCATCATCTTATTCACAAAATGGTTAAGAAACATATTACAATCGACAGAGTAACAGAGTATGCTGAGGTGGGGGTGAGACAATGCTGCTGTAGCATTAAACAATACCCTGGGATTATTGTTATTGCGAGCTATAAGAATTGCAAAATAATTAGACCTAGCCTCTTTCCTCAACTCGTTATAAGAGTAGAGTAATCCTTTGAAGTGTTCGCGATTGCGATTCACGACAACCAAACCCGTGGTCTTCCAGAGACGTTCTGCTTTTCGATATGAGCATCACAGGTGTTACGCTCAGCCCCGCCCTACATGTTTTTCCCCTGTTTTGCCCTCAGGCGGGGCTTGATTCGTCGCACCTGACCCTCATTGTGTGACCCTCGTGTGAATTCTCTGCTTGTTTCCCTTTGATCAGCTGCCTCTTGTTTGCCCCTTAATGAGCTGCCCTATTTCAGTGAGTCCGTGTCCTGTGCCCCTTGTCCAGTATTGTCGATGCCTTGTCCGGTTGCTATTGCGCTTTCACCCGTGTTCCCCTGTGTATTCGCTAATAAATGCCCCTTTGAAGGGCTTAACCTTGCAGCCTGCTGCCATGGGTCGTTCATCCCGCCGAAAGCGTGACAACAGGTGATGAATTTTGTTATTTAGCCAGGGTAGACTAGAGACAACAGAGCAACAAATGATTTTGTAGGGGCAACCTTATCAAAGATAACAAGGCATTGTTCATTAAAATAATTAACAAGGAGCTCAGTGTTATCATTAAAACAATCAGTAGAAAATCAAAAAGGTGAAGATTTAGAAATAATAGAGCCATTGATCGACCTCCTGTGCTTAATGTAAATCTGAGGGAAGGAATTAATTAAATAATTAAATGATACATTAAAGGAGACTGATTTATGGTTACTGAAGGTGGCTACATTCAGTGCTTGAAGTGGGAAAAAATAAGTGCAGGAACTCTAATTTTCCGACATTTGACATTTGTGCGGTAAGTACCGGAACGCAGAAAAAAGTGGCGGAACCCAAAAGACAAAAATACAGAAGTTCCGGAACTGCGTTCTGGCCCACTTCAAGCACTGACTACATTAATGTGCAAGTTATCAAGGATAACACCATAAGTAAAAACCAAGTCCAGAATTTGTCCTGCAATTTGAGTTGGGCCAGATACATGTTGAACAAAATTAAAAACTTCCACAATACTCAGGAACTCCTTGGAAGTATTATTTGATGAATCGTCAACATGAATGTTAAAGTCCCCTGATAATCCTGCGTAATTTAATAGCAGAGGACAAAAATTCCTGGAAATTAAAATACAATACAGAGGGTGAACTCACCCAATTTTAATCATAATTAACTACACCAAGCACATGAAGTGGTAAATAGAAGTGCGCTTCCACAAAGTCTCTGTGAAGCCAGTGAAGCAGCACTTGGAAAGCTGCCCTCTCCCCATGCTTCCTCCAGCAGGTTCTTCAAGACGTAGGCAGGCACTTAACCGGCAGCAGTGGAGGTATGCCGAAAACTGCATTGTATTCCAGTGGAACTGGAAAAACAAAACCAATTCACCAACACTAGACATGAACCATTGCAGATTTTCTCACTTGTAGTGAGTGGCGATCATAATAATAATAATAATTAATAATACATTTTATTTGTAAGAGATGGAAAGCCAATGAAGTGACTGAAGGATTGGTGCAATGTGTTCACATTTTTGCACTCTCATCAGAATCCTTGCTGCGCTGTTCTTAATGTATTGAAGTGTTTGAAGATTCTTGCTAGGGATTCCAATGAGTAGTGCATTGCAGTAATCCAGCCTGGAAAATATAAAAGCATGAACCAGCTTTTCAGCATCTGGTAAGGTAAGAGTATGACGGTTTCACAATATTTCTAAGGTGGTGGAACGAAATCTGGCAGAGATGTTTGATAGTCAAATCTTACACCAAGGTTGATGACCAATGAGGCGAGGGGAATGTTGTGTCCAGAGAGTGTAATGCTGGTCATGGAGAATGAGACTGAGAAAGCTGATGTGGGGTGCCAACCAAGATCGCTTCAGTTTTAGAGCCATTAAACTGGAGAAAGTTATGTTTCATCCGCATTCTTATCCTCCAGACAGGCGGTGAGTCTTCATAGTGTGAATCGCGATGGTTATGATGATGATGATGAAACTGCAGAGAAGTATGTGTCAGTTTTCATGTAAAGCTGTGTGTCACCAGCTTAGCAGTGAAATGAGATTCCATAGCGACTGATGATATGGCCAAGAGGGAGCATGTATAAAGTGAAAAGGATGGGGCCAAGTCCTGCCCCCTGGAGGACTCAACAGGTCACAGTGTGTGTCTGGGACCTTGCATTTCCAATGGAAACGTACTCTGTTCTGTCAATAAGATAAGACTGAAACCAGGACCAGGCAGTGTCAGTGAGAAGGTGTGATGTAACCCGATTGAGGAGTATAGCATGGGAAATAGTGTTGAATGCAGCAGACAAATCAAGAAGGATGAGGAGAGATGGTGAGCCAGCATCAGCTGCCATCAGTATGTCATTTGCTACTCTAACCACAGTTGTTTCTGTGCTATAAGCAGAGGGAGACCAGACTGGAATTTTTCAAAGCGGTTGTTGCATTTGAGGTGATCCTGAAGATAGATGGCAAATACTTTTTCCAGTACTCTAGAGAGGAATGGAACGTTGGAGATAGCTCTATAATTGGCAAAAACTTCTGGATCAAGAGTGGGTTTTTTGAGAAGTGGTTGAATTATAGCAGTTTTTAGTGCAGATGGAACATGGCCAGCCTGGAGGGAGTGGTTAATTACTGTGGTGATCAATGGGCTGATGGCAGAGTTATTTGCTTTTACTAAAGCTGCAGGAAGGGGGTCCAGTACACAGGTGAAGGGTTTCATCCTCCTGATAATGTCTTCACCCTCTGGCTGTGAAACTTCTAGGAAGCAGTCGAGAGGCTGGGCAACCTCACACCGTGGGTAGATAGTCCGAGCAGGTAGATCAGAGGGACCAGAAGCTAATCAAGTCTACTTTTTTTTCAGATCATATACAAATAAATTGCTGACAGGGGCAGACTCATTGATGACCAGATCAAGCGTGTGCCCTCTAGTTTGCGTGGGGACATCAACAAGTTGCCTGAGATTAAAGCAGTCCACTAATTGGAGAAATTCAGCAGCAAAATGACAGGAAGGGGTATACACATGGATATCCATATCCCCAAGTACTATAGTATTAGGAGAGGCTGTATAAAAAATTGAAAGATGATTATACATTTCAGAGATGAAGGATGGATTGGTTTGGGTGGCCGATAAATGAGAAGTATCGTCATGGAAATAGGGGATTTACATTTAAATGCCAGGCATTCAAACGATGACAGCTCAGGCAGAGGCAAAGAGGACAAATCCAGATCACTGTGGTAGATGAAGCTAGACCACCACCATGACCTGTGTAACAATAGCTCGGAGGACAGGACTCATTGGGATAAACAAAAATGGGATAAACAAACTTTCTATGAGAACTTCTGTGAATATAGCAGGGCCGACGAAGAAGTCCAAGTTGTGTAATAACTGATATACATGAAGGAGTGGTGTAGTCGTAGAGCTTCATTAGTTGATCGACGGGATGATTCAAAATCACACCAGTCGTGGAGAGCCACACCTTCTGTTAGGTGTCCACCAGGAATGTGACGCATAGGGGTGAAATCATCCCGCACAGAAGATGGTCAACATGGAAAGAAAAATCACAGTCGCAATGAGCAGATGGAAAGAAGCAGGAGCCTCTGTGCGGTGGTATACTGGCAGCAGTGGGCAGCCACCAGAGTCAGTAGAATCTATACAACACAATTTGATAGCCAAAAAATACCCAAAGAATCAAAATACTCAAAAAGCGACAGTACTGACATCATATTCCAAACTACTACCCTAGCTTCACTGATTCACGGAAACACCCCCTATCATATATCCATAGTGAAATGGCAGCACAAGAGAAAAATGTAATAATAAAACTGATCAAAGAGATAAAACACACAGACACATAGACAGAAGTAGAGGCATAGCGAAACACATAATCTGCAAAAAACAAATACATGACCTTGAGGCCACTAAACCGGACCCCCTTCATACCTTGGGTGTGCCTAGAACTTATGTCCATATATGTTATTAATCGGTCCAATACCCATTAGGAATGAGTCTAATTTGCCACTGGAAATGTAAACCATACAAGGACCAGATGGCCCACAACAGCGGACCCCGTACCACATACTCTTGAAGCACCCTGCACAGAATCCCCCAAGGAACATGAGTGAATGCCTTTTCCAAGTCCACAAAACACATGTACACTGGTTGGACAAACCCCCACGAACCCTCCAGTATCCTTGAGAGGGTGAAGAGCTAGTCTAGCATTCTGCTACCAGGACAAAATCTGCATTGTTCCTCCTGGATCCGAGGTTCAACCAACAGATGGAGGGAGACAGAGGAGTGTGATCCCCCTGAACACATCCTCCGGTCCCCTTTCTTAAAGAGTGGGTCCATCACTCCAATCTGCCAATCCAAAGGCACTTTCCCCAACCTCCATACCCTGTTAAAGAGGCACAACAGCCAAGACAGCCTAACAACATCAAGAGCTTTCAAATACCCAGGGTGAATCTCATCTACCACCAGATCCTTAACACTGAACCGTTTTTTGACTGCTTCAGTAACCTCAGCCTTCCTGATAGATTAGTCTTCCTCTGAGTCTTCCAGCTCTACTTCCTTCAAGGAAGGTATATCAGTGGGATGCAAATCAGTTGACAGCTCAACTCCTCTCTTCATCTGAGTGTCAAAAACATGCAGATGGAAATCCAATTTTACGTTTACAAAATTGATCATCGAACTGCAGCCTAGAGTGCCAGATGCACTTATGAACATCCCTATGTTCCAACATGGTGCTTGTTATGGACAACCTGTAGTTAGCAGAAAAATTCAATAACAGAGCACTGCTCAGGTTCAGATCCGGCAGGCCGTTCCTCCTATTCACACCCTTTCTGATTTCACTGTCACTACTGACATAAGCGTGTCCCCCAGCCATATGTAGTCCAGAGGGAAAGCCCTCCAGCACCCCATCCAAGGTCTCCAAGAAGGCTGGATCCTCTGAACTGATGTTTGGTACATATGCACAGACAACAGTCAGAGCCTGTCCCCCAACATGAAGTTGAAGGAAGGTTCACCAGGGTAAACTCCAACATACTGGCACTGAACTGGGGCCTATAAGTAGATCCACACAAGTCACCTCTCACCATGGGCAACTCCAGAGTGGAATAAAGTCCAGCCCCTCTCCAGGAGTTTTAATGGTCAAGGGCCCAAGCCATGTGTTGAGGTAAGCCCGACTCTGTCTTTTCAGTATCTCTCTACCTCCTGCATCAGCTCAGGCTCCTTTCTCACCAGAGAGGTTACATTCCATGTACCTATATCCAGATTTGGTCACTGAGAATCGGTCCACCGAGTCCACTGCCTTCGACTGCCACCCGATCTGCACTGCACCCTACCCCCATGGCTTGTCCTGCAGGTGGTGGACCCATGTATTGTAACCCTTTTGGGCTATGCCTGGCTGGACCCTATGGGTAGCAGCCTGGCCACCAAGCACTCGCCCCTGAGCTCCCTCCCCTGGCCTGGTTCCAGGGTGGGGCCCCTGTCCCCCTACTCCGGGTGGGGTCACATGTCCCTTTAATGTACTGTTATAGGGTTCTTTGTGAATCACACTTAGTCTGGCCACTCAGCTAGGACCAGTTTGTCATGGGAGACCCTACTAGGGGCAATTGCCCCCAGCAACATAAGTTCTAGGATCACTGGGGCACACAAACCCATCCACTATGATGAGGGGCTGATTCCCCAGCACAGACTTTACGTGCATTAGTAGGGCCTTTGCCGAAACACAACCTCAGGGGACATTTCAGTGTGATGTTGACTGTGATGAGTGCAAAGTATGAATCCCAGAGAACATCTCAGTAGCAGACAATACATGTCTTACAACACATTGAATTTAATATTCAATCAATGTCATTGCAAGTCAATATGCATTTTGTCAAAAATTTCTTCAAAGAATGTGCACAAATAACTGTAGGTTGACTTTTCAGTGGAAGGGGTCCAGTTTAACCACAGTGTTTTCTTTTGAAACTTTTAGTAATGGCTTTAAGCAATTTTCTAAGGTTACAGCTAAACAACCATCCTATGTGCTAGCTTGAACAACAGTTGTGAAAAAAGTAACCTAATATACTAAAACAATCCAAAAGCACTCTTGTCTCTGTCTGGGGCAGTACACAGCATTACATAGTTCATGTCCCAGGTGGCTTCTGCTACTGTATCCTTAAGCAGATTGAACTAAGAGAAATACTCTACTTAGCAAGTGAGTGAAAATCTTAAGTGAAATAAAAATCGCTACCCTAGCAATTAAATATGACTGTTTAAGCAGTGTTAAGACTGAAACATTGAGTGAACTTTATTGAACATATAGCGGGATTTCTTTTATTGTTCCATCGGCATCACAAAAATAAATCCCTGCAAAATATCATTCCCAGCGTAGCAAATGAATAAATGAATGACTAGAAAGTGTACAGCAGAAATGCAACTCAGGGAACTTGCAAGGTACAGCAATATAATTCTGGAAGCATACAGTAATGAGTCATAGATCTATGACTCATGCATTTCTTCAGCTAATTAAGTTAGAGCAAAGTATTTCACTAGACTTTTGTACTCCTCTCCCTTAGTTGATAATACCCCACATTTGCAGAATTTGCTGCCTTACTGGCTCTAGGACCCACCATGACCCTGACCAAGTAAGAAAGCAGCTAGAGAGCAGTGGGCAGGCAGTGAGGTCCATGACTCTGGAACAGGCAGTGAGGTCCATGACTCTGGAGCATGACGGGTTCAGTCCTTTACTAGTGATACTACTTATATTTATTTATTTAGCAGAGGCTTTTGTGCAAATCAACATACAAGTGAGGGGAGAACAGGATAAGCCAGTCCCAGGAGAAATTGGGTTTAATGGCCCTGTTTAAGGGCCCCACAGGGATATCCCCTTTCCAGCCATGGGATTTGAGCCAGAGGTCAGAGGCATAACCTGCTGAGACACACACTCCCACTTTTTTGTCACTGTACGTTAGTCACATGTTGAGCCGCTCAGTAAAGTAAATAGCAGGTAGGCAAGTATGCAGGATGTGGCAAGGGAAGGCCAATGAAAAGTTTCAAGTGGATTGTTGGTGGGGGCGTAACTTCAGCCTGTTGGAAAATAGGTATCTGGGTGTCAGCCACACATGCCTATGCAGACAGCAGTCTATTTTCTGATGATCTACAAATAATCATGAAAGGGTGGAGTATGCTTTTTGTTAGGACTCTGCTCCTGAGCCACGGCTGTGCTGGTGGGCTACCTGAGAGGTGCTGTGAGGGGGCCCGGAGATGTACTACTAGTACTTGGTCACACTGGAGAGACACCTACTGTAATTGTCACAATTGTCACAACCAGCACTAGGGTTCACAGAGAATGGGCCGGAAAAGAAAAATTTTGAGGAAATACCTTGTTGATAGCAGTGGTCAGAGAAGAATGGCCAGACTGGTTCAAGCTGAGAGAAAGGCAACAGTAACATAAAAAAACTACTCTGCAAGGTATGCAGAAGAGCATCTGTGAACGCAAAATACTGTACATCAAACCTTGAAGCAGATGGGCTACAGCAGCAGAAGACCACACTGGTTGCCACTCCTGTCACATAAGAACAGGTAGCTGAGGCTACAGTGGACACGGGTTCGCCAACACTCGACAATGGAATGTTGGGAAAATCATTGCCTGGGCAGATGAGTTTCAGTTTCTGCTGCAACACTCAGATGGATCTGAATTTGGCATAAACAACATGAAATTATGGATCCATCCTGCCTTGTATCAACAACGTAGCCTGGCTGTGTCATCGTGTGGGGGATATTTTGTTGGCACACTCTGAGCCCCTTAGTACCAGTCGAGCATCATTTAAATGCCCCAGCCTACCTGAGAATTGTTGCTGACTTTGTCCATCCTTTTATGACCACAGTGTACCCACATTCTAATGGCTACTTCCAGCAGGATAACGTGCCACATCACAAATAATGTGGCCTGTGAGTGTATATTTCTCTTAATTAGGACAGAAATTACCTTAAACCTGTCAGATACAAAATTAAATAATTGCTGCTTCTGACAAATGTCTAAATTCCAACTATACATTTCTGTCACTTTTTTCAAGACAAAAAGTCATATATTTAGCCTGACATTATGAGTGTAAGAGCTTTAATCCAATAATTCCAATAATGACTCAACACAGTAAATACAACAGTATTTGAGGAGAATTCAGCCTCCAGTCCTTCTGTCAGCCATGGCTTTCCTGTTTCCTGTAATAGTGATTGATGTGTTAATTGGTTTGTTGTCACTGAGCGCCATGCTCAGGCAGTTAAGGTTCTTGGCTCATGACTGAAACAGGAAAACATCCTGATTTGTGTTCTGGCTGCTTCACTTTGTGTGGGCGGCCAAAGATTCTGCTGCCACATTTTCAGTTTTTCACGTTGGCACTTATGTGGTGAAGCGAGAACAATTCCCTCACAATGCCGACTGCGTCAGACAAAGCCCCCGACTCTCCAAAAGAAGTCAAATATGATAGAGTTGTGGCTTACCAATGATACTGCACTCACTGAGGCTACCACATCAATGGTGGTGTTTGCAACATGAGATTAGATTAGAAAATGTTATTGGCCCCAGGGGGAAATTAAGAAGAATTTCCCCTAATTAACAAGATATGACAAGAAATTTGGTCCTGAAATCATTATACAATACATGAAACTGAAATAGTCAATCAAGTAAGAATAAAGTTTTTTTTTTTAATGAACCAATGAAGTATCTATAAATCTGACACAGCTAGTAAAATATGATGATTATGAGTATAACTATATATCTGTTAAATTGTTACAGAATGGATTTAGTTTTAATTGTTGGAATAAATGGATTTCGTCATTAGCGTCAATATTTCATTTAAATTCTTATCTTTAAAGCTCTAAATAATATCCATTAGTCTATTTTTGAGTGTAAAAGGGAAAACAAAGTTGGCAAAATAAGCACTGCTTTATGTTACCCAAGTAAAGGTAGACAGCCCTGCACTGCATTATATCACTGCTTTATGTTACACAGGTAAAGTGAAGCCAGTCCTGTACTACATAATATCTCTGCTTTATGTTACACAGGTACAGCGAAGACAGCCATGAGCTGCATCATATCACTGCTTTATGTTACATAGGTAAAGTGAAGCCAGTCCTTTACTATATAATATCACTGCTTTATGTTACACAGGTAAAGTGAAGACAGCCCTGCATTGCATCATATCACTGCTTTATGTTACACAGGTAAAGTGAAGACAGTCAGGTACTACAT
>JAODKM010000108.1:13588050-13601821 GCA_026780845.1 Petrocephalus sullivani
GAAGTGAAACAAACACCGCATGTATGACATCCACTAAGTCTCTCACAATATCCCTAACTTATTGTGAGTAGTGTAAAAAGTTTATTGTGACCCAGAAATGCAAACCATAACATGTTAAGAAAACACAAAACTTTGGAAAAAGATAAAAATGGGACAAACAATGGTACATTATTAATGTTTTTTGTTTGGATCTTCTTATTAGTGCCAGAGTTATAGCATGATTCTGTGGTTTACATGCTTGAATAAATTGGGTTCATATTGGAATGTGAAGATTAGTCACCGGAAACCCTGCTGCCCTAGAAGGAGCTCAGTCGTGCTTTTTCTTCACACATCTCCATCTCCACATGCCATCTGGGACAGACTGACCCCTCAATGACCTCTCAGCCCCTGCAGAGGAAGTCAGCACAGACCATGCCCACCTCTTGCCTTGGGAATCATTTGAAATGAAATGGCTGAACAAGTACGGTCAGTAACAGTACAGTAGGTGATCTGTGCTTTGGTGCCTCTTACATAGTGGAGCTGCTGGAGGCTGGAATGGCCTGGATACAGGTAAAATGAGACCCCCGGAAGGAGGCCAGTGCAGTGAGTATGGTCTGTTTGATGGCTAGCAAATGCTATTCAATAGGCTCCCAAAATGAATGTTTCCTGCCAATGCACAGCCCTGGCTGGCCCTCCTCACTACTCAGGTACCCAGGTACCCAATCTGTTTCTCTGAGATATGCATTATGGGTAGAATTTTGTCAGAGTGGGGAAAAGGATAAAAATGGGACAAACAATTGTACATTATTAATGTTTTTTGTTTGGATCTTCTTATTAGTGCCAGAGTTATAGCATGATTCTGTGGTTTACATGCTTGAATAAATTGGAAGAGAGTTCCACATATAGGCTGCAGAATAACTAAAAGCTCTATCTCCCATTGTAATCAGACGAGTATATGAAACTGTAAGATGGATAGATGAAGAAGATCTGAGGGAACGAGAAGGTAAATTGATTTGAATAAGATCTGCCAAATATGGAGCGAGGTCAAGAATGGCCTTAAAAGTCAAGAAAGAGTTTTAAAATGAATGCGATATATAATGGGAAGCCAATAAAGTTCCTGAAGAACAGGAGTAATATGATTAGTAGAAGTGTCACGCCCCCCCTCGTGGAACCGTCCGCTCGTCAAAGGGGAACGAGCCGCACCTGAGCCCGACCCCTTTGAAGGCTCCACGTGATGCACCTTCGACGCGAGGTATCCGTCCGTCTTGCTGCCGTAACACGGCTCTCCCTCTCTACTCCCTAGCCCAAGGCACCTGTCCTCTGACGCACGCGTGTGCCGCGAGCCCTCGAGAGCTACCGAGGTCTCCCATCCGCCCCCCGGTCTCGCCTGATCCCGCTACCTGAGTTACCCCCGACCCTGGTGCCGAACCTGTCTGGTTCGCGACGTCCTCCTTCCTGAGATTCGGAGCGACCGGCTCCGCTGCGCCCGCTCTGCCCGAGCGGCTCCTTGGTTTCGGAGTGACCCGAGCGGCTCCTGAGGTTCTGAGCGATCGGCTCCGCTGTGCCCGCTCTGCCCGAGCGGTTCCTTTTGTTCTTCCAATAAAACAACCCCGGATGGGGTATAACAGTTCTTACGTGCCTCCCCTGCTCTGTCCAGCCCGACATGACAAGAAGGAGTTGAAGTAATGATACAGGCAGCTGAGTTCAGGACCAATTGACGTTTGTGTAGAGATTTTAAAGGCAAACCAAATAGAAGAGAATTACAATAATCAATACGTGTTGTGAACAAGTATGGCGGTTGAGTTTCGTGAAAGAGACGGACGAAGAGGATTTATATTACGAAGACGAAAATAAGCAGAGCGAGTAATATTGTTTACTGTATATGGGCTGTGTAAGACAACGTGCCATCCAAGATGACACCCAAACTTTTAACCAGAGGGGAGGGAGGAACGATGGAAATATCAATATCAATTAAACATCTGTCTACTTTGATTAAGGAAGATTTTGTACCAAAGAGGAGAACCTCAGTTTTATCACCGTTTAGGTAAAGAAAATTTGAGGTGAAACAAGATTTAATCGGATTTAAACAATCAGAGAGGGAGGTAGGGGGAAGGGTAGAAGTGGGCTTCGAAGAAAGGTAAAGGAATGGGTGTCATCAGCGTAGCAATGAAAATTAATATTAATTAATATTAATATTATCAAAAATATGGCAGAGGAAGCATATATATATAATAAACAAAAGGGGCACCAGGACAGAACCCTGAAGAACCCCTGTAGTGACTGAACATGATCTGGATATCGTGCTGTCCTAGTATATTAAATACAATTCTTTTTAAATTTCCTGTTATGCCACCTTGTTCTTCTGACCAGATCGCATTTTTTTTTTTTACTTTATTCATTGTTCTTTTCTAAGTTCATAAATTTTTTCAAGACGGGCGCTTGTGTTTCAGAATCAGGCTATTTACATCAATCGTCAATGAAAGTGTTTCAAGTTACGCCCTAAAGTACCAAAGTACCAAAAAAGTACCCAAACTCGTTTGGCACTTTCGGTACTTGAACTTTTGGTACTAGTACTTGATGTCAATGGAAAAGCGAAAGTACCGCACAAAAAGTACTGTACTTGTTGCGGTGGAAGGATGCCCAAATTGGCCGAGATGGAGTTCGCAAAATATTTCACAAAGGTTTAAGGTGACAGTTGTTAAGTATGCAGATTATTCCTCCCTCTTTTAAATTGGAGCATACGTGGAGCGATTTGACTGGAGCGGGAGGAAATTTTAGTGGAGCGAGGAGCGGTATTGAGTGGAGCAGTTTAGTGCGAATTAGAGCGGAGGAGCGGATGGAGCCAACGGCCTCATGAACGAGGAGTAATATTGAGTGGAGCAGCTTAGTGCAAATTAGAGTGGAGGAGCGGGCAGAGCCAACAGCCTCATGAGCGAGGAGTGGTCTTGAGCTGAGCGGCTCAGTGTGAATTAGAGCGGAGGAGCGGGCGGAGCCAACAGCCTCATGAGCGAGGAGTGGTATTGAGTGGAGCGGCTTAGTGCGAATTAGAGTGGATGGAGCCAACAGCCTCATGAGCGAGGAGTGGTATTGAGCGGAGCGGCTTAGTGCAAATTAGACTGGAGGAGCGGGTGGAGCCAACAACCTCATGAGCGAGGAGTGGTATTGAGCGGAGCAGCTTAGTGCAAATTAGAGTGGAGGAGCGGGCGGAGCCAACAGCCTCATGAGCGAGGAGTGGTATTGAGCGGAGCGGCTTAGTGCAAATTAGAGTGGAGGAGCGGGCGGAGCCAACAGCCTCATGAGCGAGGAGTGGTTTTGAGCGGAGCGGCTTAGTGCAAATTAGAATGGAGGAGCGGGCGGAGACAACAGCCTCATGAGCGAGGAGTGGTATTGAGTAGAGCGGCTTAGTGCAAATTAGAGCGGAGGAGCGGATGGAGCTAACAGCCTCATGAGCGAGGAGTGGTATTGAGCTGGGCCCGGTTTCCCGATAACGCACACTGTTAGCATGCTAAGAAGTCTCTTAAGAGTGGTCCGGACCAACCTTACGAACTTGTGACTTACCTAAGATATACTTCGTGTACGAACACTTCGGGAATCATTCGGATGCGGATTAGGAGCGGATGGAGGCAACACCCTCATGAACGTGGAGTGGTCTTGAGCTGAGCGGCTCAGTGTGAATTAGAGCGGATGGAGTCAACAGCCTCATGAGCGAGGAGTGGTATTGAGCGGAGCGGCTTAGTGTAAATTAGAGTGGAGGAGCAGGCGGAGCCAACAGCCTCATGAGCTAGGAGTGGTCTTGAGCTGAGCAGCTCAGTGCGAATTAGAGCGGATGGAGCCAACAGCCTCATGAGCGAAATCGTTCCATAACGTTAAGAGAGGTTAAGGTACAACTTAAGAACTACTTAGCGATAAGAAGGTTTTGGGAAACCGGGCCCTGAGCGGCTTTGTGCGAAATAGAGCGGAGGAGTGGGCGGAACCAACAGCCTCATGGGCGAGGAGTGGTATTGAGCGGAGCGGCTTAGTGCGAATCAGAGCGGAGGACCATCTTCAAAAGAAATACAGGCTTGCCTGTGGTGAAATAATGAGACTTCTTAGTCTGGTGCAGGACAAATTGAAAAGATGTACACACTGGAATTTTGCCCTCATTGCACCGTGCAACTTCTCTCTGCCTTTACGCCAGTGGTGAATTCCTGCAGACCTACAAATGCACATGGGCTCAGCAAGGCCACTGTGTCCTGCATCTGTGCATGCATTAATCACATTTTTGTTGTGCCATGTGCACAACTACATACAATGTCCTGCGGGAGGGGATGCCTTGCATGGTATGAAAATTGGTTTTTATTCCACTGCAGTAAGATTAAGTAGTACTTAATCTTGTTCGTTATTCACTAAGATTGATCGCTTTCGGGAAACCCACCCCAGATTGTATTACCAGTGTCAAAACTACAGGTAGCACATCTCTGCAGGCTGAAACAAATTATCAGAACATCTTACATTTATAAAAGACGTGGGTAGCCAATTTCTATACACTGAAATACTTTTTAAGGATGTACTGCCATAAATATGTGAGCATTAACACGTTATATACAGAGCTCCTGTCAGGTAATCTGATATACTATAAACAAAACACCCAGAGTAAATCAGTGTGATACTGATTGTAAAGTGTGACAAATACAATAAACTAATTTATTGTGTGATAAAAAGTATGAACACTGAAAAATGTAAAGTGCTTTGAGACAATGTAATATTGTGAACATGCGCTATATAAATGTGTAATTGAAAGGAATAGGCTGATAAGAGTCATGAAGAGTTTCTTCAAGCAGTATGGCAATAAACTTGACTCATGATAATGAGTTAAAAAATTTACCTATTAGCCTTTCACTAAATTGGCTTTTATGTAGAGTTTTAATAAAAAGGAACACAATTTCAGTGTAAGTAATGCTGAATGACCGCAGCTCACAGTTACTAAACGCTTACCCAGCAGAGCATGGTGCTTATCGGGGCCATCACCTCTTCTTACATTTTCGGACTTATTTTTATTTACTAGGTTATACTGGTGGTCAAAAAACTTCATATATTTTCTAAGGAGAGAATCAGTTATTATTGATGGTTTAACGTACAATTAGAAGTTGATGTTAATTCCATCATTTCATTTGTAGGCATTCCTTTATAGCCATGTCCATATCTTCCATATAAAGCATCTACAGCTGTTCTGTTAGTTTGATCAGCACAAAAAATTCTAAGCGTGTCACTTGGGACTTGCTGCCATGGCCAATAAGTTTTCAGCACCCACCAGAGTTACTTATAAATGACTAGTAATCATTAAACATGAATATCTCAGTGTGGTACTACAGTGAAACGCT
This sequence comes from Petrocephalus sullivani, assembly GCA_026780845.1. Lineage (NCBI taxonomy): Eukaryota > Metazoa > Chordata > Actinopteri > Osteoglossiformes > Mormyridae > Petrocephalus > Petrocephalus sullivani. The sequence goes on from JAODKM010000108.1 coordinate 13,593,390, forward strand.
ATCAGTCTGAGTGGCCACTAGGGGAAGTGTTGAACCTTTTTAGGGAGTATATCATTGCAACAGATACTATGGTGCTTTGATCATTTCAACAGCAGGCTGCAGAAAGTCTCAGAAACATGCATTACTGTAGTAAAATTTGATGCACAGCCACTTTTTTCCTTTTTAAAAGGCCTAAAACCTATTCAATGTAATAGGCCATATACCTAATGGACATTAATCAGTAGCTCTTCCTCTACTCTACTGGAGTAAATACAATTACTAACAGTGGAATTATAACAATTTCACCAGCTTGAAACTTTCACTGCTCTAAAAATTGATTATGACTACAAACGATGAGCCTGAAGAACTTACTGTCATACAGCAAAAACAAGGTTGTGCCCTGTGATTCCTCCTGTCAAACATATATAACTTTTTTAATACATTTAATCAAATTTATATTTTAATGCTCCCCAACTATACTGTGAATCGCAGACTCAAGAGTTCCTTCTTGTCAACACATCCATGTACAAGTATACAGTGCAGTAAAATGCCATTTCCCTTTGATGTTTCTTATAACCTACTTTAACCTACTTTATTTTTCTGTCTTTCAACAGTATTATCCACAGTGTTCACTAAACAGCCTGTTACTAAGGTTTACTTTACAAAGCCATTTTATAACAACAACTGTAATATGACAACCCTTACGTCCATTATTAGGCTGAAACAACTAGGAGCACTGGATGCAAGTTGGAGAATGTGCTGTTCTAAAACACGCTGCCTCTCTCCTGTTTGTTTATGTGAAAGGCTTCCTAGCAACCATCAAAACATCCCCCCTCCACATTTGTAACAAATGTACCATTTACAACTGACCCCCCTGAAATCCTCACATATGGTGCGGCCTAATTGCACCCTAGAATGTCCAGGTGCTGGTAGCATCGTTGGGAAAAGAAAAGAAGAGGTCACCCTCTGCGGAAGGTTTTGGTGAAAGCTCCCGTGCAAAGGGACGGAAACTCGGAGGCAATAGTTACCCCACTGTTCTGAGAATGACCTGATGCTGATAGGTAGGAAAACCCTGGAGGTAAGCTCTGGAAACACCAGGCAAAATCCCAGGCCAGACTGCCAAAGCTGACCCTGGTGTGGATTTCACAAGACAGGTCATAAACCTTCAAGTGAAAGAGCAGTCTCAGATTTACTGAACTCCTAATCCCCTGAGCTTGACTCGCTGGGGCATATTGGGGGAAAAAAAAACATGAAACAGTGTCCAATGTCCATCAATGTGTCCAAAAGTGTCCATCAATGTTTGAGGGTTACTTTTTGTAAACCTTTTTTCTCCATATTGAATATTGCCATTATCAACACTGTAACCATATATGTTACTTATTCTGTTTCTGGGTTTTTTATTTGACTTGTATTTCACTGCTCAATGTGTGTGGCGCCACATTATTAAATAATGAGTTAGACACCGAAATCATCTCCATAAACATTTGTGCTGCATTGCTTTCCGCCTGGCTCCGAGCACTTATCAGAGCTCATTCTTCCACCGCCATCGTTATTCAAATGTTTCCACAGAAAGCAAACAGGATGTGAGCCTCTGTCCGTGCTGCGGTGACATCATCCCAGTCCACATCTGGAAATGGTTGTACCTCAAGGAGGTTTGGCGAGAAGGAGGCTGAAACGTGAAAATTCACTCAGCAGATCCGCAGAAGGCGAAATGTGCACAGCACACAATATATCTGTGAACCCACAAGCCAGAGAAACAACACAACGGCAGGAGGACAAAGATCTGGAGGAGGTACCAGAAGACACCTATAATCAGCAGCAGAATCCCAGCCTTTTGGTTTTATATCAGTTCCGTTTTCAACAAGGAGCTCATTCAACTTTCATACCATTTGAAACATACTCCACTTAATCAAAACCCTTCCTAAAGTAAAGGTTTGACTGCAGTGTGTTTGGAAAAGAGATTATATAATGACAGCAGGTTTTCCAGGGTGCATGCTTTCCATTATGCATCTAACAGTATAATATTCATTTGGAATGAATTATTCTTATGCACAAAAAAAGAAAAAATGAAAAGAACAAAACCCTTGCCAGTTCCTCCAGTATGAAGTAGAATAGTATTAATCTGAAATCTCAACTGTAGAACATAAATGAAAGAGTGTACATGCATGATGTCTAATTGTCAGGCTTTATTCTTTATTATTTCTTTTACAGTAGAATATTTGGTTGTTGACACGCAGTGTGAGGATCTGCTTCAATATGTGTATGTAAAAGGGTGTGGTTCATTCTAAGCTTTATTGCTTCAAGACTTCACAAATGTGCCTAATTGTCTTGAAAGAGAAAAATCTAATTCTGGACTTAGCTAATAAAAACGTATAAACTTCTGTGAGACACAAACAGATCTGGAAGACAGTATCGTGACAGTCAGGAAATACAAGGTAAGAAAATAATATATGCCATATGTGATGTAGTGATGTTTGTCTACACAGACATATGCTTTTGCTTAGATGAATGGAGGTTACCTCTGCACTCTGTGGCTGGCTGGCAGTGTGAGAGATCCAAGCTCACCAGTGTCCACACACCCAACTGCGTTCTTCCATGCTGATTCATATTATACAGTTTTCTTGGAACTAAGCAGCATGAGAGACTCAATGCACACGTTTCTGCTCAGTTTTTTGAGCATTCCTACACTAGAATGCTTTCTCTTTCAGATGTTTCTCCTGTCCATGACTTTCTTTTCTTTAAACATCGGGGACAAATAAATTAGCAGCAGTGCCTTTGGACTGCAGCTCTGTGATCTGGACAAGATGGCTCACTCACTATCAAAGGTATTTCCTGCAAAAAATTAAAATGAATATGATAAAATGAAGACTTTATGTCCAGTTTACATACTTAAAGCTCCAGTTACATACTTAATGTACAAAAATCCTGCCAAAATAAAAATGAAACAGCACCATTTGCATTTACAATTTACCCGTATGCATGAGTCATTTGTGAAAAATTAAAAGATAAATAAAAAAAAAAACCTTTTTGTCTTTTCACTTTCCAATTTGCCTGGGTGGAGCTATGGATCCAAATGTCTTGGATACTGCTGTGCTTTCTCAGTGCGGTTGCTGATTCGTTGTTGTTGTGTTCCTTGCACATGGCAGCCTGTGTCTCCCAAACTAATGGGAAAGTCAGATGTGGCTTAACTTTGCTACTTATTTAGTTTCTTATTCATAGAGTCTTATTTCACAGCTTAAGTTAGCGTCAAGTCGCAGCTTCGTGAAAAAGAACATGCCACAGATAAGGCATGTTCTCAACAGCACATACTGCAGAGTTGTTGCTTCAGTTTTCATGATGCCAATTTGCATATACTCCATAATGTTATGAAGCATGATCAGATCAATTGCAATTAATTGCAAAGTCCCTTGTTCAATTGGGGTTTAATTGTTCGAAAGGTTCAATTGCTGTGAAGAAGGCTTCAGGGCACCCAAGAGAGTCCAGCAAGCGCCAGGACCGTCTCCTAATGGTGGTTCAGTTGCGGGATCGGGGCACCACCAGTGCAGAGCTGCTCAGGAATGGCAGCAGGCAGGTGTGAGTGCATCTGCACGCACAGAGAGGTGAAGACTTCTGGAGGCTGGTCTGGTGTCAATAAGGGCAGCAAAGAAGCCACTTCTCTCCAAGAAAAACGTCAAGGACAGACTGATATTCTGCAGAAAGTACAGGGATTGGACTGCTGCTGAGGACTGGGGTAACCTCATTTTCTCTGACGAAGCCCCTTTCCGATTGTTTGGGGCATCTGGAACAATTATTGTCCGTTGAAGAAAAGGTGAGTGTTACAATAGTCCTGTGTCATGCCAACAGTTAAGCATCCTGAAGCCATTCATGTGTGGGATTGCTTCTCACCCAAGGGAGTGGGCTCATGCATAGTTTTGCCTGAGAACACAGCCATAAATAAAGAATGGTATTAAACCATCCTCCGAGAGCAGGGTTCTCCCAATCCTGGAACAGTTTGGTGAAGAACAATGGCTTTCCAGCATGATGGAGCACCGTGCCGTAAAGCAAAAGTGATAACTAAGTTGCTTGGGTAACAAAACATCGAGATTTTGGGTCCATGGCTAGGAAACTCCCCAGACTTTAATCCCATTGAGAACTTGTGGTCAATCCTCAAGAGGCAGGTGGGCAAACAAAACCCCACAAATTCTGACAAACTAAAGGGATTGATTATGCAAGAATTAGTTGCCATCGGTTAATATTTGGCCCAGAAGTTGAACGACACCATGCCAGGGCGAATTGTAGAGTTCTTGAAAACAAAGGGCCAACACTGCAAATATTGACTCTTTGCATAAACTTGATGTAACTGTCAATAAATGCCTTTGAATCGTATGAAATGCTTGTAATTATACTTCAGTACACCATAGAAAAATCTGACAAAAAGATCTAAAAACACTGAAGCAGCATACTTTGTGAAAACCAATATTTGTCTCTCAGAACTTTTGGCCACGACTATACAGCCGTAACTGATGGCACATCAGAAACACATATCTGCTGATACAAATAGCACTTTCAACATGGTGATGCATTTATTAGCAGCAGGACCCAAGCCAGCAATGTCACTCAAAGGTGACCATAAAAAGAATAAAGTAAGTGTCATTTCATTACTACTTCTCTTGTTATCACTGGCCATGTCTTTTTTCCCTTGGTAATTGTGAAAATACCATTTTTTAACCTCATACCTATGTCCTCTCCGGCTTGGTGCTGAAGTATAGTTTCCTCTAAAGGAGGGAATGTTTTCTGAAGCTGCAAACTAAGCCTGGCATCCTGTTGAGCAGAGAATAGTTTGCACAGGGATATTTTCAATCTTTGAGAAAAAGGAAGCCTCTGATATTTTATCCAATCACCTGCTCTTTGTGCACCTCCATGTTGCGAAAATCTTTCAGCATGCTGATGTAGGCCATAACAAAAATGTATTTTATAAGCAGGCTCTCCTCTAGAAAGTTCTAGAAACATCCATCCATCCATTTTCTGCCGCTTATCTGGGGTCGGGTCTTGGGAGCAGCAATGTACGCAGCGATGCCCAGACCTCTGGGCCTCCGACCAGGAGAGGGCAATCCATCCTTTTCTGGTCGAGAACCATGGCCTCAGACTTGAAGGTGCTGATCCTCATCCCGGCCACCTCACACTCTGCTGCAAACTGCCCGAGCGCATGCTGCAGGTCACAGCCTGACAATGCCAATAGGACCACATCATCTACAAAAAGCAAAGACACGATCCTGATGCCCCTGAATCAGACCCCCTCTGCTCCTTAGCTACACCTAGAATTCTGTCCATAAAAGGGCAGCCCTGGCTGGGTCCAACACCCACCAGAACGAGTCTGACTTACTGCTGGCAATGCGAACCAAACTCTCGCAGAGACCTGATTGCCTGCAACCACAGACCCCATATGGACCCCATACCTCCCCATAGGACCCCATGAGGGATACAATCGTACGCCTTTTCTAAGTCCACAAAGCACATGTAGACTGACTGGGCAAACTCCCAGTATCCTTGTAAAGGTGAAGAACCCCATTACAGACCTTCGCAGGGAGCCTGAGAAGTATGATCCCCCTGAAGTTAGAACACCCTCCGGTCCCCTTTTTTAATTATCGGGATCATACCCCAGTCTGCCAATCCAAAGTACTGTCCCCAGCCCTCATGTAATGTTGAAGAGGAGTGTCAGCCAAGACAGCTCAACAACATGAAGAGCTCCATGCAAATATCATCCATACTTGAAGCCTTACCACCAAAGAGTTTTTTTTTACTGTTTCAGTGACCTTAGCCCTAGAGATGGGCAAGTTCTTCTAGCTCTACTTCCTCCAAGAAAGGCACATAAATGGGATTCAGAAGATCCTTGAAATACTCTTTCCGCCGCCCGACTATATCCCCATTTTAAGCCAAAAGTTCTCCATCCTAGCTGTAAACAGTATGGATAAAGCCCGGCATCCCCCGCCTGAGTCACCTGGCAGTTTGCCAGAACCTTTTGGAGACCATCCAGAAGTCCTTCTCAATAGCCTCTCCAAACTCTTCACACCTGAGTTTTTACTTCAGCAACCGCCAGAGCCGCTTCCTACTTGGCCTGCCAATTCCTGTCAGTTGCTTCAAGAGTCCCTGAAGTTAACAAATTGGCTTCCACCAGATGCTCCCAGCACACCCTCACTATGTGTTTGGGTCTACCAGGCCTATCCAGCATCTTCGCCAGGTGGTGATCAGTATATAGCCTTGCAGCACCCACTCCAAAGCCTACAAAAGGGCCGGATACTCTGAACTGGTGTTTAGTGCTTACACACAGACAGCAGTCAGAGCCCATCCCCTAAATCGAAGTTGAAGAGAGGCGACCCCCTCATTCACCAAGGTTAACTCCAGTGCACTGGCACTGAACCTGGAGGCTATAAGTATGCTCCTTCCTACCTGGCGCCTCTCAACATAGGCAACTGCAGAGTGGAACAGAATCCAGCCCCTCTCCAGGAGTTTGGTTCCAGAGTCTAAAACGTGCAGTGAGGTGAGCCGAACTATATCTAAATGACCTTTCTCTACCTCTCACACCAGCTCAGGATCCTTTCCCAGCAGAGAGGCTACATTCCATGTACCAAGAGCCAGTTCTGGCTATTGTCACCCAATCTACATTGCAACCAACCACCATGGCTCCCCCTGCAGGTGAATGTGGGAATGCTGACCCATGTTACTCTTTTGGGCTATGCCACCATGATAAGAAGGTGATTCATGACGTTCTAGAAACAGCCAATGTCAGTTATACAGTAAGAGTTTTAAAAAACTAGACTTTAAAAAATGTTTAGAAGTATTGCTTTAAACTTTATTTTCATTAACAGTGTAATTATTCTGAAGATAATACTTTGCCTCAGTGATCTCATAAAGTTAAAAAACAAATTTTGCTTATTGTTTTAATGGTGTTGCTGCTGGGCTCTTATATCACTGCTAAGCAAAAAATTTAAAAAGTATTGATTTTATAGGTAAAAGACTCCCTGACACAATATATACCCATACACATCATTAACAAAACAAAACATACTCACAGAATTACATATAAACCATAATGAAATACTTAAAGGTTAGGTGCTTTCTAAGTCAAAATAGTCTTTCAAAAAATGTAGTCTCAGATATTTTATGGAATTATTTTATGAATGCCAATACCCTGTAATGTTTTTAGGTTTTAGTAAACCATTTTTCTGGTTTCCTGTGCCATAGTTTATGTAGAGCACATAAGTGCCAGTTTTTAGAGTTTAGTATCTTACACAAGCAACTGGTAACTGGTTGTGTAAAGAAGTAACAAGTATCGAATGACAGATGACTATGTATGATTTACAGGGGGCGGTATGGCTCAGCGGAGCAGGATGCCATGCCTGTCTTTGGAAGGTCGCTGGATAGGCTGATAGATGTGACCACTGGGCAACCGATCGCTCCTGGGACTGGGAGACACTGCTCTCTTTGAAATTTGCGTTGTTTTGAATAAAACTGTTTGTTAAATAAATAAAATGTTGAATTACATGCTAATTCAATACGTTAAAGGTTTACAATTACTATATTTTATATTATATTATATATTACTGTATTTTTAATTCATATTATTTTCTCTCAGTAGAATGTCATGTTCATTTTCAGTCTGGATTTAGAATTTTGTATTTTACACTCACCCCTGATTTTTACATAAATTAAAGAAAAAGTCATAATGGTGATAATAGAAGAATTTTAGTCATGATACCCCATAAACAAAACCCACACAAATACACTGCGTTTAAAGCAGAGACAGAAAATGTATGTGCCATCAGTGCCATCAGTCAGCCACACTACATTACTCCATAGGGGGTAATTTGTGCTGCAAACTGTAGAAATCAAGATATATGGAAATGAAGGGCCTGTACAGTATGTCTGGAAGTGAATCTTAGGTATAACACAATATACGAAAACTGGATAATCGTATGCCAATTCTTCTTACATCCATCCTGGAGGCTGAAGATTTTTTCCACTGCGTCTTTTATGAAAGCAGTACATGGCACACAGGAATGTAATTGTGTCCATGTGGTGACTTACCATGACCTCCCCTTAGAATAAACATTTGCCAAACCCCCAAGTCACATGTGGGAACTAACCCCCTTGGACCACCGACCTCAGGGCTTCTTAAAAAACAGGAACAAGCTTATTATAAGAATTTTGGGTGTTTAGAAAGCAGTTACATTTTATGAGGCCTTCATTAAGTAGTGTACCTAAGGCTGCTCAAAAAGGACCCATTTTCTTATGACCACTCTTCCATTGCAAGATCCATCACACAGCACATATAATCATATGCTATAGGAGATTCAAAGACACCAATTCACCTGAAGCAGAGGGCCTGGCGCAAACCCACAGTACCCAGGCAGAATGTGTCATCTCCACACAGACAGAGGGAACCCCCAGTACCCAGGCAGAATGTGTCATCTCCA
>JAODKM010000108.1:13615192-13647487 GCA_026780845.1 Petrocephalus sullivani
GCTCATGACTTTCTATATGTATACTTTTTATTAAACATATGCCAAGCAGCATTCCATGACTATGTTTTTGGGTTATCAGGTTTTCCTAACGAGTGGGATGTGGAAAAGCTGAGGATACTGAGACCTGAGAGCATGTGGCTTCTGCTTTCTCAGAACAGTCCCGTATGCGGGCTCTTGAGCAAAGCCCTTAACCCCATCTCCATGGGTGTGGCTGCCCTTTGCTGTCACCGAGATGGGGTAAGGAAAAAGACAATTTCCCCACAGGGATCAAATAAGTGTCATTACTATAAATCTATTTCTATCAAATGACTGAAAGTTACGCTGTTACTGGTACACTAACAATGCAACACTTTTAATACTCAGCCATCCATTACACTGATTACATTAATAGAAAATTAGATTTTGGTTAAGTACATAGCATAAATCTGAAATTGTCGCTAATAAGTTATTTTGTTATACCAAAGAACACTAAAAAAAGTCTTGCTTTTTCGGTTTTGATTCATAGGCCTCTCTTTTGGATTAGAAAAAGGGAATTTAATGACAGAATAAGAAATGTATAAAGAAAAAAACAAGACAATATGTCTATAAAATATGCATGTAGATGAGTGCCTCCAATCAATTTAAAAATCAGCCTGGAGTCCACATATCTAACTTCTGATTCAGTAGGCTTAAACATACCCAGCGAGGACTCTGAACTGTGACTGACCTCCATGGAGCCATTCCCCAATGGGAAGCTAGTCCTTCTGTAGAAATGAAAACAATAGCTGTGTGATTAAATTTAAGTTATTAAAGCAAAAGACACACACACACACACACACACACCATGTGCAGTCATGTGAAAATTCAATTCCAAGGTTTTACATATTAGGACAGAATAAAACATCATTACTGCTTCCATAGGAATTAAAAGGGTACTGTAAGTAGCAGCCAGGTGCTGCTAATCAAATGTACTTGATTCGTTGCACGGCATGCACAATGCCAAGGAGGAAAGCCATCAGCAATGACCTTAGAGAAGCAATTGTTGCTGTCCATCAATCTGGGATGGGTTATAAGGCCTTTCCAAACAATTTTAAGTCCATCATTCTACAGTGCGAAAGATTATTCGCAAGTGGAAAACATTCAAGACAGTTGCCAGTCTTTCCAGCAAATTCATCCCAAGGTTAGATGCTCAGAGAAATTGCAAAAACCCACAGGCTATATTTCAGACTCTATGTTATAGTTCACAACAGTACAATTAGAAAAAGACTGAACAACTATGGCTTGTTTGGAAGGGTTGCCAGGAGAAAGTCTCTTCTCTCAAAAACATGGCAGCATGGCTTAGGTTTGCAAAGCTGCATCTGAACAAAACACAAAGATTCCTAGAGCAATGTCCTTTGGACAGATGAGACCAAAGTGGAGATGTTTGGCCATAATGCACAGTGCCACGTTTGGTGGAAACCAAACGCAGAATATCATCATAAACACCTGATGCCAACTGTCACGCACAGTGGTGGAGGGGTGACAGTTTGCAGCCTCGGGACCTGGGCACCATGCAGTCATTGAGTCGGCCATGAACTCCTCTGTATACAAAAGTGTTGTAGAGTGAGATGTCCCGCAGCTAAAGCTTGACCCGAATACTGGAGCCTGCAACAGGACAATAACTCCAAGCAAACCAGCAATTCTACAGCAGAATGGCTGAAAAAAATCAAGGTGTTGCAATGGTCCAGCTAAAGTCCAGACCTCAACCCCATGGAAATGCTGTGGCGGGATGGTAAGAGAGCTGTGCATCAACAAGTGCCTACAAACTTCAATGAACTGAAGCAGCACTATAGAAGAGTGGGTCAAGATTCCTCCACAATGATGTGAGAGACTGATAAAGTCATACAGAAAGCGATTACTTCAAGTTATTGCTGCTAAAGGTGGTTCTACAAGCTATGGAAGCATAGGGTGTAGTTAGGTTCTCCATTTTCCCATTTGGCTTCATTTTTGTTAAATACATAATGACACCACGGAATCTCTTATGTCTTGTTTTATACCTGATAACCTTAAATCTGAATCATTTTAGAACCTGGTAAGGACTAGATCATTTTTATTATGTCCTGATACATAAAACCACAGTTTTTCACATGACTGATTATGTGTAAAATCAAATATGAAATCACAGTTTTAAAACAAGGCTGGCAAACATTCAGACCTTCCTCATGTGTCGTTCACTTTCAGGACTGTGTTTTACTGGAAGGCATCATGGGGAGTCACAGGGTATTCCTTTTTAAGCAGTGTGGATGGCAGAACCATACCACGGATACACACATATGCCGACACATACACACACATAGTAACTATAAAAAACCTGCATCTGCAGGGTTGCATCTAAGCTGCATCAGGTAGGATTTAAGTTTAGTTTTGTACTGCCCCAGACTTGGTGCCCAACTCCAGTCTTGGAGGGCCAGAATCCAACAAAGTTTGCAGATTTCCCTGCTCAAACACATCTTAATCAGGTAATTGCCAAATTAATAGATAGGTTTGAGCAGCAGAATCTGCAAACTGTGTTGGTTTCTGGCCAAAAACTGCAGACACAAACTGGCAAGAACGTGGCCTTCTGACAGAGCTGCCTAAACTCATCTTCTGTGCTCCCATCGGGCCTTTCCTCTTTGCACTTATGTCAAAAACATAAACAAATAAACTAGCTGTTCATTCTGGTCAGAGACAGACTGCAGGCACCATTTTCATGGTCAGTGTGTATTTGGGCAGGACACTCACCTCTCCTTCATTTCTGGCACCCAGATGAGCTCGACAGGGGAAAGCATGTACTCTTTGCTTTTGGCTCTAGATCCAACTTTCCCCAGTGGAGCTGTGTGGGGGCCTGGCCCATTAGCTGGCCATGTCTGGCGTGACTCATGGTCTCCTCGTAGCCCGAGGGATCCTTACCCTAGATTGCAGGAACATCCCACCAACCCCAGCACCCCCCCGCACACACACAGAGTTTCCACGTGTCCTTGTACACAGCCTGACCACACGAGACCCATGACGAACCAGACCAGCTGGAATTCTTGGAAAGATGTGGCAGCGCTTCATTTTTTTATTCCTCCCTTTTCAGAAACTGTACGAGTAACGAATTGGCTTTGAGCGTGTTCTGTTTGTCCGAGTCATCGCGGGCAGGGGGACAAGCGGGGCTGTGTGACGTGGGCACGGGACGAAGCTAAGGGGACTTTATTTTGGGCCGCGAGTAAAGATGGGAGTAACAAAGGACAGCCGATTTGGCATACGCATAAAGGAGGAGGGATATACACAGACCAAAAAAGGGCGTTGGGTCACAGTAGGGTTTCAGCTTTCACGTGGGTTAAATAGAAAAATATAAAACTCTAACATAATGCTTGTGACTTGCCTAAATACCCCTCAGTAATTAGCACTGCTGGTGAAAAAATTACCTAAACTAGCTTTTTGTGTTACATCCAAAGTAACAGATTTGGATATACATTGTAGGGAAATGTCCTCACCAATATTGTGAGAGTACCGTGTGTGTTTCGTGGGGTGGGGGCTCAGGGCGGATTCGGTCTCTGTCAATGCTGAAACCGAACCTACATCCTTGATTATCTCGTCATCTCATGAGGAACTACACACATGTGCATAACAATGAGAGCACGACACCAACATCAAACCTACTAAACTTCAAACAACCAGACATTCTGAGTCTCCCACTCCCAAATTATAACAATCTGGGCATTTGTTTGTCATAAATGTGATGAAATCGGAACAAAACTGCTGTGCTACCTCCAATAGCTCTTAGATCATCTGACAAATGAGCAGAGTATGCTCTGATCAATTTTAACAGCTCTCTCAGTGCATTTAGTCACAGCCAGACGATTCCCATTAAACCATTTCCATATCGCCACCCCCCGTAATTTTCCGTTTTGTTTTTGGAAATTTTATTATCATTCTTTCTCTAAATTCCTTTGAAACTACTAGTGCTTAAAAAGCCCTTAAAAAAATGAAAAAAGTACCATTGAGACTGTGTAACTAGCAAGACTACAAGCTTATGAGAGAGAATGTAAACTCCTGCATGAGGACTGGCCAGCATTTATCATGGGGAAACAGTGGTGGAAAGTAACAAAGTACAATTATTTTGTTACTGTACTTATGTGCATTTTTCGCATATCTGTACTTAAGTAGCTTTAGCCATTGACACTTTAGACTTTTATTCTGCTACATCTTACAGTAAAGATTGTGCCGTGTATAAGGGTAATTTCACACCAGGGTCTTTTAGTCTGGCTAAAATTGACTCGGGTACAATTTCTCCCTTGGTGCGATTCGTTTGGGCAGTGCAAGCACAGTAATTGCACTCAGGTCCGTACCAAAATAACGGTACCCTAACCCTTGAGAGGAGGTGGTCTCAGTCCAATGAACTCTCGAGCGGTCCAAACGTGATCCGACTTCAATCCGGCCCAACTTCCAGGTGTATTATATGAGTTTCAGCTAAATGGCTCCTTTAGCCAAGTGTGCTTAGCATTCTGGGATGCAGCAGAGCATGCAAACCAATAGCAGCAGCTAAAGAACCACAGTCTTACTTGGTCAAGCAGCGAGTTACACTATTTACCCAAAAGTGTTGGGACACCCCTCCAAATAATTGAATTTCCAGTCACTTCCATGGCCACAGGTGTATAAATTCAAGCACTTAGACATTCAGACTGCTTCTACAAACATTTATGAAAGAATGGTTGGCTCTCAGGAGCTCAGTGAATTCAAGCGTGGTTCTGTGATAGGATGCCACCTGTGCAATTAGTCCACTTGCAAAATTTCCTCGCTATTAAATATTCCATAGTCAACTGTTAGTGGTATTATAACAAAGTGGAAGCAAATAGAGCAGTGGAGACGTTTTCTCTTTCGATGGACGAGTCTGGGTTTGGCTGTTGCCAGGAGAACGGTACTTGCCTGATTGCATTATGCCAAGTGTCAAGTTTGGTGGAGGGGGGAGGGGGGGTTGGGCTTGGCTCCTTAGTTACAGTAAAAGGAACTCTTAATGCTTCAGCCATTTTGAAACCATTTTGAACCATTACATGTTCCCAACTTTCTGGGATCAGTTTAGGGATGGCTCATTCCTGTTCCAACGTGACAGCAGACCAGTGCACAAAAGAAGGTCTAAAAAGACATGGATGAGCGAGTTTGGTGTGAACTTGACTGGCCTGCGCAGAGCCCTAGCATCAACCCAACAGAACACCTTTGAATTTGAATAAGAGTAGAGACTGTTCCCCAGGCCATCTTGTCCAACATCAGTGCCTGACCCCACAAATGCTCTCCTGGAAAAATGGTCAAAAATTCCCATAAACACACTCCTAAACCTTGTGGAAAGCCTTCCCAGAAGAGAAACTGTTACATCTGCAATGGGTGGGCCAAATCCATAGTAAGAATGGGATGTCATTGAAGTTCATGTGTGTGTAAAGGCAGGCGTCCAAATACTTTTGGAAATATAGTGTATGTTGCCTTCTTGAAATCTGGGCAGATGACTACATCTGTCAGCTTCTAAAAACACACTGAAGAGTGCCATATGAAAGTAAAAAAAAACTGAGGCAAAACTAAATCCAAGTGAGATATGTTCAAGTGCACAGCCTGGGACACAGGACCTCCTTCCTGTATGTACTTTCTTTCTCCTGACACATCTGACCAATCAGCAGACTGAACATTCTCACATGGTTTGTAGTGGTGCAATGCTGCTTCATTTGGATTTTCTCTGTGTGGCCCAATCCTCTGTGTGGCCCAATTCCTGTGAAATCCACAGGAAGGCTGCACGCATCACATAAGCCTAGGAAGCCTCTTCCCTGGAATAGTTGAAACCGCTGGACAGCAAATGGGGTTAGGCCTGTTGGGCATTGGAACTGGTGTGTTGCTGAGGTATCACCCACTACATGGCAGCACACGGGTCCTAATTTGAGGCAGACCATCAGGCACGTTGAACATCTTGTCTCTTCAGCAAAATGACCATCTTCCTCTGCTGTCAGGGGACCTTCGTAAACACTGAATTTCAGTGATGGCACTCTCTGAGGTATGCAGACCAGGGAGTGGCCAGATCTTTGTAGGTAGGTATACCTATTATTGGTCTGATCCGTCTGATAGCTGCTATAATCAGGGAGTAGCTGTTGCAGTGGTGGACTGGCTCCTCCAGATGGTGTCCGTTGTCCCACCTTTCAATGTGTGTATTATGAGACTCAGATTATCTCAGTGTATGCTCCGACCACAGTGAGTACTATCTCGATGATTTTATTCAGAAACTTCGCTTGGTGGTTGATTGGTGCCCACAAGGTCATACTTCTCTTGTCATGCGTGACTTCAGTCCGACCAGTGGCACTGACAGGGCTGGCTATGAGGATTGTGTCAGTCCCTATGAATCTGGTGACCATGGTGCTAGTGGCTCTATGTTCCTTGACCTTGCAGAAGGGCAGGGGCTGCAGATCACTGGATCCTGATTCCAGTGCCCTAAGCCACGTTATTAAACTTGGTACTCCAGTACTAGTGGTGCAGTGAAGGAGATTGATGACATCCTTGTGGGTAGATGCTGAAGGGTTCTGCAGAACTTCTGGGTCACCAGAAATGCCTAGTTTGTGAATTCTGACCACAGACTTGTTGTTGCTACTCTGAAGATCCAGCTTAGTTCTAGTAGGCTACCACCTACAAGGAGAATGAGGCTGGACCTAGCCAATCTCCAAGATCAGGCTGTTTCTAATGAATTTGAATACAATTTGCATGAGGAACTTGCAAACTTGGGTGTAAGTGGTGATTATAATGTGATGTGGGAGACCTTCTGTACAAAATCCTGAAGGTTGCTGAGGGTTGGTGTTCCCAGAATGAGGTGTTTCATCTCACAGAACACCCAGGACATTATCAAAAGGAGTTGTAGCACATAGCTTGATAGCTGCTTCGAGTGTAGCAGGAACTGAGAAGGATAGCTGCAAAGGCTCTGAGGGCAGATAAGGAGTTAGCCCTTACAGAAATTCAATATGGTTTACTATGGTTTTTGGGGTTTTGAGTATGGGTAATTTACAGGAACCATAGTTTTACTATGGTACCTCATGGTAATTATGATTACTAAGCTGGTAACTGTGGTACTACTATGGTTTACTTAAAGCACGGCATGGTAACTGCAGTGAAACCTTGATAAAACCATAGTCATCAACTCATGGTGACTCAAAAAACCAGAGTAAAACTATGGTTCATTTTTGTAAGGGAGAGGAATCTGTGAGCAAGTGAAAAGCTGGTCCTCCGTTTAGGATACTGGACATCTCGGGCTCCACAGTTCTTGTGGCTGATCCTCTGATTAGCTGATTAGCTTCCATTTGGGAGATGGGTGTCATCCCAACTGACTGGAAAAGGGGACTTGTTGTCCCTATCTGGAAAGGGAAGAGTGATCACCTGTATTGTGGCTATAGGGGGATAACACTGCTCTCAGTGCCAGGTAAGATCCTTGCTCATCCTCAACAGGATCTGTGATCACTTGTTTGCCTACCAGCGACCGGAGCAGTCTGGTTTTATGTGATTCCCCATGCGTGATCCACCTTGCAAGAACCTCATTGCTGGGGACCCTAGCAGCTGGACCAGGCCAAGGGGACACCCATGTAACACTTGGCTTTGGCAGATAAATGGTAATTTCCAGAGGGTGGAACTGGACTGCATGTCTACATGGGAGGTTGCCAGCCAGGATCCTGAGGTGTTTCGTTATATGGTGGGTGTAGCAACATGCTGTACCAGTGCATACTCCCCAGTGTGACCTGATTTGACATGTGGCCCAATCATAAACACGTCCCTGTACACTCCACCGTACCACTCTGCCTTTGTTTGCACTTCGCCATATTGAAGTGTGTCTCAAGGCAGTAATGGCTAAGAGGGAATGGTCTATTGTGCCCACATGAAGTGTGTCATCAGTGATGAAGGTTCACGTAACTCCATTACCACTTCAATATCCCATAATGCTTTGCATACATGAAACGTGTTGCATACAAAAAATATTGAGGATGATGTATTGCTATATAAATGTAAGAATACAGTTACATATTCAAATAAAATATGAAATATCAAGTTAGTATTCAGTTAATACTACGGAATGTTTAAACACATGCATTTGTTATATATGTTATGTTTTTGAAGAAATAATGTGACTTAGCACAACGGAATATGATATTTCTGAAGCTCTTATTATGCAACACAACAAAAAATAACAAAATAAAAAAGAACACTACCATGACTGAACTTTTCTATATATAACAAAACAGGTATGTGATATACAAACTTAATGCAGTACAGCATCAGGGACTACAAGTTCAAGTACTTTTAATTTTATGTATTTGTTTGTTTGTAAATATACTTACTTACTTTTACCTAAGTAGAAAGGCCAGTGAGGTACTTAAATTTTTACTAGAGCACATTTTTACCAGTTTATTTGTACTTTTACTTTAGTCCATTGAGAACTTCCTCCTGCACTGGGGAAACACACATCTGCAAAGGGGACGTAGAGAAGGGGATGGGGTCCCAGCACAGAAGGATAGCGTGGGAGAGGGTGTCAGTACACCTCTTGTCTGCATGGGCTGTGGGCTTTGAAGTGCTTCTCAGTACCTCTGGGACTGGGCAGTAAGTGCATGGGGACTTACCTTCAAAGCTTTGACCTTCTCCCCAGGTATATTCTCAACTAAGCTTCTTCTTATGCAGCGGTACTCAGAAAATGTGGTGTAGATATAGAAATGAGGTATAACCCATCTGTCCATCTCCGAATCGGTTCCTCACAGCAGTTGCTAATATTTTTATACTTAGGCATAATGAATTATTACCATGGCACTAAAAGTGATGTCTTGATCCTGTTGTTTCTTTTTTATGGATCTCTGATATGACAAGAACCTCTGTTAACATACGAATATATAAGCAGAGAGTAACTTCTGAAAAAAATGACCTTGGACCATAAAGTGTGTGCTGTGAATCACAGTTCCTCTCAGTTGCTTAGATTTTTCCAGCCTAATGGAACTTCTAAAGCATTCAGAAAATGGCCTACCATTACTGCTGATTTTCTCAAGTAACATTTGTACAAGGTTTCCCGAGGCGATCGGGCCTTGTTTGCTGACTCATCATCCTGTGGTTGTCTGCATTCTTATTGGCTTTCCATGGCTATGTTTTAATAAAAATTCCATGACTGCATAAACAAACTGAGTTTTCAAACAGCCCGCTATATGTCTGACATAGCCCTCCCTTCCATTATGCGTGAAGTAAACACTCCATGAGACCACCAGGACTCAACAAAAAAATCCATGCTTCTAGTAAGTACGTATTCCTCAAGGAGTGCACTATTTTATCTTAATGAAAAATGCTAAGGGTAATAAATGGGTTTCTATTTACAGGATAATGTTAATCACACGTGACACAATTCATTTTTACATTGTATTTTAATACCATTTATTAGTCTTTCTGGGCTTTTCGTTACATATTTTGCAAGGATAAATAATTACAATAGGTCTCATGATAAAATTAATTGACTGAAAGCTCAAAAAAGTCATAACAGTATGTGTTAATCCATTCTGTCCATTTGTAGATAATTATTTCATGTGGTCAGCACCTTCTTTACCATGGTGTTTTTACTCAATAAATTCAGATTAGTAGCCTTTCTAAAGGGTAATTAAACTAACATTTTTGTCATATAGCGTGGGTACGGTGAAGATGTTGCCTGATTTAGAATATTGGTTATGGTATAAATAAGAGATCCTCAATAGGCTTGCTTAACACTTGTAAAATGCACTATTATTTACATTTACAGCATTTGGCAGACACCCTTAGCCAGAGTGAGTTATTTATGCTCATTTTTATGTGGTCTGTGTTATGGGAAAATGTATAAAAGAAATCAACAAGGCAAATTCTCCAAACTGAGGTTAGAAAACCTGTGTCACAAAGCAAGCAGCTATTCAGCTCAATGTGCTCATGGTTTTACTTGTTATATATCAATCGGACTTTCCAGTGGCATCTAAGCCTGATTCTATCAACAGGAATACTGAATCAGAATAACTTGTGGTTTCCCTGTCTTATACCTTCTCTGCCTGCCCGTCTTTAGGTTTCCAGCCTCAGCAGCCTGTTTGCCTTTGCGGCAGACTAAAGCACAAAAGAGTAAGAATAATTATGTGGTACCAGTGCTGTATTGTATCTTACAAAAGTGCAATATTGGATCACATTAGATAATAAGAGATAATAAACATGTAAACAAATGATGCTATTTTAGTTTTCTATTAAATATTGCAGAAGAACATATACTTAGTATCTTAAATGTTCAAACAGTGTCTGCTAAGTAGTAGCCAGGTAATACAAGTCTTATCAGCTCATGGAAATACCCGGGGTGCCTCCTATGGAGCGTTATTGCTGAAAGGGCAGAAACTGGATAAACTGTCCCGAGATCAACAGATTTGGCCACAATAATACAATCAGTACATTATCATAAGTATAATGTATCCCTCTAATGTTTACAGTCAGGAGACCACATAGTCAATATGGGAGGTATATGGAGCCCAGAATCCTTATTTAATTTTTTTAGCATTTTATGACCACTTATCAAGGAAAGGGTCATTGGGGCCCAGGGTCTCATACGGGTAGCATGGGGCATTAAGGCAGGGCAGAACCTGGACAGGATGCCAGCCTATCCCAGGTACTTTAGTGTAGTACCAGCTGAAACTGTATGAATGTGGACATGACTCATTGGAGCATTTGAAAAACTCACACCGTAGCTGGAGTATGAAATGATATCGACCAATGAAAGATGCCATCACCGGACTACATGGGCTTTGAACACTATCCATACACATAAATATGAAAAAATTTAAAGAATTGTTCGAAGAGCATGCACACTACACAAAGCAGTGAATTTAGCCCAGAACTTTGATGATTTAGGACATATTCTAAAAACATGTCGGTCAACTGTGACCTATTGTATGCCATGCTGAACAAGTATAGGGTTGGTTCAAATGAGCAAAGCACTGATTTCAAATAGTCTCAGGTGATCATAGGACAAGCGGCAATGTTTTCATTAAAGTTTTACTGGGGTCTTTATTTTTTGCAAAATGTCTCCTATGTTTAATTTATGACTTGAAGACAATGAAAAAAATGTCAGACAAGCGAATGCACAAGCTGGATCCCACATGTCGGCCTGGTTAGAGATGCTAGGCGAGGTTTGGCAAGAGCCAGAATGGAAATTTTCTCATATGTAAAGGAAGCCTGGAGATCTTGGATGCGAAGTGTTGCAGAATGACGATCTGTCAAAGCAACAGAACAGCAAGAGTCACAGATATGCGACAAAGAGGTTGTGGGAGTGCTGGATGAGGGTAGAAAGGATGAGAAAGATCTCTCTCTGGATGGTGAGGAGACAGATGATGAGTCATTTCCTGTGACGTATGATCCTTGAGAGGTGGATACATCTGTGTGTCTGCTCCTGCATCCTACCTTAGACACTCAGATGTTCATGCTTAAGAGGACATCTGGTCAGCAGATTATGGGAAGCATAAATTGGAAGGAGAATGAAAGAAGGAATGAGAGAGAGGAGGGAAAAAAGGGGTGTGATTTAAGATGAAGATTAGCTGATGTAATACATGTTTAGCTGAGAGCATTCCTCAGCATTTTTATTTTTACTGTCAAAACATAATGATGGAAAATATTTGTTAGGGAGGGGGAATAAAGCATATCTTTCTCTCTGTTCCTCATGTCTTCAGTGGTGATGCATGTTTATTACTGATTCATGCAGTTAATATAATTAATTAAACTTTATTTTTAAATTAAATGCCTACTATATGTCTTTAGCTCACAGACCCACGTAACATGAAACAAACTCTGCACTTCCACACAAAGTGGAGACAGATTCCAGAACCACAGTTGAGAAGGTGTGAAGCAACAGAGTCACAGCTAATGACTCTATAGTCGTATTGTGATTTGGAAGGACAGTCTCCTGAATAAAAACTTGATTTTGTTCAGTTGTTGTATGAGGAGTTCTACACTAGTCATTGAATATCAAAGCTGAGCATATTAGACATGCTACATTCACAATGGCAAAGTGAACCATGTCACTCAGAGCCAGGGAGCAGTGACTTTATCTCAGCATGCCAGTGGATATATTTAACAAAACAGCAGGAATGAAAACAAAAGACGGGCAAACTCAGGGCAAGTTCGACACACATGGAGAAACAAAACAGACTGTATGAATATGTCCAATGATATGGATGTTGGTCTTGGTACATTTAGCCCTACTGAAGTATAAAAAGGCAGGACGGTGCACACCGCTTAGATTTGAGAGGACATCCCTACCACCTCACCAGGACCAACTCCTGTACTTACATGAGAAAGCTGGCATACCTCACTCTCTCTCTCCTCCATTGCCATTCACGGAGGCAGAGCCTTGCAGTTCATAGCATTTGGGACTTCATAAGGTTCTCAAGTGGGGACTCCTCCATTAGTGTTTTGGTGACTGGCCTTCATTGTGACAAAGCTCGACAGTGCACCCAACGTCCTGGAAGCAGCCCCTGTAGCCCTGAGGTATGGCCACTGCTCATCAGCTCTGCCCTGCCTTTCCTCCACCAGCCTGCTTGTACCAATGCTCCCTCCTCTTAAGCCACAGCACCTGGATGCTGTTTCTGCCCGCCTGGAGATGTCAGCGACTAACTTCTTACCTCTGACCTCTAATCCCAAGGATACTCAGGGATCTCTAGCGTGATTGTCCAAGAAAGCCTCTACACCTAACCTCTAGTAGGAGATTTCAGACTCTCCATTCTCTCTGTTATCGCTCTTGGATAAGGGACTGGCATTTTGCAATCTTGCACTTGTGAGCCTCTGCAATTCTTATATAGTTGGGTACTATCAACTGCACTAGGGCTACCTGCGTTGAAGTTCTTGAACAAAGGACTAAATCTGACTGTAAGCTTCTGTTCATGATCTCTTTTGGGAATTTTAGTTACCTACCAAGGTCAACCCTCATTCCCCTGTCATTTGCTACAGCTAGGATCCCTGTTGCCCTAGCTACCTTGCCTATGTTTTCCCCTGGCTTAAGGAAGTGGATGAATCCAGTGGATGGCCTATGACTTGGTGGGCCTTTGTCTTCTTTCCATCTGCAGAGCCTTGCCCAGCTTCGCCAGTACCCGATCATGGCACCATATATACCTGCCATCCACCAGACTTGCTTTGCATGACGGCAAGATGTGCACCAGGTTGGCTGATCTCACACATCTCATACAGCAGGGGTTCGCTGCAGGTCTCTATATGTGGAGGTTAGTTGGTGTTGGTGAGATAAACAGAACACAGCAAGAGCTACAGAAACAACATGACATACAAAACTAAACGACATGGGGACTGGAAAAGGAAACTGGGGAAAATGCCGGGGACAGCAGTAGTGATGGGGAGGAGTAAAAATGGCTGATATGGTGTTCGCACAAGGGGAAATGAACAAGAAATATATGGAGTGCTGGATTGCTGGAAGGGCTCCTATTGGATAAGAGATTGCGAATCAGAGTCCGGCTATTTTTAGTGCCGCTGAAAGAAAACAAAACATTCCAAACAATCAATATGATGGCAAAGGTGCTCTGTCAGGTAAGCAGACCAGTGCAATGAGCCATAGTCAAGAGTACTAAATATTAACTTTGATCGCAGAGATGACAATAATTAATTTTCATTTATATCACAGAAGTATAGAACATTGTGTGAGAAATGCGTCCATCTTTGAAGCTGATGTGGGTGCTGTGGTCCAAGTGCTACATTGTATATCGCGGCAAAGCTCGCACTCTGTCTTTGACGTGCCGCTGCCGATTGCAGCTTTGGGCTGCAGCTCCTCTCTCGCATTGTGTGGAAGGAGAGGGCCGTAGCTCAAACGCTGAGTGTTTATGCCATGTTTTAACCAGCTGAACATCTGTAAGCTCTCAGGTTATTCTAACCGCTATTGTTTCCCTACTCCTTAACATATGTTTGCAATGATTCCCTTTTCTTAATTAACTTAAATGTTTATTTCAGTGACTGCCAAACTTATGTTCTGTAACTAAAAAAGTGAAAATTGCATAAATATGGTAATGAAAATAAAGGATTACCACAATGCCACTAATACTATATACCATTCCTTTTGTGAACTAAGTTTACTACACTTTCCTGTTTTACACTGAGAGAGTATGTTTCTTCTTTGCTAATTAATGCCACTATCGATTCCTAATTGTTTGCTTATATAATATAACTGCTTGAATAACTCATTTGTATAAAGCAGATTCTGCCATGAGCTGGTTTGCTGAATGGTATAAAACACCAATGAGTGGAGTGTTTCTTTCAAATGCAGTTATAGGTGTATTGTCTAAGGCCTGAGATTGCATAAACTTTCTGTTGCTAGATAGCACCTGAAATAGATCCTTTGCAATATTTAGTATCTAGTATAAGCTAGAAAGAATATAGGATCTTTATATGAGGAAAAAATGAAAACAATGCCAACAGCTCACTTCAGGGGCAGACTATCATGAAGCCAAACAGCAGCCCAGGAATTTGGTGCCAGTCGGTTCCGGTTTGATATTCTGCCACCGATTTTGGAAGGGGGGATCTCCGCCTTTGTATCTTTCCCGCTGATCAGGGTCCATTTTCCCACCAACTGGTAGAAACTTCTCAAACTCCCAGATGGCCAGTTCGCGCCTGGCTAGCTTTGCGGCTTTTGGTGTATTTACCATCCGATATCTTGGCTGATATCATTCTGCCTAATGTCTGAAGGCTTTTGTGTTGGGTGCTTTCTTATTCTCGCAGTTATGCGGTTTCCCTTCAGCCTCTGGGAATTGCCATGAAATACCCCGAGTGGATTTATATCTGAAGCTAATTACAGATATTTTCATTTCTTTTCCCTCTTTTTTAGCAGAAACATAGGGAGAAAAAGGAGATGAAGGACTTTGTGAACAAGTTGGATATTAAAATCTGCATTCCTTCACGCAGATGTAAAAACAAACGTGCTACTTACTTTCTTTTTTGGACAATTTTTAATTTATATCTTTGAAAATTAATCCCATGCCATGCTCCTTTATCTGGAGCGGTCTTGGCACAGGTGCCCAAAAGGCCCTATGATATAGAAGAATAAGGCCAGACTAAGCCTTGATCTCAGGTTTAAAGTGATTTCAAACAAAGGGACCCTGCATGTTTTGACAAGATTCATCGGGCACCGCGAGTTATACACCATACTGGAGACACATAGAGCTTTGTAGGCAGGAAGTATTCTCTAGAGCATTTCACCTCACAGTTCTATGCTGTCAAATAGACCAAAGTTGTAGCTTCAGGCTAATCACTTAAATTTTAAGATCTCTTCAGAAATCGTGATTGCCCATAACCAGTACAGAATTGAAAATATATTAAAAAAAAATTAAATATTTTTAATTTTATATAGGAATGACTAGCTTTTTTGTCATTTATCATTTGCCCCTTTAAGGATCACCCCAGTCTGATTTTTTCTACAGGGTATATCTGAGTTGAGTAACAACTTTACGAGGTTCAATTCAAGGTTCATGTCAGATATGTTAAAAAGCATATTTGGTTAGTTATCTGCAATCTTGGCAGACATGACAACTGAACTAAATTGAAATGCTAAATTGGAGTAGTGGAGACAAAGATTACCATTCTCCCGCGAAAATACACAAAGACACATTATTCCAAACAAAAATAAGGAATCATTTAAAGCAAACACATGTCCAGGCAAAGAATGCTACGCATTACAAGGTGAAAACACGATCCAAAAGTCACACTTTGTCTGGTGGCTATTACCCAAACACTTCTATGGCCCAAAAGCACATTTACCTGCCTAACGTTCAAATACGATCCGATGAAAATGAAGCTTCCTAATCATTCATAGCTTTTATTGGTCATTGTATAGTATTTGTAGCAAGATTGAAGTATGAATTGGTTACCTATTGGTAGGCGTTTCATGGTTTAGCAAGTATTAGTAGGTTCAAGCATAACAGGCATAACAGGAGATATATAAGCCAAGAGAACTTGGAAAACAGAGCTTTTGAGCATTTAAGAATGCAGTGTGTTATTCTCTTAAAGAGTAGACGTCAAGAGCTATGGAAGCCATGGCCCGTAACTATAAAAACAACCCCTAACTATATGAACAGCTGTAGTCACTGTTGCACGGCATTTGCCGGCTGTTTCTCATCTTATCTCAAACAGAAAATTATAGACACATGAAGATACACAGATACATGACACACATGATGTTCTGTGTGTTGTGATCATGGATGCGACATCGACGTATAACTTACAAACAAAATAGTTAAAATGGCATGATGAATTAATGAGGATATAAAGTAACTAATTTACAGTACTGTGCAAGTCTTAGACAGTAATTTTTTTTTTAAATAATCCAGTTGTAGGTGTAAACTATGATATTATGTCTATCAAAAAGGGTCAGCTTAGCCATTTCAAAACCTAAGCAGTTTAGGGGGACACCAATGGACTGGAGCAGCACTTCATAGCTCAGAAAAAAAAACTTACCTGTAATCACACAAATGGTACAATGTTTGAATTAACCTGAAGGATTTCCAGCCAATTGACTATGAAACATAGACCATCATTTCCCTTCTGAAACATAAACCAACAGATTTCTGATGACCAGGCGCTTAAGCGCCTTGCTTCTATTTATTAATCTGTGTGTATGGATACAAAAAAAATGTTTTTAATTCATTATTTTCTGTAAATGTAATGTTGTAATCATTCCATTTAAAATACTGTCAATGGATAAACAATTAACAGTATTTATGGGCCTAGTTTTACTTTTTTCTATAAACCTGTCAGAGAATTCAGTAATCACCATTTTCATCCTCACCATCCTCGTCTTCCTGCGGCTAATCCCAGTGAGGCTCACGGCGGCAGCATGCCAAGCAGGGCAGCCCAGAGTTATCCTCCTATTGCAACAGACTCTAGCTAATTTTTCAGGATCTCCAGATGTTTCCAAGCTGGCTGGGAGACCCCTCCAGTGTCAAGTGGAATGTGTCCAATGGCGCATGTCCGGAAGAGTTCCCCTGAGAGAACCTGAGCATCTGGTGAGCGGGGCCCACTTCCCCACCCACCAAAGAAGATGTCTCCCATGTTTTATCCTTCTTTGATGTATTATTTTTCTTAGTTATTTTAAATCAGTGTTACATATTACCTTTTTAAATGGCAGGTCACCGTTTATGTGGACAGTGAGCCCCAAATGACATCCTGCATCGGACTCCAACATTATGCTTTACCTTTTGCATCCTCACTTCTTATTTTTTAAAGAAGCTATGTCCCATGTGTTCCCTCCATTCTGGAGTGTTTTCACCCTGAACAATTTCCCCAGCATTATCACTGGGCTTTGTGTTCTGTCTCTAACCCCATCCGTGCTATGACAGTCAGATGGAAGGACCAGAATTTGGCATAAACAACATGAAAGCATGGATCCATCCTGCCGGTTATCAACAATTCACTAGTGGTGGTTGTGGTGGTGTAATGGGCCCCTTAATACCTAGTTGAGCATGGTTTAAATGCCACAGTCTACCTAAGTATTGTTGCTGCCCATGTCCATCCCTTTATGAGTGTAGTGTGCCCAAAAGCTCACATCATCCCTGACTGGATTCTTCATCAATCCCATAGAGCACTTCTGGGACGTGGTGGAACCGGAGATGCATGAAGGCATGAAGGTGCAGCTGACAAATCGTCAGGTATCTTAATTAATCCATTCATCCATCTATCAGGCAATTCAGCCAGACTTTGCCACCATATGTATGAGTTTTTTGATTTACTAGGCACACATATGTTCTGACAGCAATTGACACACACACACAATATATATATATATATATATATATATGTATATGTATATACACACACATACAGACACACACACAATACCAGTTGCAGCTGGGACTGCACATCACAAATAGCGGCATTCTTTGTAAAAACATGGTTCAGATTTAGCATTACTCAATTTAAATACTGCCCCATCCATGGTCATGTCAAAAGTTCAACACCTGCTCTGGTCAGTACTCTACAGTTGCTACCCATGTCAGAAGATTGGGCTGACTTTGTCTTTTAATAGAAAGTCGTTTATTTTTATATTTACTACGCTTTAGGCACCTATCTCCACTATGTCTTGTAAAGGTTTTCTTTAAGATATGAATTTAGATTTTGGTCGCTTTGTGTGGTTGTCGCAAGATTGTTTCTTGATTATTATTACTTACTTACTAATTATTACCTTTTTTGGGTGAAATTCAGGTTAGACGGAAATGTAATGTAGTTTTTCAACACACGTGCATACATACTGTTCGTGGAAAGAGCAGCAAGTCAGAGAGGAATGATACAAAGGGATACAATACGTGGGGGGAACTTTCCCTGCACCGCCCTCTTTGGCGACGTCCAATGAAATCGCGCCCCTTTCGTGTGCGCGCTTCTGATTCGCTGCTCCGTCTTGTTCGCGTTCCGAATGACAGTCCCTGTGAAAAGTTTTCTCCCCCTTTCTTTCATTATTTCCAAGATCTTTCAAAGTACAGACAGACAGAGGGCATCACTTCTGATGGTAGATTCAGAATAGGCTAGATCGGAAGATCCGTAAGAAGGAAAAGAGCGTGGAAGAGACAGAGAGAGGGGGTGCCCCGTCTGTGAACTAGCCCTCGGAGGAATCTTGGCTGCGAACTTATGGCTGTATGAAAAAAATAACGCGCTTTTTAAACCCGGGATCTTGTCCACGAGCTTTCTCCTGATCTAACATCTACCGTTGTGTTATTTCTATCAGTCCACATTTGTTGTGGATGTCAACGGTGACCATGGATACTCATATAAGATGGAAAATAAAACGGAGGATAAGGAGCATGCACCTTGCCTTAGTAATAATTCTCTTTTTTCTAAGTTCGCGAGCGAGTTCAGGTAAGTGCTTCTACTATCACGTAGCACCTTCGGAGCAAACAGACGTGCAAGCTTTTGCTTTTTTTGTGATTAAATGTGATTGATTTTGATTGATATGGTCCATATGAAATATGATTTTGTGACAAAATATGACTGACATTTTCAATTTAGAGGGGCGTGATCCGCACCGTTTTATGGGCAAGCAACTATGATTTGCGTTCTAGCCGCCCCCTTTAAATATTTTAAATTCTTATAGTCTTTGCAAAGCAGATTTCCACGCCCTGCTTGAGATTTAGGGTAAAACCTCCACTGTTTTAACTGTTATTATTATTATCAGTATTGTTATTATTATTATTATCATTATTATGTTTTCATCATATGCTCATGGTTGTTGCGTGTGTAGTATTCAGCATTCAGCATCGGGTAAAGATTGAATTGTGCTAAGCCTTTCAAAAGTTTTCAGCGTGAGTTTTGTTTCTTCAGTTAAACTGTGTTGCCTCCAGGCGTCTTTTTCCTTTTTACGATGAAAGTTGGCATCCTGCGCCATCTATTGTACTTAAGTATTAAGTAGGAACCGCCTGTCAAATAAGATTCGCCATGGATCTTAATTCTGTTTTTGATTGTTATATTTAACCCGCATGGCATGGAATTTTAATTGGGTCAGATGGCGAAACTATTATAAACGTTGTTTCATTAATACATGGAAAGGTATTTCTAAGAGCGTGATATGTAATACTGTCAACTATGGTAGTATCGGAAGGAAGTCTCTGTAACAGCTGGATGGAGTTGCTGAGCCCAATGGGTTAATATTATCAGTGTTTTGTATTTCTTTCTTTAAATGAATGAAATTGACAATAGACAGTTTTTTTTAATCCAAAAGACTTCCACACTGTATGCAAATGCAAATACAAAATAGATACACATTGACTAGATAGGCAGTAAAGTATTTGTCCCCCTATGTGACATTGTCCACTGTCACATATAAAGTGTTACATGAGAGATTTGAGTAACCCATAACCGGCCACATAAAAGCATGTTTTTACATTTGTAACATTTTCAGGTGAAACAGACTCAATCTTGTTGTTTCATGTGACAAAACTGTACTGCATGGTATGGCATGAATATTGACTATAAACATCGTAAGTCGACTTACTTTTACATCTAACCATTTTATGTAGTATGCTAATGTTAAATACTTGAATGCAACTTTCAATGCACCAAAGTTAGGTGAAAAACCCTCTTCACTCATCGTCTTGTTCAGTTCACGGCATTGTTCCGGTTAGCATGTATAGTGTGAAATAACCAAGAACTGGTGAAGGAACCATTCTTTGGCAGCCCCATGCTTCATTTTGTTAAGTATGAATTTCATTAGCTTTAAGATGCAATGCAGCTGGTTTGCCTGCCCTGCACATTGCATGAGCTCTGTTATAATAATACTGGATGCTATAAACTAATATTATTGTGTATTGGATTTATCTTAAATGTTTTAAGGGACAAATCTACACATCTCGTGAGTCAATGTAACTGTTTTTAGCATTTTGGTTCCATCAAAGCTTCAGGGCTGGCTTCAAGAAGCATGCTCACTACAAACAAATATCTTGATTAGTAAAATCTATGCTTGACATAATACAGGGTCTCATCCACAGCCCAATTCGGAACATACTCAGCACCCATCCCATAATATCTGTTTTCTGTTGTTTTCAATATCTTTTCCCAAAGCTAGAATGAAAGGGGCGGAGCCAGGGTTGATTATCCCTGAATGAGATCCAGACATAAAATACACATTGAATTTCAAATATTGGCTTATTTAGTTATTTAGAAGATAAATATAGAAAGCTGATGTCCTGCCCCACAAAGTCCTATTCCAAGAAGTTGTGTGTTCTTGTGTGTTTTTGTGTCCTTGCTCAGCCTTTTACTTCCCTGTAATGCCTTTAGACCAAACCTTCTTTACAGACAAGCAGCAAATGCTTTGACAACCACTGGTGACATTATTTCCTTTAGGTCATCGGTAGTTTTCAACTTAGAGAATATGGGGTCTCCTGAATTGCTTCTTCAGTCTTCAAACAGGGCTATCTTTCCTGAATGGCGCTGGTTGTAACTGCTTGGATGGCCATTTGATTTAAACAGCTTATGGAGGAAACTGAGAAGAATACCTTTTCATCAGGGCTTTGGTCTGCAAACGTAATTAGTCACTTGCCAGGCTGTGTTGGTGGTCTGCTTTCCTACAAGCAGCTGTTAGGCCCAGCCTATAGGCGAGACCACCACTCTCCCATTGTCCATTTTTAGGGCAGGGGCTATATTGCCATCTAGGAGTCAGTTGAATATAAGAATGATTTAGGATATATTATATCAGCATAACAGACACATACTCACACAATTGGAGAAGACTACTATGGTACTATGGTACCAACAAGGAAGATTTCAGAACCAGCTAAATGGGAATTATTTGGAAAATTCCTTTCAACTAGATGCGGTGGATGAATTTTACTATTTAACAACAACAAACAACAACATTCCCGATTACATTTTAGAGAGAAAAACTTTACCTGTTGTATTATGTTCATTTTCTCTCACAGAAATGTTTGTCATTGCCAAAAACAAATGACTTTCAGCCTGTGACTGATGGCTTTCAGTCAGTCAATGAACACATGGAATAACACTACTGTTACACTGCACTTATCCAATGACATGCATGGCATACTTCAGAATATGACTAAGTAACTCTACCACCTGCCTTGAATTATTAATTAAAACTTTCCTGGTGGCAATATATTAGAATATCATTCTAGCTGCTATGCCACATTGAAGCTTATGCAATAAGTTTAAATCATTTATGGGGTAGGTTTCGAGGACTTTTTCGGCATGTTTTTATTAATCACAAAAAAAAGAAAAATGTAATGGCACGTAGATTGGCCCCTAGTCATGAAATAACTATAACAAGAACAGAATTGTCAAATATTTTAGTCGGTGGACAGAGCAAATTAATGTATTTTTAAATGCCTTGTTGAATAAATATGGCTTTGTGGTCTCCAAAAAAAGAAAAACGTGATCCAGACCAGTTCCCCAGATTTTGTAAGACATGTTATTTTTTAATGAAGAGTGAATATAAAATTATTGGTCCATCTCCATGGCAATACTTTTCAGTGTCCATGTACACATATGGATCCGATGAGTTCCAGATGTTTCTGTTCCATTCGTGGTGGGACAGCAACTGTGAAATAAAATACGGCGTCATTAAAAAAGAAAATACACTGGTCTTATATTTTGCAGGAGACTGCTCAAAAATACTCAAAGAATGCTTTTGATGATATTTCTGCAAAGACAGACACACCTTTGTTACAATGTTTTAGTTTCATATAAAGTTAAGTAATTGTACAGGCTAATCAGAATCACTGTCTATTGGTAATGCATCAAAAAGCAAAATATAATAAGCTGAACTGTAAGAAAAATATGCCAGTGCATGTCTCAATGACAACAGGAGATCACTGAGCCATGACCAGTTATACCAGTTAAAGAAGAAAGTGGTCTTAAGTGTAATGTTTACAGTGCATGGAAATAAATGAAATCAACTTATACTTCAAAGGGCATCTGTGCCTGTAATTTCAACTGAACTGAGCTGTTATCAAAGTAATAGCTCAACAGCTGCCTAATGTATGACTGCTCATTCGTTCCAGACATCAATCTATCTTTCATTGTTTGATTTTTCATTCAATTGTATTATACCTCTTTAAAGACACCCTAATGTATACAGTTTAGCATATGGTTATGTTTAACAGAGACTGATGTTTGTGGTAGATAGCCATAGCATTGTCTCTAATTATTGTGCATTACTTTATATTGTGTGTGGGTTACACTCCAAAGACAAATGAAGTTGGGGTTATTTATAGTAAAATAAATTTCACAAACATTAAATACTTGTACGGCTTCCTTATAATTGGAAAGTGTGTGTCAGAGTGTGTGGTTATTAGCATGGGACTGTCATTTGGATGTGATGCATCCTGGGTAATTGCAGAATTGTATTGTATTGTATCGATGGTATTGCAGAATTACCATATAGATGGATTAATGTCATTTTTCTTTAAATTCAGAATTGAAATTCAGCATTTGCAGCACATAACCACATGGAACAATGATGTCAGATGCCTCAGTTATGTGCTTTCCATTTATTGGAAGTGAATTGCAGAATTTTCCTGTGTGGACTGCCAACTCTGTTTGAGGTCATTTTATTTGGTGAACAACCTATGCATTAAAATAATTCCCTAATAGCTGTGCTAAACAACTAAGCGACCTGGCATTAGCTACACTGATGACAGCTTCAAACCTACAAACTTAAAAAATTCAGTTTTTATCCTTGCTCAAGCAGAGTTAACAAAGTGGTATTACAGCTTAGAGTCATAATTGCATGAATGGATATTATCCAAACCCAATAATAGGAAGATTCATGGGGATATGTACAATTTGTTCTTGTGCAATTCATAAACCTTTATCATAGTATTTCATGTTTTTTGTGTACATAATCTGACATTCGTTGGTTATGCCTGATCAGAAGAATAGTATTAAATTATGCTTACAGGGATTATATTTTCCCATCAGGTGCTTAAGTAAAAAGTAATGTGCTTGATTATCCCAAAACTGTTTCACTGATGGCTCCTTCGCTCCATCCTTCAACAACTCACTGTTTAAAGTTGATAGTTCGTGAAGCTGATGAGGGACTGAACGAGTCAGTGAGCAAGTAAGGTAGCAAAACCGATATCGGGACACGCTTGCATCCTTGACGACTTACCATGTTCTACCTGTATGTGTGAAGTCATCACTGAGGTAGAAGCTTTTATGGCATGTCATGTGTGGAATCTCTGAATATCTGTTCTGCAAAGGATACTCTTCACTAGACGTCTGCACGCCCCCTGAGTGAAAATTGTCCCTGAATGACTCGTTCTCTAAGGCATTGCGACAGCACTTCAACACCTGGAATCTGGATAAACTTCCATGGTGAATGAGAGCTAGAGAGGGAAGGTGGCTCAGATTAGGGTTTTGGGATGCAGCCAGGGATGTGTACTTCAGCATCAAATTGACGCCGTAAGCATGGCTTAGCTGTGGACCCTATGCCATAGTCTACACTATGTAGCCTGAGACACACTTTCCCAGAAATGTAACTATATGTCATGGCAATGCAGACTGCAAGAACTGTGATTGGTCTGCTTGGTAGCATTCCCTTTTCATGGTATTGAAGATTGCATGCATTCCAGGTATACTTATATAGATGATTGAAACTTTAGCACCTATTTATATCTGGCATTAAATAACCCACCCTTGACATTGTAGCAACAAGTCTACAAAACACTCAGAATGGCTGCACTAATTTCACTTTCCTCCATTACTTTTATTTGTATTTTACTAAGACTAAAAAAGTAAAAAGTAGTAGACACTAACTTTAGAAGGGAAATTGCATAAAAAGTGACTTTGCTCAACATTTTTCCAAATTTGTCTATGGCAAGTTTGGAGCAGCGGAAATATAACCACAACTAAGCAATTGAATGGCTGTATCCAAATTGAGGGACTGCATTTGAAGGTCGAACATATCACAGCGGTGTCACAAGGTTGTCCAATTTTGAGGACTCCTACAAATTTGGTCTAGAAATGCTTCCTTCTTTTGATCCACTGGGAAACATGCGATGCATTCAGTGTCAGTCGCTGATGTACTGTACATCAAGACAAGGGCGTCTGTCTATACCGCTTACCCAGTCACTAGGCATTGGAGACAAGACAGATGTCACTTGAATCCTGCCTAACAGTAATATACTTATACTTATACCTACTTATACATTTCTGTATACTATTGTGTTATATAATTTTTATATAATTATATGGATTATTCACATTTGTTTTGGCTAGTAACATTTGCTTCTAAATGTATAATAAATGTAAAAAAAAATAGTTACATGTTCGGCTTTCTGCAGTCTGCTATATTGCATCTGTCCATTACGCATTACTTAATACAGCACTTCATTGCCTATAGTGAAAAATGCAATTAAAAGTGCTTAAATCAATGTCAGGGTCGATGCCATTTACATGCGACACGCCCTTATTTTGGTGTTTCACCACTAAAATGTCCATATCTACACTGTAGCTTAGCGCACATGGGAGAATCGACCCCTATTCTGAATATAAATGTCTCGCGTGTAGCCTATTGTTTCATAGCCCATTGCATGTCACCAAAGTTAATCAAGCAAAAAGCAGGAAACTGTGCCTGAACCTCGGTTGTTTTTTAAAGCCTTCCTGTAAACTAAGTGTTAAAGCAGCTCCCCGAATCGGTTTTTCTGTTTTAGCTAGTGTCCTTTGGATCGCAGCGCCGTAAACTATTCCTTTTATAGGGGTCATGGGGACAGCCCAAATTAAAGTTGGAGCAAAAGGTTGATCCAGCTTTTTAAACAATCTTTATGAACTCTGGGACACATTTTCCTCAGTGTTTCTGAATTGATTCTGTTATGGCATTATGTCAGTTCAAATAAATAAATGGAATAATTCAAGCTTTTGTTATAAGATAATTGTATGTAACATTACATTGGTAAGACTAGAAAACCAGTATGGTATAACTATATAAAAATGCAGAACAGCTTTGGAAATGTACTTAGGTTTGATTTACCTCCACGGTATAGTATGGGGACTTACACTGCAAGCATTCCTGTGGTCCTGCAAATGCGTAAAAGTTTGACCAGCAATAGTTACCTGTAAATATATTTACAGGTTCCTTATTTTTTGTGCATTATTAGCTAAAGAGGTGAGTACACATTGAAGATGCTACATATAATTTTAACCAGAGGAAAGATAAATGCAGCACATTTTTGAACATCAGCAGTAAGAGAGGTAATACAGAACTGTGATATCGTTAAAATTAACCTCAGTCAATGTGGAAACTAAAACTGGAATTGTTAAATGTAATTAAAGCTAAACTTCACCAAGTAAACCATGCAAGCAATGAAAATCTTAATGAAAAGCCAAATTAAAAAGCCTGTAGTTACTTCTTAAACTCTCTACAGAGCTGATCCATAGAGTAAAAGGAGCAAAATAGTTCCAGATTTTGAGGCATAAATAGAGAATGCAGCTTCACCACTCTTCTGTAATTTACTTTTTACTATTTGCAGAAGATCAGCCCTGGCAGATTTAAGAGCATGCAATAGGACATTTACAGACAAACATTTAACTATCCATGTGTGTACTATGCATTTTTAATGGTTAAAAATAAAATAAAATATCTTAAAACCTAACACCCCAGACAATCAGTGCTTCGATACTGACCGGTCACATACTGCTATAATCTACAACACTTGCATCAGGTCAATCATTTTTCATAGGAGACAATAAATGTTGCTGTAGCTGTGCTGGTTTGTGTCAGTCAATGACAGAATCCATTGTTAGTTATGCTATAGATGCTTTGCTCTGTGCTAAAGGCTCATGGCATTTCAAGAATACAGTGATCATAAAGAATAAGAATTCTGAGCTAAAGGACAATAGGATTTGAGAATTCACGCAATTTTCTGGAGTGTGTATCTGGTGGTAGCACAGTGAACTCTGTATTTCAAGAGCTGGAATCCAATAGAGAAGATTTCTGGTGGTGCATCATTTTGCATGAAATATTTTACTAGCATGAGCTGGGACTGCTGTTCATTAGGTTAGATTCTTCAGTTTTTATTGTGATTCCCATGAGTCATAATTTCTCTTCTCTTGGACGGGAAAAATCTCCAATCCACATAGCAGTTTGTCCAAGTCCAGTTGGTCCAGTTTGAGGAACACTGAAGAAAATTTCATAGTCCTCCTTATTCCTGATGACCATCAGAAATCTCTGGAATCTCTGGAAGGCATTTTTTGCCATTTTTAAAGCAGTGTGAAATGGATATTTTTATTAGGAATTTAGATGACTTTTCCAGATCTTTGTTGATCTTGTATTTCATGGCTACAATCAATGCCATTTTTCCTGGCTACACATAGTGGCCTAGTGACCTTGTTTGCTGATAATTATTTTGTCTACTTCATGTTTATTGAGTTACTGCTACCTTTGCTGTCTTTGCTAAGAGGTGCATCAACATGGTCACTGGCCCGAGGGTGATTTGACCTGTCAGCCAGATCTCTACTGTTTTCTGTGATAGTGCAGTTATTGACCAGGGTTCAGGTGGCAGAGGTAAAAATTCCTGTGGAAAATCACATTATATTTCCATAGTAAATTGACATAATTGGAATAATTGGTAATGTACATGAAAGATAAACAATAGACAGAGCTAAAATATAGTGAAGATGGTTATGGGCTGAGTCACTCTGAAGCTATACTCCATTGACCATAATTTTAACTGCAGAACACTGAAAATAGTTTATCCTACCATCTGCCCATCCATCACAGGTGTGTCTAGTACAGAGAAGGAGCTGTATCTTAGGCACCACAGGGCAAAAGTAAGAGGAACACCCTACCTGTTGAGGCAAGGCTAACACACATAATCATGCATGATGTACAATGTAGACATGGTGATTTACCTAACAACATGTCTCTGGACTGGTAATGAGATAATGAGAGAGTAATGAGAGGCAGGGCTGTTGCTAGACGTTTCGGAACTCAGGAAAGCATATCATATCGGGTCCCCAACCCAGGCCATTCCAATCATGTTCTAAATTTTGTAGGATCTGTCACTCAGGGGCCCTTGGAATGCCCCCCCCCCCAAGAACAGTGTCAATTCCTTCAGTCACATTCACTGTACAATATGAGGAGTACTGAGTGGCATATGGTTTATCCAGAAATGATTTACTGCGCTGGAAACGTGGTTATGGAAGATGGTTGGATAAAAATATGTCGTCTGATCCAGTCCCTGAGTAGCTTTTTATTTGTAAAACTTCCAGACCATTTTACAGGACAATGAATTTAATGTAGCAAAAGTATTGAGTATAATGTAGTGGCAGAAGCTAGTCCAGTGATAACAAAGCATGGCCTGAGTTTGATCCAGTCTCTCTGTGTTTCACAGATGGGGAATTCAAAGAAAGAAAAATGAATATACAGTATAGCACAAAACATTAAAATCCAGCCATTTTTTTTCTTAACAAATACGCATTTCACATTGGTGTCTCTTCATGTGTCAAAAAGTATATATTTTTTATTTTTTAAACTTTTAAGGTGATTAACAGTAAGTTCCAGTTCAATAGTAATCACAGAATGAATGGTAAAACATGCTTATGGTTTTTATGATATAGTAGTTTTACATTCTTAGTGGCATACTAATGTAACAATTTAGCTATTTTTCATGTTAATATTATGAAATATTAACCAGTAATTGTAACAGTGTTGGAACAATTGATGATTTAACTGGATAGAGACATGCATGTTTTTTGAGAAATGGAAATAAGCTTGAACATTAGTTTGTTTCATTAACAAAACATATCAGACTGGAAGAACATGCATTGTAGTATTTGGTGCAACACAAGGTACATACATACAAGTATGAAATAATATTTGCAGCTTCATTTAACAATGATGTTAATGTGTGAGATGTATTTAACATTAAACCTGGTCAATAAAAAAGGTTGATTTGCTTCCAGTATTTCTTGACCATGGAAAAATGTATTCTAATGTTAAAAATCCGGGGCTGGTCCTTAAGGGAAGACCTGACACCACGCTTTCAACACCATGTTGGTTTAGACTTAGACGACTAGGGGCTCTTTAGTAGACATTATGGCCGGTTTGAGGCTTCTGCACTGTAATCTTGGCTCTGCCGCAGGGCCCATGTGGTTGTTTTCATATCGCTATATGTTTTGATGTAGGGCTGTGATTGAGCGCCTCTGGTAGCGGTAAAGAGCATGCAGTTAACAGCTGGCAGAGGGCAGGGGGAGGGACCCTGTGTTGTGGTCTAGTGACAGACCGTGACTTTGTAATGGAGAGCAGAGGAGAAGAAAAGAGAGAGAAGGAGTTAATAAGTGGGGTGATTTTGGGAGAATGAAGGGAGGTATGGTCATAAAATCACTTCTGTTCTGTCTGAGAGTGTATAATAAAGAAGGAATATATTTTGTGAGGAAAAGAAGTATAAATGGACAGAATATGATTCTTGGAGTTCTGAATCTATCTATCTATCTATCTATCTATCTATCTATCTATCTATCTAATTTTTATCTAATCTTGCAGCAAGTAACACCAAAGGGGGGGGGGGATTTTCCATACAGTTCTTAATGGGGCTTCATGGTAGTTCGTCTACTTCTTTTTATATTTAGGGAAAATGACGCAGATTTTTTGCACAGAGCCAGTAATACTTCTACTCAATGATGTATGATGAAGACAAGAAACTGGGGAAGCATGGCTGTGTTTGAAGCTGGGATCCCAGGAGATGCACCCAGAGGAAAGTCAGTTCCGTGTCATACACATAAAAAGGATGTCAGTGATAGGGAGATAGTGATGGCAGGCGACTGCCAGAGTACAAAGTAGGCCAGTGAATGGTATACATGTCTACTAGCATTATCTGTGGTCCCACAACAGCATGCTCTGCATTTGTGTACATCAGAGTTTGAGTATGTAACCCCAGTACCCATCATGATGTAGCCAATGGCCTGTGATCTGTCCAGCCTGATTAATGTTAAACTGTGGTTGCTCACGATTTTGAATTTGTTTTCTTACTGCCAGTTCACATAATTGAAATGGCTTTTGCTGATATTTATCAGACTTTGGCTTTCTACAGCGAGGTGCCTGTTTTCTAACTTGTTCCTGAGTGGTGGCATCAGATTTCTTTTTCGTTTCATTCCAGTGGCAGCCTTCTCTCCTCATGACCAAAGAAACTCAGTGCTCAGTGTCTCAGTGTGGTGTTTCAGAGAACTGTGGTCCTGTCACGACTCTGAAAGATTTCTCAAATCTGCAGTTCCCTAAATGGAGGACAACAGTGCCACCCATAAACTGTCATAGCATCCAGTTACATCTCTGTGCCCTTTTAAAAAGCATTTTAAGCATATTATTATTATTATTATTATTATTATTATTACTGCTACTACTACTACTACTACTATTAAGCTTTTTATATTTTGTATGGCAGGTATAATATATGTCTGTTGTCTCATTAAGATACATGGGCCACAGAGATACATAATAACATAATCACTGTTTTACTCTTGTCTGAATCACACATATCTGAGTAAAGCAATGCCTGGGACCCTTCAAAATTTGAGCAAATATATCATGCCATTAAAGTACTCAGGGATCAAATACTTAGACGGATGCATACTTTTAAATAAATATGCTCATTTACACATTTACGTATTTATGGAATGTTAAAATATATGTATAGACAGTGCTCAAAGAAAGTCTTAGGACTTAGGATTGTTGCAAATATATCGCTTTTATAACAAACGTTAATTAACAAGCAATTTTTTACATATCTGCACATCTTCTGCACAAACATTTTCCTTTCATTAGGTGTAATAATCTTTTGATTGACCCATTCTGGTTTGTTCTTTCCATTTTGCTATTAATTGCAGTTGTAGTCATTGTATCCATTAGGACAATGAACACAAATGTTTGGTGTTCTGTGTTATTGCAAAGGTGTTACTAATTAAAAAGTACTCAGTGAGACTACTTGTCAATTAACTTAACTCAAGAAATGCTCTTTTAGAAGTATAATTTGGGTTTCAGTTTATTACTGCTTGAAATGCATTCTTTTTACTTAAAACTACTTTTTTTTCTAATATGATATATTGATTTTGTAAAACAATGAATAAAGTAATGATTTTTGTTACAAAACCAATAAATTTGCAATATTTTTACTGAATTAAACAATGGTCCAAAGACTTTCTGTGAGCGCTGTATATCCTATGATATGATACCAGAATGTGCATTCTGTATACACATACTTTATTTTTGCTAATAACCTTCCATGTGAACCCCACATAGGAGTAAAATATAGCGTGCCACAGTCCTTCTAAGCAGGGAACAGGGAACAGTTGTGCACACAACCCAGATTTACGTGAAGT
This sequence comes from Petrocephalus sullivani, assembly GCA_026780845.1. NCBI lineage: Eukaryota > Metazoa > Chordata > Actinopteri > Osteoglossiformes > Mormyridae > Petrocephalus > Petrocephalus sullivani. Next base: position 13,646,021 of record JAODKM010000108.1, read on the forward strand.
TATGCTAAGAAAGGGGCAACTGATCAATCATCAAGCAGCTAGACACAAATAAAAAGACTTGGCATTTACTACCGGGGAAGTCAACACTGTGCATTTCTGGTCTCCGGCTGTAAAAGAAGAACAAGAGGAATGGTGAAACTGACAAGGGGAGAGGGCAGTTTAGGGGGTGAGTGAGGGGGGCAGCGAATTAAGTGAGGGGTTTTTCATCCTTGGGTCTAAGACTAGGCAGATTTACTCTGAGAAACACTGATAAAATATGCATCTTGTTGTAAAATTACTGCATGAATGAGGTGTGACGTGAACCACGGGACATGGCACATACAAACAAACCTTTTATGCATGTGTGGGGTGTGATGTGAACCTCGGGAGACAGGGGCGGCACATAGAGACAGACGTTACATGCGTGTGTGGGGTGTGACGTGAGCGACGGGCGGCACATAGAAACAGACTTTACATGCGTGTATGGGGTGGGATGTGAGCCACGGGAGACAGGGGCAGCACATAGAAACAAACCTTACATGCGTGTGTGGCGTGCGACGTGAGCCACGGGAGAGACAGGGGCGGCACATAGAAACAGACATTACATGCGTGTGTGGGGTATGACGTGAGCCATGGGAGACAGGGGCGGCACATAGAAACAGACTTTACATGCGTGTGGGGGGTATGACGTGAGCCATGGGCGGCACATAGAAACAGACGTTACAGTACATGCGTGTGTGGGGTATGACGTGAGCCATGGGAGTCAGGGGCGGCACATAGAAACAGACCTTACATGCGTGTGTGGGGTATAACATGAGCCACGGAAGACAGGGGCGGCACATAGAGACAAACCTTACATGCGTGTGTGGGGTGTGACGTGGGCCACGGGCGGCACATAGAAACAGACGTTACATGCGTGTATGGGGTATGATGTGAGCCATGGGATACAGGGGCGGCACATAGAAACAGACGTTACATGTGTGTGTGGGGTATGACGTGAGCCATGGGAGACAGGGGCGGCACATAGAAACAGACGTTACATGCATGTGTGGGGGGTATAACGTGAGCCATGGGAGACGGGGGTGACACATAGAAACAAACTTTACATACGTGTGTGGGGTGTGACGTGAACCACGAGAGACAGGGGCGGCACATAGAGACAAACCTTACATGCGTGTGTGGGATGTGACGTCAACCACGGGAGATGGGCGGCACATAAAAACAGACCTTACATGCGTGTGTGGGGTGTAACGTGAACCACGGGAGACAGGGGCGGCACATAGAAACAGACCTTACATGCGTGTGTGGGATGTGACGTGAACCACGGCAGACAGAATCAGAATTTACAAAAATAATTTTAAAAAAGCATGAAATTAATCAGGGGACAGGCAATGTAAACCAACAGAAGCAGACTCTCCCTGCTGAGGTAGACACATGCCACCCCCATATCCCACCCTCATTCCCACCCCCACATCCCTGCCCCTCCCC
>JAODKM010000108.1:13665497-13676336 GCA_026780845.1 Petrocephalus sullivani
TGAATCAATGCCATGTAGAATTAAGGCAGTTCTGAAGGCGAAAGGGGGTCAAACACTGTATTAGTATGGTGTTCCTAATAATCCTTTAGGTAAGTGTATAATTTAAATACAGTATAAATAACCTAGGGCCTAGCACTGAACCTTGTGGAACCCCAAGGTGGAGTTATTTACTTTAAAACCAAATTATTAGTCACTTAAATTGTGCTTTTCTATAAAATTTTCTATAAAATTGTCGTCTTTGCAGAAATAGTTTTTCTGTTTTTTGAGAACTGGGAAAAGCAGAGAAATTGATTGTAGAAGAGATGACTTTTATATCTCTACTTTTATAAATTGGAATGATCAGTTTGCTTGATTAAGTTTTGAGGACTACAAACACCATTGGAACACAAATCGTAAGTCTTTTTTGAAGCTTGGCTAAACCAGCAAAAGGAAGACTGGTGAAACCCTGCAAACTTACTTGTGCCACATGGTTGTAAGGTAAAAAATACCGCCTTCCGGTACCCCCAGAGAGGGATGAGGTTACTCCTGTATAAACAGAGACGTTTCCTTAATTCATCACAGATGTCGTCTCTTCAGGTCTTAATTGTCATAGCAGACCCTGAAGTGCTCCCTCAGCAGTATTTTTATTTTATTATTTTATTTCATTTTATTTGTGGGTTTCATCAAAATGCCAAGTACAACATTCCCAGCATGCTGTTCGACCGTATGTCTGCGCTCTGTTCCGTCAGCTAAAAACCATGAAAAAGAAGCCGGATCTGAGTGCAGCCTTCCCGGGGCATTGCGTGTGGTCTCATGAGGTTTGCCACCGGGGAGAGGGGTGCTGCGTGCTAGAAGCATTGTTTTTTTTGGTGGCCTTGGAGGGAGCACACCATGGGCGTCGCTGCCCCCCTCACATTTCATAATTATTCGTTTGGACCCCCCCACATTTAACATAAAATATCACCCAATGCTGTTTTTATTGCTTCGCGAAAGAATCCATTTCACTTGATCGATATGAGAATACACAGAAATCGTCATTCATTGGAGGTACAGCTGGAAATGTTTAAACTGCAGTATCCTTGCAACACTGAAGTAGCAGCGACTCTTAGAGCTATGTTGCCAGAGGTATGTGCTCTATTCACCCAAGTAGAGGTCTTGCTCAGGCTACTTCTTCGTGCCATGCTCTTCAGCTGAAGCTGAAAGAAGCTTTAGTGCCTTAAAAAGGCTTAAGACATGGCTTCGCTCCTCCATGAAACGGCAAAGTTTGAACAATGTAGCTGTCTGCCACATTCACCAAGATAAACTTGATTAGGTGAACATGAGGGACATTTGCCAGTCTTTTGTCTCTCCAAATGACAGAAGGCAGCACATTTTGTGTAATCTGAGCAGGAAGAACTTGTTTTGTCTGGTCTTTGCCAGTTTTCTGGAAATTAACATGAAAATCTGTGTATGGGGAAGGAATAGCGGAAAGGAAAGGAATGGAGAGAGGTGGATGTTATTCCAGGTGCATTGCGAAGGAACGGGGGATAAAAGTTACGAAGTAGTAGAAATTGTGGTGGCACCAAGATAGGAAGGCGTTATATCTATAAACCTATTTGTTATACTAATCTGAAAAATCTGCATGTAGTTTGACAAAACTGCACTTGCTCATTGTGTAAAGTTTTTTTTTATGTGTCGTTGCTTGACACAGTGTAATTTTGTGTTATGAAGGCTGCATGATGACATGTCATGCCTGTTCATTGTATGAAATGCCGCTAGCTAGCCGCGTAGCCGCTTACCCTATGCAGTACCCTACGCCATTACAGGTAAGGTACACAGATAGATTCTAGGTAGATTATACACAGAAATATTAATCAGCCATTACTCTACTTCTGAGTATTTACTTTGGCAAAGCCGCACAGATGATTTTCTATTGATGATTTTCTATTTTCTTGGTTCCTGGGGTGGCATGGTGGCGCAGTGGTTAGTACTGTTGCCTCATACAGCTGGGACCAGAATTTGAGTCTCGTCAATGGCTCCAATATGCTGAAGTTAATTAGAGGTGCCAAATTGCCCATACTGTAGGTGAGCATTTGTCAGTGAATGGTGTACGAGAGTGCCCTGTGATGGGTTGGTGCCCCATCTTGGGTTATTTCCTGCCTTGCAGGCTACAGACCTCCTGTGACTCTGAATAGGACAAGTGGCTACAGAGAATGGATGGATGGACAGTGGATCATAGTAACGAAGGCAGACTCATGAAAGCGTTGCATGGCTTCATCAGTTTATGAATTTAAATCTTATCCAAAGACAGGCATTTGACTAACTTATGCTAAATAAGAACATATGTACCTGTTCCTACTTCCCTACAGATTTGGCTAAAGACAGACTCAGGAACAGACCTCACTCATAACCCAGGGACTACCTGTAATCATGAAACAAAGACTATGAGAACTATAATGAGAAATAGAAGGTTTGATCTGACTTAATCAGAGGGGTGTTTCTACACACTGCTTTATGTTATGGCTATAGCTGTTTCTTTGGTACTGGGAAACATTTTCAGACGGTGTATGGAATGGAATTATTGTCTCACACTAAAGGGAATCTTTAATTTTGAAAGCAATTTAAAGGATGCCCCAAGCTATATTTGAGAGTCCATCAAAATGTTTGTTGAAGATATATAGAAAGAACTACTTAAAATGGCATTTGGGAAATGCAGGTTTGTCTAAAAATTGTTTATAGTCAAAGTTGTGTATAGTTGTGGGGTAAAGTCACGACTGACATGAATTCCTCCATCAGGATGAAAGAATTTGAGCAGAAGTGCATTTGTCGGGGATGTGGGACAGTTTGGCAACCAGAATAATAACACTCCATTCACACCTCGCAAAGAGTCGATAGTGGAAAAGTTGTTGTTGTCGAGATATGGTTTCTAAATGATATGCTGATGCCCTACACGATATTTAAAATTATAAACATTTTTGTCTGACACCAACGCTCAACCTCACGGTTGTACACTCTCTAAAATAGGCCTCAAAATTGTTTCTCAGTAGTCAACCATAATTTCAGATGACAGACTTTGTTTGTGATTGCAGATGAATGATTGAGATGAAACAGAAAGTGCCGGGTGCATCTGTTATGTATGGTAATTAAAGGCCCCTTTTCAGTATGCTATTTCGGCTTGCATTTCAGACCTTTCAGCACAAAGTAACAAATGCACAGTGATAAACTGCTCATCTCATGCTTAGTGTTGACTGGAAATAACCCATTTATTTTCATATTTCCAAAGAATAAATTACAAATCAAAACTAGCTACCAGCACCCGTTGTGTGTGCACCAAGGTGTCCATACTCATGTCCAGCAGTGCCGGGGCAGAGGGGCAGAAAAACTTTCCCTTTTCAGTAAAAACTGAGGAAGGTAAATAGAGTATATTCTGGAGGTGCTGAAGTTTCATGGAATCTGTTAGTAATGGGTAATATTCCAGATGAGAAATGTTAGTCACCATGGATGTTAGAACAAGAATGGTGTTTGTGTAAATTGTTAGCACCATTAGTACGATCCAATGAGAAGTCACTGCTCATTACTCATCAGCCTTAGCATCTTAGTTAGTTAGAATCATTAGCTTGAGTTTTTTTAATCACGCTTTTTAATTTTCTGGTTGAACAGATGGAGACAATTATTCTTGTGCCTTTTTAATTTTCTTTGGAAAACAATACTTATCACTAAAACAAGATGAGAACAAATTAGTCAAAATCAGGGATGATATTTTGTCAGTAAAATTGTAGTAATTATAATCATAGTAATAACTAATTGAACACTTGCTTGTTACTAAGGCCAGATGAATTATAACTGAATATCCCCCAGTATTTAAGAAATTAAAAACAAAGCAGTAAATGATGCAGATTTCTTTCTTTTGTGGCCTGCTCTGCCACTACTTCAGTGTCCGTAAGTTATTGGCAGCCAAATACGGATTGCAGTAAAAGTGAGAGAGCCTTGGGCACTACCAGCAAGTGAGGTAATGGAATAAACAGCATACACAAGCATATAGTGTTCAAACGTTTCGTTTGACAGGACCTCTCTGGTGAGTGTTTTAGAAAAAGGACAGGGCCAAATGTAGTGGTGTGTTCCCACTTCTGTAATAGTGTCTGTACTGCTTGCACTATGATAGATGGGTCAGAAAAAGCTGGGACGCATTAGACTTAAGAGCTACATGCCCCAGAGCTCACAGCATTTGACTTACTCTTCCTAGATCTGGGGTGGGCAATCTTATCCGCAAAGGGCTGGTGTGCATGCAGGCTTTTGGGGTAACCTTTAAGTTAGCTGTGAGGACTCTTCAGCCAATAAGCCCTCTAATTAGTAACCCAATTGGGGAGTTGCAGTGAAAACCCACCCCTGTCATAGAGGGTCACTGTCTTACTGCATATCTTTGGCTCTCGATTATCCTGCCGTCTCACTGTGTCCGTCGTGTCCTCATGCTGCAGGAATGAGCTATTTGCCATCTGGGTTTGAAAAACTGAGTATTAGAAACCCCCAAAGACTGAAAGGATGTATTCATAGGTTCAACAACTTTTGAACCTAATCACCTTTCTTGAAGAATAAGACATGAGCTATTATTATATCTCATTAGTTTTATGATTTACCATCATTAAGATTTCAAACCACAACATTAGCTACATTATTACTGTGTCAGATTTCCTATGTCTTCCTTGCCTTTCCTTACTGAAAATCTGGTAGACCTATAATGTGTATTTTCTGCACTTATTTATTTCTGAACTTTTCATTTCGATTGGAGGGATTGATCAGACTAACTTTTAAAACCCACTTGCAGCTTCATCATATATACCAGAAATATATAGATGTAGGGAGGAATGCAAAACAATTAAACATGCATTATATATTCTAGGATGTTAACATCCTGGTGTCCGTTTTTTTTTGAACATCTGTGATTATGCGGCCGTTCTGAAGCTTGCAGCTGTGTCTTTCTGCATTTATGGGATGGAGGTTAAGCCTGTGCTTAGTTCTTAGCTTCACTATGGCTTTCTTTATCAGATGAGTTTATTGCATTTTTGGTATGACGTCCCTGCAGATGTTTACGTAGTTTGTTGTACAAGTGCTTCAAATATCCCTTTTTTGAAAGCAACTTGAAAATGTGGTCTTTGCTTGAATTACAACAAGGTTTTTGATGAAGGATTTGGGATGAGGCACCTTTCCTGCCGCGGAGTGCAGAAATGCAGAAAGGTGCCTGTTATAACGCCTTCTCCTGTCCGCACTAGCCTGACTCCCCTGTCAGCTCCCTGCTGCTCAGTGCTGAGATCACGGGACAGAGTCTTCCGTGCGTGACTGCGAGCAGAGCACGCGCACCCCGCTTCCCGTGTAGCCTGCAGGGCCTGCTGCTTGCCGAAAGACACAAGCCTGCAAAGTCACAGCCCCAGCCGCTTCGTCTTTTCTTATGCGTTTTCCTGCAGGTTCATTCACTTACGTTCAATTACTGTTGGTTCATCTGTCGGTCGGCATTAAATGTACAACATTAACCAGAAAATGGCACTGATTTTTATTGTCGCTGTTCAAACGTACATTGTGTGCTTTGCTTTTACATCGCGGCAATGAGAAAGGGCCAGGGGCTAGGTAAACATATGTGGGTGCTAACACTCAACATCGCATTTCCAGATTGGCTGCTAATTGACTTCTTTTTGCGTTGGTGTTTCTCTGTAGTCATTGGCTATAGAGTCTGAGATCTCCGTCGGTCGCTTTAATTCCATTGTTTCTGTGTGGAAAAATGAGGACAAGGTATTTTGTGTCTTTCTCCCCGCTTATCATTGTTTGTTTATCTGCTCTTGTCCTTCCCAGGGAGACATCCAACAGCTGATGATTGTAGATGACCACCGAGCCGCCTTCGACTACTGCGAGCATTACAGCCCTGACTGCGACGTGGCCGTCCCAGACGCCCCACAGAACCAAGATCCCAACCCCGATGAGACTGTGAGTGCCTCCGAAAAGCTTTGCCTTCTGTCCCGCGTTCCACTGGTAGAAAGTGCCTCTTTACCCAGTGCCCAGTTCAGTGGCAGGTTATATCAGGTCCAAACGTTTCATACCGTGACACTCCGCTGGGGATTTTTCGGCAGCCAGATAGATCCGAATAAATTGGGTGCTGAGAACGGGAAGGGATTTGACAGAGAGCTACAGGCAGCGGGAAGCGCTGACTCTCCTTTCGGAGTGTGATGATGAATTGGAGGTGCACAGATAAAAGCCTGTTAAAGCCTGCATCCCAGGGCATTCCTGTAAGCAGTTTTTTCGTGTTCTACGCCCGGCTATATCCTAATTAAGTCGCCATGTCTTTGACATAAGACACACTCCCCGGCAAAGCCCAGCTGCTCCCGCCGTGCCCCACTTTTTTCCGCCCACTGTTGTCCCGAAGATGACCTCACCGTTCCTGTAATCCAGTCTAGACTAGTTTGGAGGAATCCAGGTTCAGTGTAGCAGGATACATTTTTAGCATTATGTTAGTCTTCAGTGAATTACAGCGCTGTAACTCATCAGAGGGTTAATTATCAGACATTCATCAATTATTTGCCAGATTTATGTATAGATAAATACACACTTCTTTCCCTTATAGAATACCAAACATGCTATTAAGTCTCATGAGAAACTGACTTTTTTTTCTATTTGAAAATGCTGCTTGTTTCTATACATGTTTGAGGCCTTAAGATGAACAGAAAAAAATAAGAAGATATGGTTTAGGGTTAGAAAATATCATTTTTACTCCAGGGATTTAAATATTGTTTAGGTTTATACTTTTTAGGCACATGCATATTTTGAAGTTTTGAATCTTTACTGGGTTCTTTATTTATACCTTAATGATAAGTACATGCCTTCCAGTGGGTTGGTGCCCCACCCTTGTGCTTGTAGCCTCTGGGACCCTCGCAACCCTGCATAGGACAAACGGGTACAGAAAATGGAAGGATGGATGAATGGATGGATGAATTGATGAATGATATGCACAAAAAAATTAAAGAAATCTAAATGATTGTTTTCACTAAAGGTTGGTCTGTTTCACTGCAACTTGACTAAATGAGTATCAGCCAGTTGCCTACAGTAACCTGAACTGGTGATGATTTACATGATTTCAGAAGCATTTTTATCAGATATGGATAGTGTGCTTTGCTTTTACATCATAGAGGTGAGAATGACCTGTCGCAACACAAGCAACACAAGCTCCATCACTGTGACAGAGGAGGGAATGTGATATTGTGGGGTAAAACATACTGAAAGTTAAATAGAAAGATCTCTTTATTGGGGGGATGAATGAATCCAAATTAAATATTGGGGGGGGGGGGGGGCCCCCCCCCATCCAACAATCCAAAATCCTCCCCCTTATCCGGTAAAGGGCCTCCAGAGGCTTGGATCATCACTAATGTAGCAAAGGGCACAAGGCTGACGAACAAGCCAGATGGGTTACTGGCATTCATATTATGGGCATTTCAGGAACAATCAACAATCCAGTGCTATAACTGGGTTTGTGCTTATTTTCTGGCATGATTACAATCCCTGGATGTAATTAGATGAGTGGATAAGAAAAAAGTCCAAACACATCAGCACATTTGTGAATGGTGAACAATTTGCATTTTGTTCACCATTCCATCCTTATCCTTACAGAACCCCGAGAACCCCTATTACTACGAGTATCCTTATGAGTACTTTGACAAGGAATCCGAGGAGGTGTCCTCCCTCAATCCAGATGTGGCGACAGAGACTCTCACGGAGGAGAGCGAGGTATGCATGTCTCAGGTCTTCAGGAGTTTCCTGTGTCTGACATGTTTGCTCTCTGTTTTTCATCTTTTCATTGTTTTGTCTGAATTCACTTGTTTGCTCATTTCAGGTCGAAGCTGCAGCTCCGGACAGTGTCCGGAAGTTTACATCAACTGTAAGAGAGGCGCCAGGGGAGGCAACAGGAGCCGAAGAACACACCACGGATATCGGGGACTACGGCACTGAGGATTCATATGTCTACTACGAGGAACATATGTCTACTCCCGAGCCGTCCAGGAGGATCACAATTAGCGGCAAAGTGGGCCACGGGATGACTACTGACACTGAAGTGGACCTGGGAATCGGGAGCAGGATCGACTTGGGCTTTGGAGGAGAGCTGGAGAAGAAGGTCATCACAGGAGACAGCCACACGACAGTCACTGTCACACAGAACAGCACCCATGTTAGTACTGACCTTAGTTCATCTGCATGACAGCAAAGAGTGGAAGAAGTCTGAAAGGGATTATGCTGTTGGTGAACGTTTGCTATAACATTTCCTAGTTGTGTATGGGTTATGTCTTGTTATATCCTTTGCTCTCTTCATCAGGGTGACAATTATGACTACTATAAGTACGACTACGAGGAGTACAAGCCTGAAGGTGACATTTCGACCAGCAGCAGCGGTGGTTCCGTCAGCATCGGTGGTGGTTCCGCTGGTGGTTCTGTCAGCATTGGAGGTGGTTCTGCTGGTGGTTCCGTCAGCGTTGGAGGTGGTTCTGCTGGTGGTTCCGTCAGTGTCGGAGGTGGTTCTGCTGGTGGTTCCGTCAGTGTCGGAGGCGGTTCCGCTGGTGGTTCTGTCAGTGTCGGAGGTGGTTCTGCCAGCGTTGGAGGTGGTTCCGCTGGTGGTTCCTCTTCTGTTGGAGGAGGCTCGTCAAGTGCCGGTGGTGGTTCCAGGAGAGGAGGGGGCACTGCCAGTGGCCAGGGGGGCACCGGGGATGAAAATTACGAGGATTTCATCGAGGAATCCATAACAACCGAGGATATAAACACACACTATGATGACGTTGAAGATTATACCTATGAGCTACCTGCAGTGACTGATGAGCAGCATGGCCAGGTAGATTCCTCAGCAGGTCACTTGAATGTAGATTGTTTCATAGTGCCCTTTATTCATTCAATAAAAAAGATCACGACAACAAGTTTGTAAATGTGACAATTAATGAAACATGAAGAGCAGACTGATATTGAATCTGCATTTTTTTCAAAGACAGTTGCAAACAATGCAGGGCTACATTAAAAAATGTTATAGAGTGATGTATCATTTTTGTGTTTCCCATATCAGGTTGATGGAATGAGGGGAGAAAAAGGCCAAAAGGGAGAGCCAGCCATTATCGAGCCGGTGAGAGTGCCTTCTAGAACACGTGCAGAAATAAGCACCGCGCAGGCAGAATGGCAGGGGCCTTAAACATACACAAAGCAGCGGTGCTAAAATCTAAACATTTAATTTGTGATTTCAAAAGAATGTGCCTAAACAGACAGAAGTGTTGAATAAACACAGCAGGGAGTAAACAATGGATCGGCTGACATTAAAAATACCTCAAAGGCTTTACTTAGTTCACCAAGAATTGGGTAATAAAGGAAGTGCGAGGTTCTGTGTGAAGAGATAGCATCAGCACACGACACATGACAGTATACATGTATAAATGATAACAATGTCTGCCCATATATGCTGATATATAAACTGTGCTTTGAGTCTTGTGGAACTGAAGCTGGAAGTCTAGCTTTTATAGTGTCAGCTCAAAATACGTAAATCACTAACCCGTGACCTGGGAAATTTGCCCTTAAAAATATTCAGCTGGTGCTATAATGCTGCCTAAATTATTTTTTTTCTAATTGACTGACTTGACTCATTTTAAGCTTTTTCCTAAACTGTTTTTATTGTATGCTCAGGTTTGCTTTTTATTGTAAACTAATATTGCATTCAGTTTCAAGCAAAGCAGGAGGGTGCTAGGTGTCCCACCTGTACTGTATGTGTAGCCAACATCTGCTGCGCTCTTCAGGAAACATTAGAGCTGCACTGGCCAGACATTTCTGTCTGAAAAGGGCCGCTGAGCTTGGCAGCTCTTTCCCATTTATTAAAGACCAGTTCATTGAAAATTAAACACCAGTTTAAAAGCCCCCAGTAAATTGACAGAAGTGGCCTCTGCAATTGTCCCCGCATGATCTGCTCGTAAAAAGGTTTGCTGACTGATGGCTGACTCACATTCTAAAGCGAATATGAGCTGATCTGAACCGGAAGGGACTTTGTTTTCAAAATAATTTCAAATGCCTTATTGTTTCTGGACTACATGCTTCCTATTATAGTTTCGCATGCGTAATGCCACTCTGTGAATATCCAGCTCTGCACCCATCCCATCCTTTGAAGCTTCATAGCCAAAAACAATCAAACAAAAACTTTCTGACCACCCACTATCAATATTTCCACTCTGAAACTTCATTTGAGAGACACTGTGGATGTTGCAGCAAAAGCCAGGTAGCATATGATAGAGCGTATCTTAGGTAACACACACACACACGCCTTTATGCTGGGTACATGACTGCCCTCGGTCGGGTGCAGTCTGCTGGTCATACTGCTTTACCTGGAGCTGTAAGCGTCAGGTCAGCTGCAGCTTGCATCGTGTCCTGAGCCACATCCCACCCCACCTACTCTTGAAGGGCTGCCCTCTTTTTTGGAGAGCGACTGTATCAATATATGGGACTAATTGAAGTAGAAAGTGTACTATTATACCTTTATGTCTGTTACAGTAAGCTAACTGTAATTGTTCTTTATAACATCAAGCTAGAGAACATGGGTGCATCAATTTGGATGGCATAAGCTATAGCAATTACTTTTCCTAATGCATTTTTGTGCATTTTTACTTACCCCATTTATACATTTATGGAGTTATTCTAGAACTGAGGTGAATTCTTTGGTCATTATGCCCATTGCTTCCTTCTTTGTGAATGAAATAAGATTGCCCCCTTTTCTTTTGTGCTTGTTTTGCAGGGTATGCTTGTGGAGGGCCCCTCTGGTCCCGAAGGGCCCGTCGTAAGTCATCCTCTCAACAGCTGCTTATAACTGCCGCACCCCCCCCCCCCCCC
>JAODKM010000108.1:13683279-13715331 GCA_026780845.1 Petrocephalus sullivani
TACTGCATGTAGCTTGGTGATAGTGAGAAGCACGTTGCTTGGTGACAGTGCAATCTGCTAACCCTTTCGGGTATTACCGCATGTAGCTGGGTGATAGTGAGAAGCGCGTTGCACAGTGACAGTGCAATCTGTTGACCTTTTCGGGTATTTTCGCAGTCCATGTTGCTGGGTGATAGTGAGAAGCGCGTTGCACGGTGACAGTGCAATCTGCTAACCCTTTCGGGTATTACTGCATGTAGCTGGGTGATAGTGAGAAGCGCATTGCACGGTGACAGTGCAATCTGTTGACCTTTTCGGGTATTTTCGCAGTGCATGTTGCTGGGTGATAGTGAGAAGCGCGTTGCACAGTGACAGTGCAATCTGCTAATCTTTGCAGGGACCTCCTGGTGTAGGTGGACTGAAAGGCGAGCTTGGAGAGGCTGGTTCCCAGGTATGGACTTTTCACTTAGCATTAGGAGCCCTCAGGGCATGATGTCTAATGATCACAATTTTTGTTGGCACTATTTAAGTTCAGAAAAGTGAAGTAGAGGAGAATTCAGCAGGACTATCTACCAGCTGATTTTTAAAATATCATTAATAAGTTAATTTTAACATATGGTGTCTGTTGAGCGTTTTATTTAATGTTTCTCCCACTGACCTCGACTTTGAATGGCATGTACAGCAAACATGGTAAAGCACGAGAGCAATGTGAATTTTGGCTTTAAATCAGTGTGGGGTTTTTTTCCGTCTTTTTCCCATTTCTTGCTCTGTTTTTTAGGGACCACGTGGCCCTCCAGGTTCTCTCGGCCCACCCGGCAAACCGGGCAGAAGGGTGAGTCACTGTTTGGGTTTGCATGATTGCATGGCGAAGAGCCATCTTTGGGGCTTCAGGGAGAACACATGGAGGCCTGCCAGGAGGGAGGGAGGCCAGACGGCCTGCTCACACATCCCCCCTGCCCCTGACAGCAACAGGGAACACCAGGCTCTGCCTGCGTCCCTTATGTCGAAAATAAGCACTCTACACAAACTACAGCCAAAATCTATTGATTTTTATTTGTGTTGTTTGAAATATATAATTAACAGAGACAATAATTCTCTAACCTCTCTAACTCTGCCCCCTCGTGATATCTAACTAAGAGAAAAAATATAATACTACAAATAATATATTTTCAGGATCTGAATGAACATGCAGAGGCCAAGCTGTGGTGACATGGTCACCTATTCAGGACATTCCACCCGGAAGACCGGAGTTACAGAGAGCCGATATATTATTGTTATGTGTTTGATTTTTCCCCCAACATTAGAAAATGCCTTTCATATTGCAGATCTGAAGTCAGGTCCAGTTCGCCTTCACTGTCTTACCATCTATATACTGTCCACAGCATACAGCGGCACAAAATAAAGTTCAACAGGACCACGATGCAGAATATATAGATAAAGTGCAGAGACTGTGAATAAGACATATACATACGCTGACACACAGGGGAGCTGTGGGCACCGACACAGTATACCAGACACGGTGGAGACGTATAAATAATAAATACAACAGATGTAACAATACAACAGATACGACAGATGTAGGAAAGGTGCAGTGCTGGCAATGTCCACTGGATGAAGTGGCTAGTGCTGGTGGTAAGCCAGGTTTATAAGGGGGCCTGTGAAGAGTTCAGAGCTCTTATAGCTTTGGGGAAGAAGCTGTTGCAGAACCTGGCAGGATGCAGCGACATGGAGGAATGCCTTAGTGGAGATAGAGGGCTTCCCGATCATTTTCTCAGCTGCCTCCATTATCCGTTGTATGGTCTTGCGGTCATTGAACTGCATTTCGCAAACTAGTTGGTCATGCAGCTAGTCAGGACACTCTCAGTGATTCCCCTGTAGAACATGGTCAGGGTGGGGGGAGGTAGACATGTTCTCCTTAGCCACCGAAGGGACTAGAGATGTCGCTGCACCTACTTGACTGAGGAGGGGGAGCTGAGGGTTCAGGTGAGGTCAGCTGCCAGGTCTACTCCAAGGACTTTTGGTGACACTGACCAGCTCCATTACAGAGCCCTCGATGTGCAGTGGGGGTCACAGCGTGGGCCTTCCTAAAGTCAACAATCATCAGATCTGAAATATGCTTGCAGTGTTACTGCAAAAGTTTAAAAAGGATCAGAGAATACACACAAGATAAGAGCACAAGACAACCAGATAGCAGCCAAAGTGGCAGAATATGTAAACATGTGAACATAGGCAATGCGGTTAGGGGGTTCAGTGGGGAGGTATTGCACATGAACGTTATGGGGAATATGGCGCATTTAAGGATTGTCTCTATTGTTCCAGGGTCGTGCTGGAGCAGATGGGGCCAGGGGGATGCCAGGACAGACCGGGGCCAAGGTAATGCATGTAATCGACCTGCCATGAACATTTAGTAGGACTTTAAGAAGAGATGCTCTTCTTCATAGCCACGGTATTCTGATGGAGACCTAATGAACAATATACTTTGGTGAAAAAGAACAGCTGTTTTGATGGAATATTCATTCATGCTCAGCGATAACAATAAACTTGAGTTATCAGCTGTCTCCTTCTTGTATGGAGACCCTAATGTGGAGTTTTCTAATGCATTTTTATTATCATAATTACGAAGAAGACTTCTCTCTCCGGAACAGGGTGAGAGAGGGTTTGATGGATTGGCCGGCTTGCCTGGTGAAAAGGGGCATAGGGTAAGATTTTGTTTCTTTTCATTTTTCCTTTTTAAAATTTGTGTTGACTTTTGTGAAAGCTACACCCCTTTCTGTGATGTTTGATGAAGTGCTTATTATTCTGTTGCCATAACAGTATCTGATAAAATGCTCATCAGAACACTATCAATAGGCCTTTAATCTGGGAAGCTGTGTGCGGACCCAGGTTACTGAGACGAAGGAGCTCAGTCTTTTCTCAAATCAATATGATGAATACTTTCCCTGTGTCAACTGAAATTTGCACTAAAATATACATAACAACAAAAGAGTGACAATATGTACAGGAAATTCTGTATGCAAAGCTAGTTATCCTTTGCCGATTATCCTATGCCCACCTTTGTGGCATGTAGTCCAGTAGGAATCCATCTCAATAATCCTGGCTGGTAAACCACAGAGCATTCAAGACTGAACGAGGCTGACACGTTCCCTAAGGCATGGCGACTATAATCTGTAAAGACTTTGATAACTTTGATAGCCAGATCCCTACAGAACTTGAAATAACTGTCAGTCTTTCAAAGCTAAACAGTGTTCTTCCATCGTGACTGAAGACGGGGGTCCCCTCCCAGCTGCAGTGCTGAACATCATTAACTTTGCAGCCTTGATTTCATACTCAGAGATGCTAGTCAGATTCCTCTTGTCCACATAGGCACTTTCCCTCCTTCCCCAATGAGGTGTTGTGAGGTGTGGTGC
This sequence comes from Petrocephalus sullivani, assembly GCA_026780845.1. NCBI lineage: Eukaryota > Metazoa > Chordata > Actinopteri > Osteoglossiformes > Mormyridae > Petrocephalus > Petrocephalus sullivani. Next base: position 13,686,666 of record JAODKM010000108.1, read on the forward strand.
GTGCGGCAGTCTGACTGCAGCTAGGTGGCACTCGCTATATGTACATTTATTTGTGTCTCTCTGCTACGCTGTAGGGTGAGTCAGGTCCTCAGGGACCGCCCGGACCTCCAGGAGAGGATGGAGAAAGGGTGAGAGTCCTCCTTTCCCTACAAATGTTTTTTGCTGTTTAATTTTTTTTAACTCTGTTCGACTTAACAGTTATTTTCAAATTTGTCTACAAATCTTAGCTTCTCCCCGTTGCACCATTCTCATACTTTTCATTGTTTGCCCTGATTGTAATATCTCCCACTGCCTTTCCCTAAACTCTAGACCACTAACTCATGTGATCTTTGACTTCACTGTGACAGTGATGCCGAATATTGTTCTAAAACCATTAAGATAGTTCCATAGCTAAATTATGCAGTATTATACACTTTACTATTATCCTGCATTGCATACTTGCAGTAACCATCACTTTATAATAATTAGTGATATTCACCTTCTACAGGGCGATGACGGTGAGATCGGACCAAGGGGCCTGCCAGGTGAACCTGTGAGTAGCTGGCACCCCAAAAAGCTTCTTGCCAGACTTTAGTCAGCTTTGACCACTTTTAGTCCCGTTGACCACAGCAGCCATCGATCGCATTGCATCACTTTTTGCACTTAAATATAATTTGTTGCTACTTAACTTCTAAACATTAACATTTTCTCATATCTTTGTGGCCCAGAGAAACATGTTAAAGATCCATGCCCCTCCGGAATTCTCTCATGTTTACTCATATTTTATGGATCTTCATCGGCTTCGTGCCATGGTGATATAAATTCCACAAAAACCCACAGGAAGGTTCATACATATAATGCCCAGTACTGGACAATGTTAAACTCATTTCTGTCATAGGCACCATCCAGATATATTCTTATAAGACAGTAAGCATAAATGCTTTAGACTCGTCTTATTTTTCTGAATGTTTATTCTTGATTACAATTGGCTAAAAAGAGAGGTGACTGAGAAAGCTTCGTACAGAGTGGCTTCCCCTGCCGTCACGAAAAAAGAGTGAAATTTCCCTTTGTAGTACCAGCAAATATCCATATGAGGGCAGACTATGTTTTGTGAATACTGTGTACCGTGCTTGTGAATACTGTGAATCCTGAATCACTGTTTAATATAATAGGCAGGCCTCATTCCCAGTTATTCATAATATGAAGCTAAAATGAACAGTTTTTATAGCCGTTATGTCATCTATGCAGCATGGTGGTGCTGTGGGTCAGAAATGGAGGAGGGTAATGATTTTCCGCTCGGAATAGGAAATTCCAGCTGCCTAGATGTTCAGCTTGCTTTTCTAAATGTACTTTTCAGGGGCCTCGTGGCTTACTTGGACCAAAAGGACCCCAAGGAGCTCCTGGGTCTCCAGTAAGTATTTCTTTAATTCTAAGTGAAGTTTTTCCAATAATTGGATAAGAACAGTACATTCCATTATCACATAAATATATACTGTAGGGTGGCGATTGATAAAATGAAATGTTACTTTCAAACTTTAAAAATCTGTTCCTAATTATACATATGTATTAAAAAGTATTATTGAAAACTCAAGAACTAAGCTTAAGTAAATAGAGCACAGTGGTGAAAAGATACAGTGTCCTAGTTTACCCTTTGTCCCATTTAACCAATCTTCACCCTATATGTTTAAAATTATTTACAGTTATTTTTCTGTATTTTTTATTTAACATCATAGTTGATAAAGTGAGAACTTCCTGTTTGGAGTGTCACTTATTACAAGGCATCTATTCAGGCAACAGTGTGGATATGTTCTGGTCAACTTCCCTGACCAGCACTGACTAGGTATTTATTGCTATATATTAAATATCATGGTCTGCATTTACCTATTTCAGGGTGTATCTGGAATGGACGGTCATCCCGGACCCAAAGGTGGCATCGTGAGTATGGGTTTGAAAGAAAAGTTCCCTTTAACCCAGAATGTGTAAGCATTCGTGCACAGAGCATAAACCGGCGACTTCCCAGCATGCATAGCGCATGCACACACAAATTGGAAGCAACGCTGCTTCCAAAAGTGTATTCATAGTACACACTACAAAAAGGACTTTTGCATTTTACGCTCTGTGCCATACATAAAGGCTCAGCCTGGGATGGATGGATGGATATCTATCAGTGTAGCTATATCATTTCCATATCTAAGCTTATAACTGGTTTCCAGTTAAAGGGTCATCCTTATATATATTTTTTATACTGACAAGGATTTTAAATGTATCATTGTGTAAGTGGATTATACAGGTTTAACCAAATATAGCAGCTGATATAAATAATGATATAAATAACATGCATACAGACATACATGCATATGTGCCTAATCAGCCTAGTATTAAATAAATACTAAACAAGAACTGGACAGTCTCGGGAGGGCCTGGTGTTGGCTGGTGGAGCTCAGCCTGGTGGGAGCTCTGGGCCAGCTGTTCCTGAGTCTGCCTGAATGGCCACGTATGGGCCTCTGTATTTTACCTGATAGCAGAAGACTGAACAGGTCATGTCCAGGGTGGGTGGGGTCTGAGACAATATTATAGGCCCTCCAGAGGCAGAGGTCATAGTGAATGCACTTACCTTTAGCAAGGAGTTTAAACTGAATAATTTTCTATTGATACATATGCGTGCACTTTGTAATAATAATATCATTATTAATAATAACGCACAAATAGCAATTACAGTGGTGCAGACTAATTACTAGTCCCTCTGTTGTTAAGGACCATGTGAGACAAAGCCGAAATAAGCTCCACTTGTATCTGACACCACAGTGTATGTCCTTTAAATAGCAAGCATGATCTTGTAGACTGGTGTTGAGTGGTGGAAAAGTGAGAAAGGGCCCTGTTTAGGGGTGGGTCTCATGGGATTATCTTGTTTTAAGGGTCCACAAGGAGAACCCGGACCTCCGGGACAGCAAGGAAACCCAGGGGCTCAGGTAAGGTTATGTTTGTACAAGTTTAATCCAGCGCTGTCTCTTTGCCCCAGCGGGCAAATTATTAGATTAGGATGACCAGTTATCACAGTGTGTGTTTTACCCAGAGTGCACTGGGCAGCCGGTTTTACATCCCTTGGCAAGTATAAAAAGCAGCAGAGAAGATAAGTGCTTCTAGAAGTGCTTTCTGGCACACTATATTTAACGGCTGGGCATCGTTTCCCTTTACAGGGTCTTCCAGGTCCTCAGGGAGCCATTGGTCCTCATGGAGAGAAGGTAGGCCACTTAAGTCCTGCTAGATAAAATTATAAAATATATAGCTCATAAAAAGATTTTGGTTAATAACCTACTAATGTAGCTATAATTGCAGGTCAATGCAGGCTGTCAGATCTCAGGTTAATCAGAAACACTATGCGATTCTTTCACTCTAGAATGACATGTGGGTACTTATCACTCATCTTAGACATTACAGATGTTTCTGAGCATACCTTTCCTGTTTGATTTGCCCTAGTAGTATTAAGGGGGTAGACGGCAATGGAAATGCATGCCTGGAATGTATAACTCCATATAAAAGCTAAAGTGTACCAGACAAGTGCCAGGTTAATTGTATTTATTACCTGGGTACAAAATTCTATGGAATACATTTTTAGAGTTAGACTTCTCGTTTTATTCCCGTTCAATGGAATTGTCTGTGCAAATGTTCTATAGAGACACATTATCCGGGGCTTTTGTAAAAAGTGTTGCGCAGTTTTTGCTGCAAGATTAAGATAATGCTTTTGAAATGAATTTGAAATATTAATAAGAAAAAAATAAACTGTAGCTGATATGTTGAGCACTCACATTACACAAACAGCCCACCTATGCTCCCCCTTAGAAACCCGTGTTAGTGTAACCATCCACTGTCCTTGATTGTGTAGCATATATCTTACTGATGGCGGTTTCCTGCTCCTCACAGGGTCCAACAGGCAAGCCAGGCCTCCCGGGGATGCCTGGTGCGGACGGGCCGCCGGTGAGTTTGTGCCTACACCCGGTGTAGCCGGCGACTGGCAGGTGGCAGGGGCAGACAGCGTGGGATCGGAGGAGCACCGGCATCGGGACGCACAATACACACCTGCCGCGCTGTGACTTGCTCCACTGAGGCCGTGCTTCCTGTGGAGCGCTACGCCACAGCTGTCTCCGGGTCCAGCTGGCAGTGACGGTGGCTCACTCCCGTTCCGTATCCCAGTCCTTCCGCTCATGCCCGGAATGCCGACCTCTCCTAATTAAACGACTTTGACTCCTACCATTGATCATGCTCAAGTGAGCAACGCAGCCCAGGAGAGAGCATCGAAACAGATGGTGCTAACGCATAAGCAGCGGCTCAGGAGGACACCAGTTCCTTTTGAGGACCTCTTTCATGTCTTTTCCACACCTGGCTCCCCTCTTAGGGGCTGACAGACAAGTCACAGAATCACCGATTATCCCCCTACCACACTACCACACAGCATGGGCGAGTAAGGAGCATGCTATGCTCACCCACATTTCTTAGAGGAGAGGAATTCTCCACCCTTGAGACATCAATAGGTCTTACTGTACATGCCAACTAGGGTTTAGTGGCCTTTGGCAGAGAAGGGAAATTGTATCATAATTAATAAAAATCCAGGAACCACATTCTCTTAAAACTCTTTTGTTAGCCTTCTTAATGTCTGCTTAATGCTTTTGTAGCTGGCTGTTTTTGGAGGAGCAGGGAAAGGTTTTCTTAGTCTGAAGCTTTAATCTTGAGATATTCTGGCATTGTTTTCTAAAGCTGTCCAGCTGTACCTGTGATCCATTATAAGATATTTATATGTAATGAATGTAATTGCATAACAAAAGTACCTTGTTTAATGATTTATAGGGTCACCCTGGAAAAGAGGGACCTTCTGGTGATAAAGGACACATGGTAATTTAGTTACTATAAACCTGTTATTACAATTTTAAATAATAAGTATGGCTACATGAAAAATGAGTCTTCATTCATGTCCCTTCATTTTTTTCAAGGGTCCCTCTGGTCCTCAAGGTCCAATTGGGTATCCTGGACCAAGAGGAGTAAAGGTTAGTTTATTTTGCAAGAGGTGAAAGGTACCTGAATAATTCCTAAATTGTTTCGGAAAGTATCTATGGAACTTAGGCCGCTACTTCTATAATGCAATAACCTGAGTGTGATGTTTTTATAGGGAGCGGATGGAGTTCGAGGCTTGAAAGGAACCAAAGGTGAAAAGGTGATGAATGAATCAAGTACAGTGTCATTTCTCATCAAACATTGTTATTGTTGACAGGTTTTATGTACGCAAGGTTCTAGATTAATTTATACACATTACAGGAAAGAAAAACAAATGTTCAGTATGTAAGGACAGGAGATGTTATGCCCAATTTACCTGTTTTACTATCTCAGCTGATGTGTTTATTGAAATACATTTATATTCCTGATGCACCACTTAAACCATGGAATTGATGTTAGATGTTTGTGTATTTTCCCTACCGCTCTTTCTTACTGTTCCTGCTCTCCTAGGGTGAAGATGGATTCCCTGGACCCAAGGGGGATATGGGGCTCAAGGGTGACCGAGTAAGAGCTTTTGTCTTTTTCATCTTTTGTGTGATATGAATATTAGGATACACAATATAAGTCATATATAAATAATTGTGGTCAGAATTCCATGAAGTCTCAAGCTATTGGATCCCCTTTGCTTGATTGCAGTTTATAAACTTCAGAATGGAGAGTCGTGTTACATTGATAACATGCATAGGCTTTAGACCCATATAGGGAGCCAGCTAACAGTTAACTTATAGGATACACTGAAATTACTGTTTCTCAGACTACTTGAAATTCACTGCTGTTGTCTGAGTATTAAACAGCGGTGTGTCTCATGAAATAAAGACCTTGCTTGGGGTTAGGGGGATTAGCTAGGGGGGTTTTCCAGTCTAGAAAATGGACAGATATTTGGAAGGTAATTTAACTTTCACAGGGAGAGCTGGGAGCTGCAGGGCCCAGAGGCGAGGATGGTCCCGAGGGCCCCAAAGGTCGGGGCGGTCTTCCTGGGGACGCGGGTCAAATCGGACCATCTGGGGAAAAGGTTAGATCAGCATCTTCGTCACACTTATCTGATATTTTGTCTCCCCTTTATGCCTTGCAGTTAGTCAAGGTATAAAGAAGAAATTGAAAACTTTCTGGTTTCATTCGGGCCCGTGGAGTTACGTCAGTATCACATTGAATCATGGGATAGCGGCGCCATATTTAGAGGAACGCAAATAACCAGGGGTGCGTTTCCCAATAGCTCCCATTATCATCGAATGCAGTTCCACTCATCAAGTTGCTATCGTAGTTAGCAACTACACTTTTGGGAAATGCACCCCAGTTCTTCACACTGGAAGAAACATGATGATGGAGGAAGCAAAGAATAGTAAGCGGACACCATACCATAAGAAACGTGCGATGCCAAGCAAATGTATTTGCAGAAGTTATCGGCGATCAACAATGTCGACCCTTACAAGATGCCAGTGAAGAAATGGACCTTATGGACCTAAAGGATCTTATGGAGGCATTGTAAGCTGCCTAGTTTTTGACAATAGTGTGTACACTTGAGTTTAAAAACTACAAATCTCTTGAAGCGCACAAACTTTTCACTGCTGGCTGGGTACAAGACCTCTTCATTTTCAAAGATTTTACAGGACATCAGAGATGGCCTGGGCTATACAGCAGGAAGAAGGGACACGAGGGGCATGCAATGTTCACAGCTTCATCGGTACTAGAAAACTTCCATCCAGTGTAGTATTTCACTTTGACGCTTTGAAAAACTTTTCTATGATCTTAAATTTTTCTAGTTCTTGTTTTAGTGGCCGGCTATCATCCAACAAAAAGTTCATTTTAGCTCTCCTAATCTGACGTAAACCACACTCAAACACTTTCAGGTTGCCACCTCCTCTGTCTCTCGCCCTGCCACCTCGAAGAGATGGACTCAAATCGGCATAGGTTTCCAGCATTTCGTATCCTGGCTGTCCTGTTTATCAACAAACACAAACAGCGAATGTCATACATTCAGCATAACACAAATACACAAAGGTAATTTTACCGGTAGAGGTAGATGTTTAGGATGTTTAGGGTTTAGAGGTTTACAAACCTCTAAACCCTGCAAAACACACTAAATTGGTACAATTAAGACGCTAACGTGGCTAACAGAGATTTAAAGCGAATATAAAATTAGCGTGGTACGACGAGAGCGGATGCACTAAAATTGAAATCAAGTCTAATGATCATATCGAAACTTGACTTACCTTAATGGAAATGTCCGCTCCGATCATTTTCCTGAATGGTCATGTGGCCAGTCGAAACAGTCTTTAACACAGCAATACTGTCTGACCATCATTAAATGACAACACGAACAAAGCAGGGTTCCTCCAAAAATGGCGACCGCAACAAATAATACACATAATGCCTTGCGACATGACGTCATCGCCACGGCCCCGCATTATATTATCTAGTTCACCATAATCTTCCCCTTACTATGACATTGTCCAGCACATAAAAGGGAATTTAATGGAATAAAAGTTAACAAACAGCGTCTGTAGTTGATCCATGTGAAGTACTTTTTTCAATTACTCTGTTGAGGTACATTCTGAAGGTCTTTGGCTATTGTTATTATTCACAGGGCAAACTGGGTGTTCCCGGGTTGCCTGGTTACCCAGGACGGCAAGGTCCAAAGGTAAGCCATGTCTTTTAGTTATGAATATGTCATCAATGCATCAGTGGTGGCTTTTTTTTCTGTGAAAGACCAGATCCAGAATGTTACCAGATACTTACGCTTAAATGCACCAGTGTAGATACGGAGTATGCTATTGAAGGTGGCTAATTAAACATGGCAGTTAGGCCGGAGGTCCTCCTTTGCCAGCTCAGGCTTTGAAGCTAATGCTGCATTAATTTGAGCTCTTGATCAAAGCCTGTTACATTCAATATGCTATGTGCTGTCAGTTGAGCTACTAGTGCAATTTACTGCCCCCTAAGTACTTCAGTGACTTTGTCTTCCCAACGTTTGTAATTAAATCTCTTCCTTGTTTGACTGTTTTAGGGTTCTCAGGGATTCCAAGGGTTTCCGGGGGCAAATGGAGAGAAAGGAACCAGGGTATGTCAGCTAAGATAAGCTCTTAAGCTTGTGCAAGTTAAATAAACAGCTGAAATACAAAATAATAGAAATAAGAATTATTCTTATGTTGTGTTCGGCGTAGTTATACATTACACAAGGTTTGCCATTTCTATGACAGTTAGGGTTAGCTTTGCCCTTCAATGGCTAAAAAGTGACTCTTCAGTTGTTCAGTATAGTTCTCTTTATCATAGATATCAATAAAAACATATTATGACTTGTACTATGTCCATATTGTATAACTAGCCTAGGGAGTTTAAGTACATTTCTGCACATATCATAACATAAAATGACATACCAGAGAAACCATCTAATTGCCTTGTGTTATGTCAGGGAACAGCAGGAAAACCAGGCCCCCGTGGACAGAGAGGACCAACAGTGAGTATTCCTATGGCAATATAGACGTGTTTGCACTGAGTAGCCTATTTATTAGGTATACACCTGCTTTGTAAGGCAAACAGCCTGCTCCACTACGTAACAATTCCTGTTGCTGCAGCTAAATGCAACCAGATAAAAGCAGGTTTGGTTACTGTTTGGCTCGGCATTAGAATGGCTAAGACGTGTGTTGGTGCATGATGTGGTCGTTTCAGCATCTCAGAAGTACCCACCTTACTGGGACTTTCACACAGCACAGCGGCCAGAATTTGTAGAGGATGGTGGCGTCCCGTCAGTAGCAGTTATGCATTCGAAAGCATCTTGTTAATGAGAGATGTCGGGGGGAGACAGAAAGAGTGGTGAGCAGAAGGGCTATTCAGAATGCATACCCCGTCTGCCATTGAAGAGGCCCTAATAAAGTGGCCGCTGAGTGTAGCTTTAAAAGGGGGCATTATTATTATTATTATTATTTACTACTACTACTAATAATAATAATAATATCATTGTTATTTAACGTTGCTTATATGAGGACTCCCGATCATTACAGCAGTAACAATAACAATCAGGTATTTTTATGTAGATTCTATCTCTTACCACTTTTTCCTGTTTCCAAGGGCCCTCGAGGAGAAAGAGGTCCAAGAGGACCAACAGGAAAAGCCGGCCCAAAGGTAGCACACCCTAGCACCAAGAGCAGCTCCATAAGACATACTGATTAATCACTACCTGTAGTAAGACCTTTCCTTTACCCTCTCCACAGGGTACCTCAGGCAGCGATGGACCCCCAGGACCACCCGGTGAAAGGGTATGAGCTCTTACTCTATATAATAGCAATAAAGCACAATATATTAGGTTAAAATAGCCACCACTGCTACCATACAATCATCCCACATAGCATTGATTTCTTTTTCAGGGCCTTCCAGGACCTCAGGGTCCAACTGGATTTCCTGGACCAAAGGGCCCACCCGTAAGTTGAGAAATATATGACAAATTCACTCTTGCTTTTTCCCAGTGGATAATAATACTGTATATGTCAGAGTTTTCAAACATATTTTCTCTGTTCCCATTTAAGGGTCCACCTGGGAAAGATGGACTGCCAGGGCACCCAGGGCAGAGGGGTGAAACGGTCAGTGCATTGTATCACATGTTGGCTGCTTATGGCTGAGTCCAAATACTTACTCTTCTCTTGGATGGTCTTTCTCCTTGGTGGGGAGAGGTTAGGTGGCTGATCATGCCTCAGTACAGATACCCTTACTGTTCCCTTGGATGGTCCTTCTCCTCAGTGGGGAGAGGTTAGGTGGCTGATCATGCCTCAGTACAGATACCCTTACTGTTCCCTTGGATGGTTCTTCTCAGTGGGGAGAGGTTAGATGCCTGCTCATACCTCAGTACAAATACCCTTTCTGTTCCCTTCAATGGTCCTTCTCCTTGGTGGGGAGAGGCTAGATGCCTGCTTATGCCTCAGTACAGATACCCTTACTGCTCCCTTGGATGGTTCTTCTCCTCAGTGGGGATATGTTAGATGCCTGCTCGTGCCTCAGTACAGATACCCTTACTGTTCCTTTGGATGGTCCTTCTCCTTGGAGGGGAGATGTTAGATGCCTGCTCGTGCCTCAGTACAGATACCCTTACTGTTCCCTTGGATGGTCCTTCTCCTTGGTGGGGAGAGGTTAGATGCCTGCTCGTGCCTCAGTACAGATACCCTTACTGTTCCCTTGGATAGTCCTTCTCCTCAGTGGGGAGAGGTTAGATGCCTGCTCGTGCCTCAATACAGATACCCTTACTGCTCCCTTGGATGGTTCTTCTCCTCAGTGGGGATATGTTAGATGCCTGCTCGTGCCTCAGTACAGATACCCTTACTGTTCCTTTGGATGGTCCTTCTCCTTGGAGGGGAGATGTTAGATGCCTGCTCGTGCCTCAGTACAGATACCCTTACTGTTCCCTTGGATGGTCCTTCTCCTTGGTGGGGAGAGGCTAGATGCCTGCATATGCCTCAGTACAGATACCCTTACTGTTCCTTTGGATAGTCCTTCTCCTCAGTGGGGAGAGGTTAGATGCCTGCATATGCCTCAGTACAGATACCCTTACTGCTCCCTTGGATGGTCCTTCTCCTCAGTGGGGAGACGTTAGATGCCTGCTCATGTCTCAGTACAGATACCCTTACTGTTCCCTTGGATGGTCCTTCTCCTCAGTGGGGAGGCATTAGATGCCTGCTCGTGCCTCAGTACAAATACCCTTACTGGTCCCTTGGATGGTCCTTCTCCTCAGTGGGGAGACGTTAGATGCCTGCTCGTGCCTCAGTACAGATACCCTTACTGTTCCCTTGGATGGTTCTTATTTTTCCACAGGGCTTCCAAGGCAAGACGGGACCCCCTGGTCCTCCTGGTGTGGTGGGCCCTCAGGTCAGTTACATGTCTACGGCTTTTAAACTGCCATGGCTGATAATAATCAGATTTAAAATGTATGCATTTCAAAACATATTTCAAACACATATTGTCCCCCTGAATACAGGGATAAAATACATTATATGTAAGACTTGATTTGCAAATTAAATTTAATAGTATTCATTCTTTTGTTTGCTGGATAACTCATATATTTTCAGATGCACGCCTTGTTTTAATGGATGCATACATATATACATGTATTCTAATAAAAAACATCTTAAAAGACATGATAAACACATCACAGAGAAGCACATATTGAGTTGCTTGTATCAGCAAAATAACAAAGCTTTTTGGATAAAATTCCATTTCAAAGTTCCAGTATTCCGCATTGTCAAGTTCCAAATGCACTGTTCTCTGCAGGGTCCTACAGGAGAGACTGGGCCAATGGGAGAACGTGGCCACCCAGGGCCACCGGGCCCACCTGGGGAGCAGGGCCTCCCCGGAGCTGCTGGCAAAGAGGGGGTCAAGGTAAGCTGATCTTGTTTTACTCACGTCCTTCGGCAGATCTGTCATGTTATAACCTCCTGTATTGCGGCTCATTTCTGACGGAGGTTCCATTGGCTCCGCAGGGTGACCCAGGCCCCGCAGGCCCTTCAGGAAAAGATGGTCCACCAGGCCTGCGAGGTTTCCCAGGAGAGCGAGGCCATCCTGGACCTCTTGTAAGAACATTTTTATTTTTATACATAAAGTTATTTTAAAATGTACTTAAAATGCTGCAATTATTAAAACAATACAGTAACAGGGGATATTAATTATGAATTAGACATGAATGAAAATAGGTCCCCGTTTGTCCTTTTTAATGGGAATTCATAAGCCTCTTTCGGAAATAAAGGTGAGCTGCTAGACTCCGTTCCGTTCACCAGGTCCCCAGGTGTATTGCGCTGCAGGACATTTTTGTAACCAGCGAGGCCCCTGTAAGAGGCTCTGGTGTGTGTGGACGGAGGCGATGTTTATTGCTGATTTTCTTCCCCCTGCAGGGAGCTCCTGGTCTGAAGGGCAGTGAAGGCCCCCCCGGCCCCCCGGGACCCGCTGTATGTACACACGGATGCATCCCTTTTCCAGTCTCACGCGTGCTCTATACGCATCGGGCTTGACGTCGCTTTGTGTGTGCAGGGTTCCCCAGGCGAACGAGGTCCAGCTGGTCCCGCTGGACCTACTGGCCTCCCGGGACGTCCTGGGCCGCAGGGCCCACCAGGTCCGGCTGGAGAGAAAGGTGGACCTGTGGGTATTGGTTCTGCTTCAGTCCAAAGTCTAAATCTCCCTTAAGTAGGGTGATGTCTGAACTTAAATAAGAAATGTTTTTTCATTCTTTTCTAGCACCTAAATATATGTTGATGTCTTTCCTAATTAAATTGCATATATCATTATGTCTGTACAGTACACATTTTATTTTTAGACTTGGATAACACTCCCCACAACATCTTAATCCTCCATTCATGCCCATCTGATCTCTGTCACAGCAGGAGAGCGTCATATCTGAGATACCTGTGCTTTCTTACAGGGAGAGAAAGGTCCTCAAGGTCCAGCTGGAAGAGATGGCATCCAAGGTCCTGTGGGCCTGCCGGGCCCCGCCGGTCCAGTTGGGCCTCCCGGAGAAGATGGAGACAAGGTAAGCTGAGAATGGGTGCGAATTAGTGGCCTGTGCATGTTGAAGTGGCTAAATGTGGCATTATGACGGTTTTCTTGCTGCTCTGACTTATTGTTTGACAATGAAATGCTTTCATGAATGTAAAAAAGCCTAACGCCTGATTAAGTAATACCTCTAACACATATATTTTGAATACATATATGAATATAATTTGAATTAGGTAAAACTTAAAATTGTTCCAGAGAACTAGATATAATATTGCGTCATTTTGTTTAATTGCACTCCTGGGCCAAGAAACATGGGCCAAACCCAAAAATTGCAAAATATCCGGCTTTTAATGGTCTCACAGCAAACAGCCGGAAGATATTTTGGAAAATTTTAAACATCAAAACGTGTTAGTTTGAGTTTTATATCAAGCCTTTAAATCTTTCCCTGATTTTATCTCTGTGTAGAAGGAGCCTGTGTAAGTGAATTTCCCTGTTCATGTGCATAATTTTTATTCATTGCAAATACTGTCATTTTATTATTGATAAATTAATATTTTACTCCTGGAAAGGGGTGGATGAACTGTATATTGAATGTTCAAATTTCCACTAGGGTGAAATCGGTGAGCCTGGACAGAAAGGAGGGAAAGGTGACAAGGGAGAGCATGTGAGTGTATCTAACTTCCTTTGGTACTTGTTTGTTATTGTGCATGTTGACATAGCCGCTAAATCCGCTGTTGTGTTCACATTTAGGGTCCTCCTGGTCCCACCGGACCTCAAGGCCCCATCGGTCAGCCAGGACCTCCTGTGAGTTTCTCTGATGGTCACTGACTGATGTGAAAGCCTAAATGCTTCTTCCTGCGTGCCATTGTTCTCTTTCACTGAGCCCTTGGTGCTGGTCTGCTCGCTTTTCAGGGGGCTGATGGAGAGCCTGGACCCCGAGGACAGCAGGGACTCTTTGGCCAGAAAGGAGATGAGGGACCCCGCGGATTCCCCGGACCTCCAGGCCCAGTCGGCCTTCAGGTGAGTAGACCCTACCACTAGCAGTATCTTTTCGATTAAATACACAAAATTATATTTTACAAAGTGAAGTACATTATTTGTGTGTGAAAAAACAGCTTGCAATGAATTTTTTAATTTGGTATAAACAGGGACTGCCAGGCCCCCCAGGTGAAAAGGGTGAAACAGGAGACGTTGGTCAGTTGGTAAGGTTAACTTAAGTATTTTTATTCATCAATTGGATGTAACTTTTTACCTTAAGGCCGAAAGCCACCCCAGAAATCTGATCTCTGTGCTATCCCTCTCAGGGTCCACCTGGTCCACCGGGCCCAAGAGGCCCTTCGGGACCCCCGGGAGCAGACGGCCCCCAGGGACCTCCTGGTGGCATCGGCAACCCAGGATCTGTAGGAGAAAAAGTGAGTATGTGTCTAAAACTCAACCCACGGCCTGCGTTAATATCTCCAGTTCCGTCATGAGGGTTAGGGCTAGGCATTACTGTATGTGAGCTGGGGATATGAAGGACTGTATGCAGCTAGCATGCAAAGTCACTTTTAGAGAAAATGCTCTTATCAGTGTCTTTGTTATTTGCATAGAAACTGTGGTTTGATTCCCCTTTTTTCTAAACCACTGAACACTTCAAGTCTTAACATCTGCACAGGTGAATAACTACAGGAGAATGAAATTATATAAAAAAAAATTTAATACCACCATTTACTAAAATTTGTTCTGTGAATAATCATTAAATGTTCCGTTGCTAGCAAGTCAATAGAGTAAGAGGAATACATTTTGCTACTTTGAGATTTTGTAGACTGGGCCATTAGTCAATCAATTAATTAGATGATTTGTTGGTTTAAACGAGACATTTACACAAACCAAGATTAGGTCACCATATTGTAGTGCCACATCACGTCACATTCTGCAGTACTCATTCACTGTCCTCACTGTTATTGATTTTACTTTATATATAATGGTGTGTGTGTGTATGTGTGTGTGTGTGCGCGCGCGTGTGCTCTGTGTCATTACATATCTAAAAAGACAAAAAAAGAAAAGGATTTCAAATGAGCACGATGTTAGCTTCACAGACAGTTATCCCTAAGTGCACTAAAAATGTGCTTAAAGTATCTTTTTATGGTACCCCTGACAGAAACCAATTTATGTGACAGTGAAAAATGCAGGGTGCCAAATGCAGGGCCCTGGATAAATGCAGCAGCTCAGGATTTATGTTGGTGGGCCAAGTCCATAAAGGTGAAATTTTATCTCTGTGCGGGAGCACCCTGAGGCGTCTTATGTCTTTTTATTTTTTTTTTTATTTTTGAAGGGACGTGGATAGCATTGGATTTTGTGTTTGCATGTCCTGTCCTATCGTATATGCTGAGGTACTGTGCAGAATTAATGTATGCCTACAAAATCTACATATCAATTCCCTCTCCCTTTTTCACAGGGGGAATCGGGTGAAGCTGGAGAGCCTGGACTTCCAGGGGATGGTGGGCCGCCGGTATGACAGTGTCTCATAATGACTAACTTTATTTTTGGGTTCTGACGTAGCGGAGCCAACACTGAGGTTGAGTCTTACTTTAGCATATAACCCAAAAGAATTTTTACACCTAGAGACCAAGATATCAAGGTGTAATGTCGGAGTAGGGATAAAACCCAGCCATCATTTCAAAAAGGCACACAGGGTGGCAGCACATCAAGGTCACATTAATTCATGAATGAATAAAGCTTTTTTAGTTACATTTGCATCTTAGCAGCATTTGCTACTAGCTATAAAGGAGTGGCAGTCAAGACCAATGCCTGCTCAGCTATTACCAGTCTAATATCCATCTTCAAAAATGAGGTGAACATTCAAACTCTACACACACAGCAGAGGTTTTACTTGAACCAACATCTTAGAAGGTGTGAGGCTACAACACTAATCACTGCACCAGCATGGCACCCTTTACTTACAGGAGCTATTTTAATGCATGTGAATCTTTTCCTTGTGATACACTAGGGAATTTAAGTGTAAACAACAAAAAATTCTGAAGCAAAGCATTTTCAACACACACATCTTGCAGCAGGCTTTCAAGGATAAGGAAAACAATGCTGAAGTCATCACAGCAAACCATTATGATTAGTTATACTCCATCCTGAGATGTCCTCACAATTTCATAGACTTTTGTGGTCCCAGAATTTTTTAGTTATTATCTCTTATTCTGAATCCCTTAGTAAACAGTACTTTTGAGACCTGAAACTGCATCTTTGATTGTTTTAGGGTCCTAGAGGTGAGCGAGGAGAAAAGGGTGAAGCGGGCCCTGCTGGTTCTCCTGGACCTCCAGGTCCAAAAGGTCCTCCTGGAGATGATGGTCCCAAAGGTAGCCCTGTAAGTACCAGGTCAATTATAAATAAGTCATAGTAGTCAGATGGTATCCCATGGCCCTAATTCTGTGTATCGATTTAATGCGAAAATGATATCTACATATTTATGTGCATGCCTGAGGTGCCAGGTATATTAGGGTAATTTTATGTTGAATAAATTGTATTGTAAATGTTGAACAAGTAGGCAAGGCAAGTTTTTTTTATATAGCACAATATAGCACAATTCAGATTCAAGGTATTTCAAAGTGCTATCAACCAAAATAAAACCATTTTTGTTACATTGTCATTTTATTAGTAGAGAAAATAGGATAGGTGCAAGTGCATCTAATCATTTATTTTTTCAGGGTCCAACTGGTTTCCCTGGAGATCCTGGTCCCCCTGGAGAACCTGGTCTTCCTGTGAGTTTATATTTAATAAAACAATGCTGGCATTATTTCCAGAAAATTCTCGTATATTATATAGAGCCTATAAACTATGGTTATACATCTTTGTCACATTTCCTAAAACAAAAATGCGTCCTTTCATCCCCAGGGACAAGATGGCCCCGCAGGAGATAAAGGCGATGATGGGGAAGCTGGTCAGCCAGTAAGGACGCTTAACGGTCTTGTCTGAGATCCAGTTTAGGTATTTTTTAAGACTAAATATAATTTTCTTGTTCATTAGGGTTCTCCTGGGCCTACCGGTGAATCTGGCCCTACTGGTCCACCTGGGAAAAGAGTAAGACCTTTTTTAGTGTTGTTTTAGCTCCTTCTTCTCCTCGCTGTTATTCAGGGCGTTGCTGACTAAAGTGTACTCTGGCTTTCCCTCGCAGGGCCCCCCTGGGGCTATTGGACCCGAGGGAAGACAAGGCGAAAAAGGAGCCAAGGTAAGGGAATCAGGCCCATCTGTAAACACCTTGGGTCTCAGTCATGAAACATTCATAAATTATCTAACACATTTGCGTGTAACAGGCGATTTTACTAAAATCACATTCACAAACCATGAGTAGAACCTCAGCTTTTTTATAATACCCTACGTAGGTTCATTAATACCAATCATTCGTAAATAGTCAGCCATGTGCACCTTAGTTCATTACCGTAACCCACATCCATCAACCCCGCAAATCTGGAAAGAGGTGATGAAGCCGGTTAATTCAGTGTGTGAACTGTTAGAGTGAACTGTTCAAGGAATAAAACGGAAATGGTTTTATTTGAAATTAGAGGGAAAAGCATAGCTGCTCACTAAAAAAGTATCTCCGGGTCCCAGCTATTTGTAACCGTTTCCAATGAGCGCATTGCATCCATTGTTGGAAAGGCATCTTTAGTGGGTATTATTCCCAAAGGAGACAGCGACAAGCCTCAGACTATGTATCAGTCATCTAATGTTCATACAACATTTAAAATGTGTTTTGTGCAAATAGCATTCATATATCATGCTTTATATTATTTACACACACACTATGCTTGGGCCTGAGCATGTGTAAGATCTGTACATTTTTACAAACAGACAATCCTTGCTAAAACACTGATAAATACCGGATTTTCCTGCTACAAATGATTTACGAAGAAGTTCCTTCTGCTCACGTTTCGTGAATGAGACCCCTATTTTCCTGGCATCTCCCACACTGCCACCATGTGTCCTAAAAGTATCAGCGCATTCTCTGCCTCAGTAACAACATATTGTAATGTTTTTGCACAGGGTGAGTCTGGTCTGGAAGGCCCACCAGGCAAGACAGGCCCAGTAGGTCCACAAGGAGCTCCTGGCAAACCGGGATCTGAAGGTCTTCGGGGTAATCCTGGCCCGGTTGTAAGTATTGTTCTTATTGGTAAATGTCTGTGTAATATGGTGAATATGCTTTTAGGCGTTCATATATATTTAAAATTTTTTCATGCTAAGCCTAACAAAAAAACATTAATCTGTCTTTTTTAGGGTGAGCAAGGTCTTCCAGGTTCAACTGGACCAGTGGGACCACCTGGACCCATGGTAATTACCCTAACTTAATTAAAATAATTTGTCATGGTTATGTTAGCTGTGACTACAGTATTTAATTGTATTTCCTTAGGGCCCCCCCGGATTACCCGGTCTGAAAGGTGACAGTGGGGTTAAAGGTGAAAAGGTAGGAAAGCTAATATTCCCACGATTATGTTTTTTACAGTTAATAAAGAAATTCCTTAACTTGTGCATACACTAGAAGCTCGGCCAGGCGAGCCGCACTTATCTGACACTTCGACAGCACGTATGTTTGTAATGTGCTATCAGTCTACCTTGTTACAAATCTGCATGTAAATGAACCCTACACCATTTCCTTAAATGTCATGTCTTTCCTGAAAAAAGGTATACATTCCTGAGCGAAGGAGAGAAGGTGACACTGTACTTCTTATTTTATTATATTTTAGGGCCACCCTGGTCTGATTGGCCTGATCGGACCTCCGGGCGAACAGGGGGAGAAAGGTGACCGGGGTCTTCCGGGTCCCCAAGGAACATCTGGAGCCAAAGGCGACACTGTACGTGACACATTCTTCACTAAAGCACCTCGTGCAGTAATACAGTATATGCCGCTCCCTCTGTAACAGCTTTAATCTGCTCTTCTCACAGGGTATTTCTGGTCCCTCTGGGCCTCTCGGCCCCATCGGACCCCCAGGATTACCAGTAAGTCTAATATATAAATGTAACACCTGTTATATGCACATTTAGGCCTGCCACCCAATGTCTTTCTGCACCATTTCCATTTATTGACAGAAATTAAGTACAACCTAAATGCTCAGAGCTACAAGACTTTGAACAACTGGAAGGCATCAAAGCAATCCAAATCCTTGGAGAGCTTGCCGTTTGCACCAGTTGTGACATAACATGACATTCATCCCTTCACAATTTAAGATAAGGGTGGATGCTATGCTATGAAGCTATGAGATAAGATTAAGTGCATTGTTTTCTGCCACTGAAAGTCTATCCTGTCGTATCATCTTAATTCTTAAATGAAAGGATGTTTTCTACTCAGTGGAAATATAGAGAGGAGGGGAGACAGGGCACTTTATTGGTCAACTAATAACAAATAACCAATAGTAATAGTAAGATGTGATCAAATGGTATTCAAATTTTCAAAGTTCAAAGCAACAAACTAGTCAATAAGACTTAATACTTTATATCAACTTCAAAATCACATGGTGGATTTTTTTTCTTTCTATTACAGGGTCCCCCAGGTCCAAAGGGTGCCAAGGGATCATCTGTAAGTGCTGCACAAAGCAAAGTTATGATAAATCAAACATTAAGAAGAGCGAGCCGTTTTTAGCTATAATGTAAATGTTATTGCATTTAGTTAGTGTTTAAAACATTTTTTCACACCATTTGAATGGTTCCTATCTAAGGAGCTTTTTGTTTCTTCCTCTGTGTAGGGTCAAACTGGTCCTAAAGGTGAAACCGGTGTTCCTGGACCACCAGGCCCTCCTGTAAGTCAGTGGTAATGTGTGGAACATTTGTGCCAGCATGAATTTGAAGCAGACCTCTTCCTTTATTAATCTTCCCGGTATAGCCACTGTGTTGTGACTGAAACCTCATTACAGAAGATAGTTGGGACCTCTGGGTATCTTTCCCCATGCATTTTTAAATAAAAAAAACTCATGGTGCCTCTGCTGTTCCTCCGTACAGGGCCCTCCTGGTGACGTCATTCACCCACTGCCCATGCAGTCCAGCCCCAAGAGAAGCAGGAGGAATATCGATGGCAGCCAGCTGATGGATGACCCCAAAGCCGACGGCTACAAAGACTATGACGACGGCATGGAGGAGATCTTCGGCTCTCTCAACTCACTCAAGCTGGAGATTGAGCAGATGAAGCACCCGCTGGGCACGCAGAATAATCCGGCCCGCACCTGCAAAGACCTGCAGTTGTGCCATCCTGATTTCCCTGATGGTACGCTTCGTCTTTCTCAGGCACAGTGTATTTTACTCACACGCCTGGCTATGCTTTAAGCCACTGTACTCCCCGCGTGTCGGCTAAGAGCTGCAAAAAGCCCGTCACAGTCCGTATCTTTTTCTTACTTGAGAACTTCTGTACTTCTTTGCTTCATGCTGTCAAATTTACTTCCAAGTAAGGGAATAACAGAACTCGTTGGATTTTGGGGTCTATCATTTCAGGCGAATACTGGATTGACCCGAATCAAGGCTGTTCTCGTGACGCTTTCAAGGTTTATTGCAATTTCACAGCTGGTGGAGAGAGTTGCATCTACCCAGACAAGAAGTCTGAAGGAGTAAGTCATTGGGGCATATGCATGTGGGGGCACTGATATGCATAGTTTAATGCACAATCTGGGGTTCGAGGGCAACCCCACCCACCCACCCACAAGCAAACAACATCACAGTCTCCCAGCACTTAGAGCCGCATATGGCCTAGACTCTGCACTACGACACCAAAAATAATCTATAGCTCTGCTGCCTAGGTGATGGGGCTCATCGCTGTTTTGTCACATGCGATTTCTGTGTCACACTTGACTGACTGCAGAGTCTCTCCCTGCTCTTTCAAGGCAGGCTGCTCTCATCCATTACACTCCCCGCTAGGCCCAGTGCTCTTTTTACTGAGTACTGGTGCATGGTGTCTGCATCATAGGTGCTGGGCATCATAGGAAAAGCACACGAGTCCTCACCGACGCTAAGCAGCACGGCCCCCGTGGTAGTTCTAAAGCAGCTGGGCCAGAAAAGTTGGCGGCCGTAACACAAGCTTCCTAGAATGGGGAGATATCATTTACATGTCAGCATCCTGTGTCTGGTCCTAAAGACGGAGGCCATGCAGTATGCTGCCAGCTCACACAGATAAACACGACAACGAGACGCTGCTCTTACCGAGCGTCACATCGAGGGGCATCCATCTGCCGTCTGCTGCCACTGAATTTCAGCATTCTTGTTACGTTGACAGCAGAGCAGTGACACTCACAATAAGGGGTGCTAGGTCTCAGCCGGTGCTGTATTTATGGCCTCATGCAGCTGAAGCTCGCAATGGGGACTGGCGAGTACCATCCTCATAACTCCTAAAACGATGTGGCCCTTTTGGGGGTGGAGAATGAGCGCTCAGAGGTGCTCGATCTGGGCCGGGTGGAAGATGCTGCGGTGCGTCACCAGGGCATACCGTTTGTATCTGTCATGCCTTTCCTGGGCATTCACATCTGGAAAATGAGGCCTAAGTTGCTTTTTATAAAATCCCAAGGCTCTCTTTAAGTCAGCTTGCATCTCCATTGGGCGAATCTGGCATATTCACGGAGGGTGTCCCCTGCTCATGTCCCTCAGCTTTAAATGGCCTTACCCTTAAGCTCCACAGCCCCCCGGGGACATTACCGTTTTTAACAAGCGTTCTCTCCCTTTCTGTCCCGCCCCATACGCTAGGCTAGACTCACTTCCTGGGGAAAGGAGGTTCCCGGGTCCTGGTTCAGTGAATTCAAACGCGGTAAACTGGTAAGCCCTTACTTGCTCGTTTCTTACCCTTTATTTAACAGCTTTTATATTTTACAGAGTAAAATGGCCCGTTGGCCCAAAGACACGCCAGGCACTTGGTATAGTCGGTACAAGCGAGGGTCCCTGGTAAGTTGCACGCCGAGGCCGGGGAGCGGACCCAGGCCTTTAGCCCTGCACGCTGCTAACGCCTGCTTTGCTGGTGCCGGAAAGATCCCACCGCAGCTCGCCTGCAGTCAAACAGCAAGCGCGTGTCTTCCGCTAAAATGAATGTGGGGACAAAGCATTCAAATTCACATTGGCGGGGGACGACTTACAGAAACTCCAGCCCTGTATGCACTTGGTTTTAAGTGCATCTCGTGCAAATGGATCACAAGTGGACAGTTCTAAATACATGCATAAACGACCACCGCAGCGCATTCTGATGGGGTCAAACAAGCCACTTACCAGGGTGGTCTGGGACACGTTTGACCGGGTATCTTTTACAGTATAAAAGCTAATGCATCCAGGTGCGTCGCTGACAAGGGCGTCACAATAATGTGTGCGTAGGACAGTAATGAAATCTGAACACAAGTGGGCACATTGGAGACGCCTTATAGACACAAGCGGGAACAGCAGCATGCTTCAGCTGTCCATTTGTCATCTGATCGCCCACGATGCGATTTCTAAGGCTTTCGTTGTTTCAGTAAGCTGTCCGTTTGAATGCGACTGCTTGACCACGATTCATAGGCGAAGACGTTACCTGAAAGTGACTCAGTGCCTGCTTTTATCATCGACCCCATGAATTAGCATCATTATTCACCTTTTATTCATGCTTTTACTAGGTCATTCTTATTGAATGGCACATACCTCTGGCTATAATCTCCAGGAAAGGTGAAATAAAACATCAAGGTCTTGTGCCATTTAAATGCAAACTGCATATGCATGAATCATATGAATGGAATGCTTTTATTCTGTTAGCAAATTTTAAGGCGCTCAGTCACTGAACAGGGGCTTCTGGGTTCTTAGTCACACTTGCGGCTGTACTGGAGAGGTAACGTGTCCTTTGACATGACGTTGGTCATGGGTTTGGCAGATGGCAGGAAGCTCAGGCCTTTGGGCCTTCCTCCATTGCCTGTGCATCGCAGCTCCACTGAAGGGCACCGCTGCTTTGCGCCACAGTACAGACACAGCAAGTGGACAACAGGCACAAATGGATAATTCCAGTGTGACTTTAACCCAGGGGCGGGCAATCTTGTCCGCAAAGGGCCGCTGTGTATGCAGGTTTTCGGGATAACCATAAGGTCAGCTGTTCAAACCCAGGTGTGAGAATTCGTCAGCCAATCAGTCCTCTAATTAGTGATATAATTAGGGAGTTGCAGCAAAAACCTGCATATACATTGGCCCTTTGCGGATAAGATTGTCCACCCCTGCTTTAACCGGTACTCTCTATGTACTCCAGCCAAACAGTTTATACAGTAGTCATTTAACAAAGGTTCTCCATTTGGGTGTCTGTCTGTGGTATTTAGCTCGTATGTGTCATATCGGCAGAAATGCATGCGCTTATGTCTTAGTAAGTCCTGTTTTTCTGAATGAAGAAAAGCCTGTGGAACAGAAGACACCAGACTGGTTGGTATGGATACTGATTTCACTGAAAGATATAATGTTGCTTACACGGAGTATAAAAAAGGGGTTGTCAAATCTACAGTAAATGCTGACCGTCATGCACATCACAACTTCTTACATTCAGTATTGCTTTTTACTGAGTAAAAATGTAGAATATTAAAATGAATTCACCAGAACTGTTTATTTTTTTCTCTTTTAAATGCGTTTCTAGCTACATTATACCAATTTTGTATTTTTTCATGAAGTCATGGTTAGAAGTTGAAAAAGAGAAACATAATTTCATTTCATTTACTTGTGAAACTATATATATATATATTTCAAATTTCTTATCTCATTAATTTAAAAGTAGGTATTTTTTCTCAAGCACGATATTTATCAGCACAATGACTTCAAAACCCCTGATATCTGTTGCCAAAGACTTACCGTCACTTTGTTACAGGATGAGTAAGCCTTGGTGCGCCTGACCTCATAGTTGTCCCTTTCTAGACTCTTTTTCTGCCATATATATCGTTAAATAGCTATCCTACGCGGACTCAGAGGGCAACCCCATCGGCGTGGTCCAGATGACCTTCCTGCGGCTGCTCAGTGCCGCTGCCCGGCAGAACCTCACCTTCAGCTGCTACCATTCGGTGGCCTGGCACGATGTAGAAGTTGACAGCTACGACAAGGCCATCCGCTTCCTGGGCTCTAACGACGAGGAGATGTCCCACGACAACAGCCCCTACATCCATGCCGTGGTGGACGGCTGCGCGGTGAGTATCCAAAACGCAGTAGTGCCATTGTAAGAAACACTCCCAGGAAAAATCCATCAGCTATAGATTAAATCCAGCGTAATATGTACTGTACAGTTAAGGTATAAAGTATTCTTTCTGCTAGTCTGTCTTGGTTATGGAATGAAATAAAGAACTATGTATAGTAGAGCCCCATAGTAGAATTCTACTTTGTGGTTTCCCTGTATCTTCAGTGTGGCCATTTCAGATTGGCTTTTAAAGCACCGTCTACAGTTAATTGGCAAAAACATGTCATGCATATGCAGTAGTTCAACAGCTATCCATCGGGATCGTATGTCATTCTTTCGGTGTGTTCTTGGGAGCTGCATTCCCCAGACACCATTACATGAGCTGCAAATAATCGTTGGTCCCCACTTCCCGTCTCTGTGTTTTTCCAGTTGAAAAAGGGTTATGAAAAGACTGTACTTGAGATCAACACGCCAAAGGTGGAGCAGGTGCCGTTCGTTGACATCATGTTCAACGACTTTGGTGGGGCCACACAGAAGTTTGGATTTGAAGTAGGGCCTGTCTGCTTCATCGGATGAGACACTGTTCCAGGAAATTCTTTATATATATAATTAAAACAAATTGACTAAAATAAAGTGAACAGCACGACATCTCACATCTGTAAAACATTGTCTCCAAAAAAAAAAAAAAACATCAAGACAAGGAAATAAATATTCAATAAAAGAATAAAAACAGCAACCTTGCAACCTCAGTCTGCCTTCTCCATCACATGCAGGTTTTGAAACTGGAGTCAGTTGTTTGGTAACCACTCGATTCCCTGTGCCCCGCCTTCTCTCCTGTGTCCCTGTGTCTCTGTGGTGTAGGTCAGGGTCCCCTGAAGCAAACCATAAATGAAATGACACCTGTGTGAGTGGGACCCTCGCTAGTCTCGATCTCTACATTCAGGTTTTTCTTCTGATTTCAGTTCCCATGCTCTATTTTGTCCATATGGCTGCCAGTTCTTTGGAATGGTGCTTATATATAAAATATATAGAAATATAATAAATTTTTTGTATGTTTGTAAGTACGTTTTGTATATTTTTTTCCTGGAAATGTATATTGATTCTGGCTTCAAAACATGCATGTGCCTGCCTTTTGCTAAGAGTGAGATAATTGAACAAAAAAGACAAATTAAAGAGACAGCTTTGGATGTAAAAATGCAGCGTGCCAAGCAAAACTTTTAGAATTTCTTTTTTTTAATTGGTTGTAGAATTAAATAAAAAATTCCCCTTTTCCGGCACATCCATGTTTATCCCAATAAAATATTTCTAGGGCGAAATGACATCAAATTTGTAATAAAAAGAGATACAGGTGCTATTTTTATACTTGTTTATGGTGCTCTGTATTTATTCAGAAATTTTGAAGCAAAACACTGCTGATCAGTACAAAGTATCCCAAAAAGCTCTAAGGTATTATCCCTGTAAAAACAGCTTTTCTTGCATTCACGCATTTTTAGATTATTGTATCGCACATAATAAGATTATTCTTTCATCCATCCATCCATCTTCCGACCACCAATCCTGAGCAGCGTCACGGGGACCTGGAGCCCATTCCAGGTAGCACAGGGCATATAACAGGAGGCCATCCTGGATGGGATGCCAGTACAAAAGTGTATGTACTTTTTAATGAACCCTTTAATGTAAAGGCTTCTAACATTGCAATATTGGGAAAAAAGCAGTGGAAGTGTCCTGAATATGGTGCTAATTTATATTACAGTTGGGGACAAGTAAGACGTTTTCTGTATCTTGATCTTGTATGTTATGAGTTTTTTTGTATATGGATCTCAGTGAGAATTGTGTATGCAAAAATTTATCTATACACACAGGTGTCCAGCATAGGCTATTCTCCTTTTTTTCACTTGAAGTTTTAAAACACTGCTGAAAACTTCACATGTGAGTTTTCTCTTCTGTGACAATCGGCTAGAATTCCAAAGTTGGTGGCAGAAAAAGATGACGTCAATTGCTTGTAAACAGAAATTCTTGCTTGACATTACTAGTGACCTTTATGTATCCGTGCTTCTTTAAAGAATTTGAAAACATAGATGGTGCTCTTTCCATCAGTTTACAAACAAGGGCTGCATGCAATCTCTCGTTTTGCAGGTATCAGGTTCAGTCATGTGTTTTGATTTTTCCTGGCTTAAAGTTGTACAAATAATAATAAATTATCATGTATGTATATTACTTAACAAGACTGGGATTCCAAAATTATCATGTAGGCTAGCCAGACAAAAAAAAAACTTTTTTTAAATAAAAAAATAAAATAGTAAATAAAAACTTGCCTGGGGCATGTAATTCTGTTGTATGGATTTTTTATTATTATTTTGGCCATTGCTATAGTGGATTGACATGAGCTTCAAGGACAGCAAATCTTCTTATACCTACCTAAGACCACTTATTCTCTGCTGCATACATGCTTTACTGTTCATGATAAATTTCTCTTTTTCTATTTAAATATATGTGACTTGAACCATTTCTATTAAAATACGTTTTTATTAAAACTATGGAATATGTATGTTTTCATGCAGCATGTTATGTTCATTGTTTTTCTGTCAGTAAATTTTTCTCTGAAATCATCTCCCATGCTGCCATTTTTTTCATTTCTTTGTTTTCATGGTCTTGTCAAACCTGTGTAAGAAAGAACAGGATAAATTTCAGTGTTTGTCAATAAATTCAAAGTTACTGTGCCCCTCCCACTTTACCGTGTTATGCTTATTGTATGTTTATCAAAGCATTAAAATCTGTATGCATGAACTGTAAGTTTTTTTTTCTTTTCTTGTATTTTGGAATAACAATCATCAACTATTTTAAACTATTATAAATGTTTTGAGCTGCTATTTGAGCGAACAAACATGTTAATTGTGAAAAGTAGCGAGGAAGATATTGTTGAACCAAACAACTTTTTACTTTGTAGTATATTTATTGTATTATTTAAGAAAATAAATGTAAATTTACGAGTAATGTAACTGAAAGACCCCCTTTTTATCTGTGGCATTTAGACACCATGCAGAGAGTAAGAGGCTTAATTGTAACATTAAGCAAGTGTGCTTTATTTATTATTGCATTGATCACAATGACCCTTTCTGTCTGCCTATAACCTGCATAGAACAAGCGGGTATGAAAACTTGATGAATGAATGAATGATAAATATATTGTTCTTTTTTTAACCGTTTATAATTTTAAGAATTTGAAACTTTAAACTGAGTAAATTTACCACATTACAAAACATACTACACACATTACACACATCTTATATCATATACATTATATATTATACTACATGATTTTACGATTAATCCATTTAATGTAGTCTCCGAATATAGAATAACACAGAGGAAAGTGCTATGCAGCCCCTTTTCATCCAATGGTTCCCTAATCTATCTTCTTTATCATCTATAACGAATATAGGAACTCTATACACCCATTAAAATTTTGTGAATGTTGTCTCATTTACAGTTTATATTGAAACATATTGCTTGAGGGAGTTATACCTATATGCCGTCATTGCTTGGTAATTTTTTTTTTAACACTACAGACCAGGAGATAACTAAGTTTCCATGGCATTAAATAACCTTTGGGGCGCTGTCAAGATCATCATTAAGAAGTGGAGGCCATATGGAACATGGGTTATATCCTCATGCCTGGATGAAAGAACTATCAGAAGACTGAACAGAGAGGACACAAAGAATCCAGTAGCCACACTGAAAGAGCTGCAGCACTTCTTCAAAGACTATTCAATTTGGTACAGCAATTTGAGGAGCTTGTACAAATCTGAGTATGTTGTAATTGTTGATAACAAAAACCTTTCCTCCAAAAAGGCCATGTTGAGGGTCCTGTAAGGTGTACAAATAAATAGACAACACAAGAGCGCTTTTTGCTCTCGATGTAAAAAGGTGTGGTAATAACAACATAATCACTCCAAAAACTCCATCCTTACTGCAACTCTCCGTGGTGTCAGAGTCAGTTATTTGTGTAGATGTTTCTCTTCAAAAGGTGCCAGAAGGACTAGCTGAGAGGGTAGAAGTGAATTTGGATTTTGCCAAAAACAGAGAGATGTGTTGAAGTGGTCAATTCATTGCTCTGACCCCATCTGGATAAAATACAGAGGAACGGGCCACCAATGATACGCCTTAAATTTAAATGAGTTTAACCACTTTTGTAAGAATAAATGCAGAGACCATATGAGACACAGGTGGATACCTATGCAAGGAATGGGGCAGCAACTCAAGCAAGAAGGGCCGCTGACAAGTGTGGGCCAGGTGTGTGTGGCCGTTATGCGAGCTCTGCTTTTCTTTCAGGCAATGTTATCCATTATAAAAATCTCATTCGTTTTGATTCTGGGGTGGTATACAATTAAATAGCATTTATTGATGCATCTATTGTCGTGTGCGGGGGTGAGTTTCTTAGTAAAATAACTAAAATATCTGGTGTAGCGTAAAAGGTGGATCTACAGTTTTCCAGTGT
The DNA here is from genome assembly GCA_026780845.1 of Petrocephalus sullivani. Classification (NCBI taxonomy): domain Eukaryota; kingdom Metazoa; phylum Chordata; class Actinopteri; order Osteoglossiformes; family Mormyridae; genus Petrocephalus; species Petrocephalus sullivani. Next base: position 13,714,765 of record JAODKM010000108.1, read on the forward strand.
GGCACCTTAGTTTCGCAGGGTGTTTGGAAATACCAGGTGTTTCTCAATAACACTGAAAATCTGTGCTTTTTTTCTTCCCTCCCAAAGTGTTTCCCAACACCAATTGTTGTTGTTGAATTTGCAGTATAAATGCCAAGAGAATCAAACTTTCAAAAGGCTTTCTTTAAATGGTGCCAAAGATAGTTCTAGTAGTAATGCCACTTACATTAATAAAGGTAATTGTATTTATTACGCATTACTCTGGCTGAGGCTCTTGTGGGAGGCCGGTTGTTGCCATAGAAAGGGGCATTGTCAGCAACAGGAGCAGCTGGCGACAAGAGGCAGGCCAAGAATTTCTTATTCTGCCTCCGACTATGGGGAGGGCGGTGTGTGTTTGCCAGAAGCCCCCAGTGAGCAACCTCTAGAAGGAAGAAACCTTAGGAGGAATCAGAGCCAAAGGGGGAGCCCTTTCCCCATGGTCCGGCAGAGGAAGCCCTAACCCTAACCAGAGCCAAAGGGGGAGCCCATCCTCCAGGGGCAGGCAGAGGAAGCCCTAACCCTAACCAGACCCAAAGGGGGAGCCCATCC